>CM055906.1:21735088-22335088 GCA_029582155.1 Panopea generosa | reverse complement strand
TGTTTTACAAAATTTACCTACCTCTACCACTCGTTGAATGTATAATCGCAGTGCACGTAAGTAACTTAAATATTAAATACATAATTGTTACAGTGATTGTCACATGAAGGAAAGCAACTGTGGTTTGTGTACAGGCTCACTGTTCTATTTATTATCACATAAGATCCGGGGTTTAACATATGGTGATGTGTTGCTAAGTGGAATATTAATAGTTTCAAGGAAATACATAATGGTTTATCAGAAGGTCATGAATTACGTCATTCTTGTTACAATTTTAACCAACCAATCAGACATGTGTTATTAAGACACATATTAAATTAAACTGTAGTCTTAGTCTGATACGCAGCAAACTAAGCGTAGAGGAAATGAATAGTAGTGTACAAAATAATGATTGATGATTCGTGTTAATCTATACCGGTAGTCATAAAAACGGTTAAAGATGATTGATGAATGTAACATATATATTAAACTTTCGTCATGTTTGACTTGATTCAAAACATGTAATTGTGTTACAATGTATCTTAACAATGCAAAATAATGGTAATAATTGATTTGAAAGTACCACTGTATGTTTTCTTCCTTCGGTAATAAGACTATTACAGAATGATACTACTGAAGATATAAAGCAGTGTACCATCACTCTGTTTGATACATTATGTTTCTTTTATCATTTTTTGAAAATAAGAAATTATATATTTAACAGGAGAATAAACATACAAAAAAAAAACAACAGCTACCAGAACTGCACAAATATGATGCAAACAATTCACAGAGAAATTGAAACCAGGATAATACAAATCTTAAGAAACACATACTATGTTGCAGCAGAAGTTACCTCCCCGGAACAGCCAGTGATCAACTAAAGATATATTAAAGTAACATATTTTGTATAGATACACACTTACCGAAGGGAGGTATTCATCTATATAGTTTAATGTTGATTTGATATAAAACAGTTGGTTAAAATCAGTGAATAAGTATCCATTTTTATCCATTGTATCAAGGCGTGGAGCGCGTGGAGTAGTTGTAGAGCACCGATTTCATGATCCGAGGGTCGTGAGCTCGATCCTCCGTCACGGCTGTGTGGTGTCCTTGAGCAAGTCACTTTTTCCACATATGCTTAGTACTGGTATACCCAGGAATACTTCGAGCGTGATTTGTCTAACTTGTAAGAACTTGTTTCACAATCGAAGTAAAAAAATGTTTAATTAACTTAAATGTTAAAAAGATCTAAATGTTATTGACATGTATGTTTTGTTGTTTCGTAACTGTTGTAAGCTTAGTTACGAATCGTCATATTTCACGGAGTTATCCGATCACAAATTCTATGATAAATAATTAAGTATAGAATTAGAAAACCGCCTACATTATATAAATTTATATCACTATAGTGCCAGATATAAATATATGAAGCGTGGGTCCGACAATACTACAAATTTACTCATTAGTGGCAGCATATTTTTCTTTCGAGAGATTATTTCGAAAATAACTCTGTAAATGTAAGTCATTAAAATTGGTACGTTGACCAAATCACAAGAAATAATGTGCACTTATTGATTAAAAAACGTAAAAAGTATTGTTATTAAATGTAAAGATGTTTTACAAAGCCGGTCTATTGGTAAACTTTGTTTGTCAGCTCATTGATTTCAGAGAAGAAAGCAAGAATGAAACTAGACAAGAAAAAACAACATCTCTACGTTATTTGAATGAATTTATAGTAGGCATAGACATTACGTAACGTGATAATATATGACCCAATCCGTCTCCAATAAGGTGGCCTTGTCGCAAGGAACGGTGGTAGAAAATGAATCAGTATTGGATGTAGCCATTACATTAGTTTTATTTTTTTTCTAAACTCGCTGTACATGTATACATGTATCTCCATGAATTGCTATTTGGAAATACAAATATATAAATAATAATGTATGTTATGGTTCTAGAAGCTTCTTCGCTTGGCGCTCAGCATTAAGAAGATAGTTCTAGGTCTGGTCGACCCAATATTAGCATAATGTATCTGGGTGGGGTATCATACCATGAGTTTGCGGCATGATACCTCAGTCACGGTGGCATGTTCTTATGTTGTTTTTAAATTGATTGGCCATCTATTAATGTATCCTTGAGAGTTGGAGAGTACTATATTTTCCCTGATCCGAGGCGATAAGTGGCGA
Source organism: Panopea generosa (assembly GCA_029582155.1). Classification (NCBI taxonomy): domain Eukaryota; kingdom Metazoa; phylum Mollusca; class Bivalvia; order Adapedonta; family Hiatellidae; genus Panopea; species Panopea generosa. The sequence goes on along the minus strand of CM055906.1, from coordinate 22,332,920 downwards.
TACGCATAGTCTTATATGTTTACAGTGTTAGATAAATATATTTTGTTTTCAGAATAATGTTCTAGATGAAAATAAACAATATGTTTTTTTCTACAAATCTTTGGATATCAATTCGAATACATTACAAATCCTCGAACCAGTTTTTATCTACTGATAATTTCATGAATGTATATGTGTTTGCATTAAATTGAAGTGTATTAATTGATAAGCCAGACCAGAAATTGGAGGAAATAATGGATTGTTATTCAGCGTACCATTTAAGTTATGCACAGATAATATTATCAGTTTTTTTTATATCCAAGAATGGATACCATTACCGCTTTGCAAGTGGATATGATCTATGAATTTATATGCTATGTGGTTTTATGATAAACGTTATTAATTCAACATACTACTACCGTAGATAAAGGGATGGTGAAAAATAAACTAAAGTATATAAGTGTTGCCTGAGGTATTTGTTTTATGTAATTGCCATGTATTTATATTTTTGATCATCTGGTACCGGTTATTGCCATCAAAAGGGATTGGTATTTACCTTTTATGGAAAATTATTTATGCTTAATAAAATATTTGAATACTTAAATTTGATTTGCGAATTTATATTTGTGCTCTGGAATACACCGTTTATATATTTTGTATACGAATGCTGCTCTTCATATCCACAGACTAGAAGGGTCCGACTAGGTCACACTGTTTACCAGGAGTCGTCGGGAGCTCAATTCCGGCCCGGCTACAGTCTCTCTGATTATATTACATCGTGTGCTATTCACATCCATGTGTATTAATTATGTTTACCTACCAAAGAGATACTACTATCTTTTGATATTCAGTATTTTCATTGAGATAAAAATAAAAGTAAACAACATTATCCAGAACACTAATTTGGTTTACACTTATTTATACGGTATCGCAATAAAATTCTTCATGTTAATAGAATGTGCCAAGCATGTTATATTCTCCATTATCATTTTGGAGAGATACAAGATGCTAAAGCCAGCATGTCATTACCCTATCAGACAAATCTAGCAGCGATGATATACCTACTTGTATTAAATACAAATATATCAAACTATAACAACCTTAAGGTGGGTAATGATTATCAATCATCAGAACTAATTAAAAACGCAAAGTTCCTATAAAACTGAAAATAAACACACGCAGTGTAATCACCATATGTTGAAAAGTTAATGCTTACTTTGGACGCTGGTATGGTTTTGTGTCGTATGTTTCTTTTCCTTTTTTAATTTGCTGGTTATGAATTTTTCAATTTAATTTAAACGGTTGTCTAGGAGTGAAGCGTCCGCTTCGCACGCAGAATGTCGTGGGTTCAATCTCCTGACAGGCCATACTGAAGACTTGAAAATAATGGTACTAGAAGCTTCGTCCCTAGGCGCTCAGTATTAAGAAGATGGTTCTATGTCTGGTCGACCAATTATCAGTATAGTATGTCTGGGTCGGGTATCACACCATACGTTTGCGGCATGGTACCATGGTACCTAAGTCAAGGTAGCAGCGCTTTAAGATTGTTTCACATGCGAAGTAAAAAAAAAGAGTCAAAAATAGTCACCGTCGTGATACAACTGGATAAGTGTTAAAAGCAACACTAAACACCATACAACAATAACATGTGTCACATTAATATTATTACTGGTAATTATAACGATGCTACTTATTTATAACTGTCATATTCGTTAGCTAAAAACAATTCATAAATTCTTTTTGTAAAATATTAACAGAATTCACGAAAAAATTGTTTAAGTTAATTTTGGTTTCTTATCCGTTTGCTTTGTATTGTTGTAATACGTGTGAAAAAAATGACAAACATATACAGCATAAAAAAGACAACATTCAAACAATTCAGCCACAAGTTTAAAACAACCCTGCATTGGTAATACAAGCTAAAATAGTAATAAAAATATACCTTTGTGATGATTTTGTAAAACATATGACAACTGTTGAAGCATTAATAGGGGTTTTCAAAGCGACTGTTAATTTCGATGACATTTTCTGGAAATGTAACATTCATCTGTTATCGTGCAAGACGCCATGATGTTGAAATAATTCAATCTATATCACAGATGTCGGTTTTTACCATCATTGTATTTTGCTTGTTGCTTCCAGAGTTAACTTATCACCTTATTTTGCATTTAACAATAGAAGACCATATAGCTAAGAAATGTGTAAAGAATAATAATATCAGACCATTGACTGACAACTATAGAACAGAAGACAGATGGAAGGAGCTATGTTTCCTTTGTATATATATTTACTTGACAGTGCAAAGTTGTATTCGGCTTATGTAATCTGATGGACGTCTTCACGTAAGCAAACATGGAGATGGATCAAGGCCAGCTCGTTAACCAAGTTATATCTCTTAGTGGCGTGTTTTATTACTAACAGAGCTTTAAAAGAAATGACCCATTTGTCATTTTGTTTGTTTGTATCATCTGATTTTAAATGGGCTTATGCTGTAGCGGCAACTGTATTTAACGCCTGCTATTGGACGTATACAATTTCGTATTTTCTTGGTAACAACCTTGCAGAATGCAACAATGCAGGCGTTAGCAATATGGTCCATGTGAATATTTATTCAAGAACTTGTACGCAAAATTGTTTTTTTGTTAATGTATACTTTGTTTTCCATAATCCTATGGTGGCTATGGTGTCATGGAACCGAGAAAGCTTTTTCCGTTTCATGAACCAACTTGGATTAAAATGAGTGAAGCCAGACCTACCATCCTTCATTAAGATACAAAATCCACGTTTTGGAATATCGTTGTAATGTGTAAAGAAAACCTGTTGTTATACTGTTTTTAAAACATACCAGTTTCACAAATTGGACAAATTTAACAAGAAATAATGAATTTAAGAACGTATCTAATTGCTAACAATCAAAATATACTTTTTATATTTTTTTTCAACCAATTCATGTTATACATAGATGTATTAAATATTTAAAATGCTTTAATATGAGCGGAATGTGTACATCGCAAATCATATTGTTGACGGAAGTTCACGTGAAATATTAATTTTTCTGTCCAAATCCAAAGTAAAATATCAGTTTGTTTCGTCTCAAAATAGTTCGCCATTTTACCTCAACTGCGAGTTAAATTAATATCGGAAATGGTGCGTTTTAATGACTATGCAATCCAAAGGTTTATAAAAGAGATTTAAAACCATTAATGGAAAAATTACAGGGCACTTTATTATTAGTCTGAAGTATCTTACAAAGATAACATTTACAACAATGAAAATACCTACTAAAAAGGTAGATGAAACACTTATATTGGTAATAGTATCTATTACTAAAGCAACACAACATAGTCTTTAAATGGCTGTTGTGGAATCAGTCTTACGTCGTCGTTTTGTAAAAAGAAGACCTATTGTCATGACCCTTTCGTCGGCGTCGTTGTCGTTGTAGTTGTCTATAAACTTATCACCATCATATAACAAAATAACATCACTGGCACCTTAATCTTCTTAATGGACTTCAAATAATTATTAAGCACTAAGTGCTGCTGCTATGGCAACACATCTTGAGAAACACTAGCTTGATTAAACAAATTCAAGTTTTATGTTTCTTTCATAGTTCAATGACTTAAAGCTAGAATTGTACGTCTGGTGTATACACTCTAGTAACTTTAATTATTATTGTGAATATTCATAAATACAGTTTATCAAAATACAATTGGCAAAAATGATATCTTACTTTTGCTGTGAACAGTATTTTTTTTATTGGTGGCTGTGAGTGTTTCGACATGGTCAGTTAGTTTTTGACGCTCTTTATAAAGGTTACAGTTATGTATATTGTTTTAAGAAATATATTTGAATATTCCAAACATGTTTACGTTATCTTGATATGTACATTAGATAAACAAATCCAAAATGTTGTCAATCATTAACAAGGCTATAACAGCAAGATTACAAAAAACATTGCAACTATAGAATTGCATTATATGCACTCATGTTTAATTATATAAAGTATTACAAAGATTAAATGGTCATTGAACGATGCAGCAAAGCATTAAATAACGGCTCTATTTAAATGAAATATTTAAATAATGATGCACACAATGCTTACCAATGTCGACATTATACAAATCTATGAAGATGTAATATCTTTCAATGATACACGTTATGTCTTTCAAGGTGGATATGATGCAAATAGTTTATTTCAAGGTCAGTAATATCCTGTAATGTCGAAATAATGCTAGTAATATCATCAAATGTCCATATGATACAAACCTATGGTGGAAGTACTTTCTTTTAACCCTTTACTCCATAGATACGCGTTTTCCCGCACCAATCAGAGAAGGCCTCATAACGAGCAATCTGAACACTTTCTGCACTATTTTCCACTCTGTCAGTTAATATTAACATAATTCACCCAATCATTCAAAAAACCCTCTATATTAGGTGTCAATAGGCATCTATATTAGAGGTGTCCAAAGGTGTCATTATGAAGTAAAGGGTTAAGGTCTATATAATTACAAGAAGTGCCTGGCAATGGCGGTATAACGCAAGTAATATCCTTAAACGGTGATAAGATGCAAAATGTGTCCTTTGAGGTCGATATGATCAAACGCAATGTCCTTCAAGATTTGAATTATGCAAATAGGACCCTTCACGGTTAATATGACGAAAACGATTTCCTTCAAAGTTAAATGTAACTTTACGGCGTTGTTATTGTCTTTAAAAGTAAATATGATTTTTAATCTATAATATGCAAGTGGTTTCTGTTGCAAGGTCATTTAGTACGAGTTTTAAAAATGAATGTCTTCTACACTGAGTCAGAGGTTGTTGTCTAGTCACCTCTGCATAAGTGATCACAATAAAGCGTGTCAATTGACTGTTAATGGATTGACGACAAAATATATACGCCATCATACGTAGTAAAACAAAATATCCTATACAGTTCTATTGCATCAATGTGATGTAATTAAGTTAATCTTTAAGAATCATGTATTTTATTGGCAAAATTGCGTTAAAGTATTTATTCATGTTACTGTACTTAGATTTTAATCTGTTTCTGATGCTTTAAAAATGGGATATATAGCTATTTTACAGTTTGAAGATAATTAATAGACTGTATATAAAGATACCTTGATCGTTACCAGTAATCTATATATTTTGTTTAAATTTAATGAATGATTTAGGTTTGAGGTATTACATGGTTACTCTATTAAAACCTCTTTATTTTGATACCCTGAAAACCAAACAGCAACAGTAAAAGACAACAACCATTTTAAATGTGTATCTTTTTTAAATATCCAAATATTCATTTTTTGAGTAAACAATATATAAATGCGATTTGCATCAAGTAAATCTTTGTAAAATGAATTGTCATTATAGGCATTAAACAATTTCTTCAATATTGATATGGGTGTTTGAGTAACATCCACTCTTACCCCAGCACCAAAAGAAAAAAAAAAGAATAAAAGTAAACAAACAAACAGATAACTGCTTTGACTGACTGACCTGTTTGACATTGGAATCTGATTTGACAGCGGAATTATAAACTGAATTATATGTGCACAAACCATGTATCTAACCTCTTCGTAATTTGGATCAATGTTGCACCAATGTATGTATTAGTAAATTGAAACACTTTTATTTCTCATTGTACGTTATAGCTATTCAGTTTCTTACACATTTGATTTAAATGACAATAATATCTGTTTATAGGTTCCCAAGGAAACATAGAACGCAACCAAGAAAGGAAAATCGGTAATACTGAGGCACATATTGTAAACTTTAAGGTGCTTTATTGCATTACATATCACAAAGTTTAAAGTAGTCAATTGCGTACTTAGATGCATTTTTAATTGTGATAAATGCACATCTATAATTACCTACCAGGAGACCAATTGATTTTGATACATTATAACAAATTTACGTCTAAGCATACATATGTTATCATTACATTCATGTTTCTCGGTGTATGCTTGTCTTTAAATAATCTATAACTTTATATTTCTATAACAAGTATAGTGCAACGCACACGATAAATTAACAGTTATATTCATAATGTATATTATTCTTGTAGGTATTTTGTCCCAATAACAAAGTAGAGGAAACCAACCATGATTTAGCTGTCATTCCACAAAGCCACATCAAAGCATACACAGAATAAGTGCAACATTGACAAAATTTACCTTTTTATTTACAGTTTTGTGACATAAATATAAATTAAACTATACAGAGACTGTTGTCATTGTTATAGACATCTTTGTAATGATTTTATTGATTTACTGTAATTAACTTTAATTTATATACAAGTATCAACATAAAAGTGAATCGTTATGGTATACATTTAGTAAAATAGCAGTTTGTGGTAATAAGACTGCGTTTTCAAAAAAATGAAAAAGAAAATGAAAAAACATATTTACCAGGAAACCCAGCATTTAAGGGAATACATGTGCAAACAGAAGATGTACCAACATAAATCACTTTTTAAACGATAGTTGGTGTTTTAAACAGTTTATAATGTATAACGAGGACATAAACTATTAATATAACAGCTATATTAAAATTGAACACGACATGTGAGTTTTATTTATAGATCATATAAATGAATAAGCATATGACGTAATAATAAAAATGATACAAATCAAAACAACAATACTACTACTAAAATGATAATAATGATGATAATAGTAATAGTGTTAATAATATTAATTATAATAATAATAATAATAAAAATGAAAGTAATAAAAAAATAATAATTTAAATAATAAAATAATAATAATAATGATGATGACAGTAATAATAGTAATTATAACAAAAAATACGAATACAGGTAATAATTTTTTAACTCTTTATTACTTGAAAGCAAATCAATAACCATATGATAAACAATATATTATGTTATATTGTAAAATTTCCTGTTTACTAAATTACAAAGTGTCAGAGACGTCTGAAAATTTGATCCCATTATTATGATATGAGACCTACTTTCCGATCAAATTGCACATGTCAATAATGGAAAAATGAAAATAAAATGGAATCGACGACTTGTAAGAATGTTATTTTTCCCTAACAATCATTAATACCAAGGGTCAAGGGCGGTCGAGCAATATTGAAGTTCGTAAACTAAGACGACCCCTTAGCGCATCAAGGTGCTGTATGCATGCACCTTTCTGTTTCATATATACATGATGCCTTAAGGTAGTGGGACCGTAATGGGTTATATTTCAAATCTTTTAAAGCCTTTAATTTTATTAACTATATAATATCACTGACTAATTTCCAAACTTTCAGAAAATTTTACCGTCTAAAAAAAAAGTTATCCGCATTTACTTTACCATATCCCATTTTCAAAAGGCCGCAAAATTTTTTTATAAAGTCCAAAGTAGGTAAAATTGCTACAATTTTAATAAATTTCAATATTTTTTACATTTTTCAGTACCAATGTGTTCTAAAAGCATAGGTTTTAAGAAAAAATATGAGCATGCAACATTAAATTGAAAAATATAATCTAAAACGAACTCATTTGTATTCTAGCGGACAGGAGAAATCCATATTTTTGATAGTTTTGAAAAAAGTTGTTCTAAAATAAAAGTGTAGAGAATCCATTCTACTATTGGGGCATCAATACTACATGACTAACTTTTATATATATACTATTCCACATACGATATCAAAAGATTAGGAAGTTTTACCATCCGTTTTTTTCTCAATAATTGTTTTAATATGATAGGGTCAAAATTTCATAATCAGCACTTCTATAGAAATAAATGTTTATCTTAAAAGTAATGTTAATGTTTCCAAGTTTTTATACAAAACTTTAATGACAAATATTATTGAAATAAAAATGTTCCCACATTATACAGAAATAGCATTAAAGCAATAATATGTACTGTCTATGTGAAAATAGGACATGGAATCAGAACCCCACTCACCCACACCCCATTACATGGATTATCTTGCGAATAGTATCAATTTCTAAACAAACATAGTATGACATAAACTATTAAATATTAATACTATGTAAAAAAGTTCACATTAACAGTATAACAGAATAGAACCCCCACCCCCTCACTTGACACACACACACACTTCAAGTCATAAAGAGTCATTGTTTGAAATATATAGCCATCTTTGATATAACCTTATCTAATACTTTTTTGCTTTGGTGACCCTTGGTACACCATCACCATTATTGGCAGGAAATATGCCTCTCAGTCCATCCTCACCAGAATGTTTATAAATTGTTTTAATTTGGAGCGAAACTGTAGGATAGGAGCTCTTTCGGTGTCAATTATTTGAGGAGTTGCCCACGTGACTACGAACGGCATTTTGTGCACTGTAGCTGATATCGCACAGCAATTTCACAAGGTCTTCCTTTTTATGTGAATGACTTGGAAACCGTTTTCTTAACACTGTCAGGTAATAATTAATCCTGATACACATTTGAAAATTGCTCTGTATTGTTGGCACTTTATATACCACTGGATAATAAATTCATCTTCCATTGTAAGCGACTAATACGACTTTAGAATTCTTTTCCAGTCATTTACAAAGTTTCTTGATAGCTGTTTGAATGTAGACTGATTTCACACTATTACCATTGACTCTCATGGTTCCAGAATCATCATCACTATACCAGTAACCTTCTGATGGTATAGGCAATCCTGGTCTAACATAGGTGGCAAATGTTTGTGAAGACTCGACTTCCACTGCATCTCTCATAGATGTAATGTTTGGCATAAGTCCACCACGTACTACAAATACAGAATAAAGTACTGATATTATTTGAAACTGCTTTGAGCTAATATTTTCAAGAAGTGACTAATAATAGAATACTATTATTTTCTCTTTATCTTCTTCATATCTCACTTTTTGCTCAACCTAATGTCCCAAAATGACTGACCTCACTGTTGTAAACACAACTACTCAAAATACTCCAAGTGAGACAGTAGTTTCGTGGGTAGTGTATACAGCTCACGCCGAAGATTGCGGGTTTGATCCCCAGCTCGACCCAGTACCTCTGAAAAAGCAACACGCAGGACTGGTTCTACTCGGGAAGTGGACTCAAGAGCACTTAATAAAAGCTCAGAGCTTTCTTCCCAATTGAGCTAAAATAAGTTGGAATAAAACAATTCAATTCATTAAAGAGGGTTTGTCATAAACAGGTAGCCATGAAGTTTTGTAGCGATTGTTAAATATGAAACTAAACATATACACAGATGTATTTGACTGCATTCTATAATAGAACATATGGCAGAGAGATAATGACAGATAATGGGTATCTAGTCCTGGTTAAACCATTGCATATCTACAAAAAAACGATGACTATGTACATCATGGACTTGTACAGCTCTATATAATTCATTGTGTACATGTAAGGGCATCAATACAATTGTCACGTTAAAAGCAGCGTAAAATTCAATGCAAATAATCAATTATAAATTATTAAATACATACATGTTAAACTTTCAAAGTCTTGCGTGTGCCATTCAGTGTCTACTGCACAGAACATTGCACTTCTTGCCCGACAGGAAAACGTGGCTTACTCTGTGTGTTGACCTGACAGACCTCCAGACAGTAGAAAGCCGACAGTGAATCGCTGTCTTCAGTGTAACTCGATTATTGAAATCAACATACACAGCATTCTAACTGCAATAAATTGTATCCTGTATCATTGTATCTACATGTATATAAAAACAATTCTTACTACATGTTTACATTTTAGTTTTATGTATTTTGTTGATATAAGACAATGTGTCTCATTATCAGTATCATTTGTATCTCATCGCTGATTGATGTGGGAAAGTTATCAACTACTTTTAGAAATGGGTGTACTATCTTACCTGGTCTAGCTTTGTGTTGGCTGCAAAACAGGGCATTCTTTTAGATCTTTGACGGTGTATTTTTGCCATAGGCAACTCTGTTGACATGTCCACAGTCACTGTTCTGGCGCACAACATACACACATTCGCCTAACCCTTTCTGAGCAATGCTGTAATAAGTAACTGGTACAGAGCTAAGTCTGCATAATTGACAACGTTTTAGGTTTGACAACAAAACTTCGAACACAACCAATTTTCGATCACTTTTTCCAACGCGCTTTGTCGATTCTTCATTTAATATTGATGCACTGGCTCTGACACATTACAAGCGGTCTGATTGCTATCTTTGTGATCAAAATTCCCACCAATCGAAGGAGACTTCGCTGTTTTTTTTCCTTTTTATTCGAACAAAAACATCTTCGACGATCGTAAAAATCCATTTTTGTTTACAACCGAAAGTGAGCAATTATCGTTTATTTTTGTTTTTAATTTAACGTTAATGACGATAAAATGATATTAAATGAAATGAAACAAAACAGGATATGGGATTTATTGTTACAAAATAAAAAAAATATCTATACTTGTTGTATTTTATAAGTTTATTCCGATCTATACGGAGATGCTCCGAAATCGTAATGGAGGATACCGACATCGTACGAAAGTTAACGAGCCAATTGCGGGTCCACTACTTAAAGCGCTGGAGAGTCGAACATTTGATTGTTTTTATTTTGATTCTTAAATATGCTATTTTCAGGTTTAGATGCCATACTTATAAATGCAGCGAAGCTTTAATTCCTGCTAGGTAAAAATATAGGTATTAAATAACGAAATAACACAAAGGGGAGTAAAAAGCTGAAAAAGCTGTTCCAATTGGTATAAAAATCATCACCCCTTGTTTAAAATCCCAGCATAAGATCTTAATCACATCAATATGTTATAATGTTTATACGTTTATATGTTTAGAATGGGGTTATAATTATCAAAACTATTGATTATTGAAATGGATTTAGTATGAACTGTAGTTGTGGTCCTCTCATATTGTCCATTTTGAAGAACACAATACATTACATCATATATGTTAAACAAGATTTGCGTGATGTAATGGCTGTTAATACCAGCCTTGTAACTTCACATCTAAAGATATATTATAATGCAATAAACAACATTCAAATATCAACTTGATCTAATTGGTGGCATGATACAGACAACGGAACGGCAATTTAAAAACATGTTCGTTTGAACTTCTGTCTCACATACTTGAATTAAATAAGAATCCACCAGACTGGAAGCAGTTAACAATTAATGTCTACTACGCATATTGTTGAGTTATCAGTGCATAAACGCAATGGAATTAGGTGACTGAACTGCCATAAACATTCTGTTGGTCAGCCACCACCATTGCGACAATGCTACTGGTTGGCTGAAATATAGGATAGGGAGTTTAGATAGTAAATTATGTTCAGTTAGCAGTTACGTCATCTAAATATATCTATATATACATAAAAAAGTATTATAAAACATATTTATATATTTTTTTTATAATACTTTATAATACTTTTTATGTCATGTTTAGTCATTTAGCGCTTTTTATTGAAGGAAATGTGAGGAAATAGTATTTAAAAATACAATAACATGATTGATATATTTCTTTGGGAAAATACCTCTAGGGCAAAATAGAGGTAAACACATTTTTCTCTCATTTTATGACATTTTTTGTTTCAGACTTAATGTAAACATATAATTTACTTTGTCTGAGATACTTAGAAATGGCCAAATTGCATTAAACATTTCTATTAAACAGCAAGACGCAATGGTGACGTCATACCTGTAACAGTAGAAAATTAACGATTTCTAATTTTATGGTAACCATGGGATATTCACAAACAATTCACACTGCAGATTATTATCACCAACTTAAAAATAAAAGTGCGTCTCAAGAGAGCAGACGGCAGACGAAAACTAATGTTTCTAATCGTTATATGTTCAAATGTATGCATGCAATTAACAGCTTAAATAGATATTTGAGGATCAAGAATGCATAGAATTGAATTGGTTTGACGACGCACATTGTTTTGAGTAAGGTTTAACTCCATTTTATATATTGTGCAGGTCACATGCCAGTTTTATGGCGAAGGGAGAAATCTGGACGAATTCAAGTGGTACAACCGTCTTTTTACAAAAAAACTAGAATCTTTTGTACAACCATATAATTTCCTTTGTAACGGATTTCACAAACTATTTAGGTATCATGGATACCGAGTGTCGACATTGTGATTTAAATTTAACGATAAGATAAGTAAATTAAGGATAAACATGTTCAACTACATAGGGGCCATTCAAATCCCCATGGTTACCTGGCTAGTCACGTTAATCAAGAGTGTTATAAATTAAAACCACTGACGTTGAGTCGTCAACAAATATAATATATTAAACAACCAACAAGTATTTGTTTTAATCCGATTTTATATGATTTTAATCTAAATGTAAATGGGGGTAATCTACCAAACTGGGATGAATGTTTGGACAAATTCTTTACTATCTGTTATTTCCCGGCTAAATATCTCTACTAAATATCTCTGCAACCGTGCGATATGACAGAAATAACAAAATTAATGTTAACTCACTAAACGCTATTTTACTGTGCTGGCAATATTGACACTTAACACGCCATCATAATATAAAATCAAAGGTTATCACAATTTCTTGATACAATCAACCGACAATTTTTCTTTACAAGTACAATGCAAAAAAAAAGTTCATTATGTGTACATTTTTTTTCTCATTTTATTGCATGTGTAATATATATTATAGCATCTTGCATGAGTGATCATTTAATTTTGATTTTATTACACGGGTTTGAAAAAGAAGTTATGCGAGGCATTGTCGAGTTTGTAGGAAGCAAGATTTTGTTTCACGATATAAGATCGTTAAAAAATAACAAAGCGCTGGTGTTTCTACCAGTTGTAAGAGAATTTGCCAATCATCCATTGAAAAACTCGAACGATCGGCGTGGCAATCCACAATGGTATCGTCTGGTGCCTTTATTATGTATGCATTGCAAATTTAAAATAAGTAGTCAATAAATCTTTTATTCAATTGAAATCAATTTTTTCTATCAGTGTAGTACTCACAAAGTAAGAATGTTTATATGTCTCAATATCACTTTCCTATTACCGCTGAAGTTGTGGTTTCGAGCCCTGCTTGGTTTGAACGTTTGTGCTAGAAAGATTGACAATTAATTGTGGAAGGACAGTGGTTCTGCTAAGATTTGTTTTCTTGCACATGAGGTCACCTCTATTTAATATTGGTGAATGAAACTGCAAATATACCCTCTAATGTGCAGAAATGCCTATACAATCCCGAATGGTATCGTCTGGTGCCTTCCATTTTATATCCAAACTTGATACCAAACAATATATAGCGTGCAGCGCTGGAATTAATGATTTTCTTTACCAAACCTGTATGTTTTCTTTCACCAATTATGATAACTGACTCAAAGTACCAATGCAATGCTACATTTCACCATTTATTACCAGACTGTAAGAAGCCGACTGTTGTTGAACCACAATCTGGCTGTTATGAAGAACGGTATGATACTTTTGATACAGCAGCGAACACATTTCTGAAATCAGTAGTAAACAACAATATGTTTTGTATGCATTTGGTTCAGAAGATAAATACCCAGATTATTAATGCATGTTTTTTTCGTCACCACATTATGCTTCTTGAATTGTTCTTTTTTTAATTTCAATCACTGAAAAGTGATCCATTTAATCACCCTGTAATAGATCTGTGAGTGTCGGGGTGGGCCATCCCTCAACAAACCGTACAAATATATGTATCAATCAAGTTGTACATACATTCATTCATATATATATATATATATATATATATACACTGAAAGGAAAAAAGAAAGCATACATTTTGGTTTTTAAAATTATTTCATTATTAGCTAAGTGTATTCATGTGATGGAAAATGAACTGAATTTTTCTTATTGTTTTGCTTTGAAATGAATTATTTTTTTTTATTCAACAATATAATGAAATATAAATATACAAAATTTATATGCAATACATTTATTGTTCTTTGAACTGTCGACGTTTATAGGTATGTATTCTTTCTTTTTCCTTTCACTATATATATATATATATATATATATATATATATATATATATATACATATATATACATTAATCTTAAAGGGACACACCAGACTGTAGCTCGATATGCTTCTTAAATTATATCTAATGTCTAGACATGTCATATGGGGAACATTTATTTGGAAACACTACAAATTGCAGTCGGGTTTAAATCATATGCATATCATATTTTTATATCTTGAAAGTTGCTTACATGAGTTAATATATAAGCGTTGACTATTTAATTAATATAATTGAAGTGAGCTATACGTAACTTTACATACGAAATTTTAAAGCACTACTAAATTATATTGAATTGTCGAACTTTACATTCCCAATGATATAACACTGCCAGATTATTTTGAACTGTGGAACTTTACATACGAAATTATATAAAAAATGCTAGATTATTTTGAACTATGGAACTTTACATACGAAATTATATAAAACTGCTAGATTATTTTGAACTATGGAACTTTACATAAGAAATTATATAAAACTGCTAGATTATAATGAAATAAGGATCTTTACATACGAAATGATACAGTACTACTAGATTTTTTTTGAACTGTGGAACTTTGCAAACGTGAATTGAATTCAAATGATAACGACTAAACCATGGTATTCCTGGAGATCTAACTGATATTTATGTATTGATAATATTAACAATATTATCTTTGAACATAGGACAGTACTGCTTTAGAAGACATGCATTGTTAGTTGTTGCATTCATAAAATAATCGTACTTTTCATTATCACTTTTATCTTACCGTTGAGTTGTTGTCCGGAGCCAAGCTGGGTTCGAACAATTTATATTAGAAACATTATCATTTAATTGAGTATTGACGATTGGCGAGTATTGAAAGTTGTGTAAATGCATCTGAGCTGAGGCCATCCTGAGGCCACCCTCCACGCATATAGCTGAGAAGGTTTTGTTTTATACTCATTTATTTTAGCTCGATTGCGAAGAAAGCTCACAGCTTATATGAATTGCTCTCGAGTCAGCTCTCTTTGTAGAACTTGTATTGAGTGCTGTCTTTTGGGAGGCATCGGGTCGAGCTGAGGGTCGAATCTGCAACAGCTGGCGTGAGCGGCCAACACTATATCTATTACACTACCGCCCGCTTTAGCTGAGTAAAGTTGTATATATAATATATTTTGTGCTAAAATACCCATACCCCCATCCCCGAATACGACCCGCAAGCAAAAAACCCAAAAAAGTAACAACACCAACAACATCAGCAAAATTTTCAATCGATATTATTCAACGAGAGAGCACGTTAACCCAGTATGACGAATTATATACATTAGCAGATATGCTTAATAATGGTTAAATAACGACATAGCAACACATCAGGAAATTTGATGGTACTTTGTCTGGTGTCAAACGCATTTTAATCAAAAGTCTCATTTACATGGTCAGATCTATTTTATATCTGTGTGACACATCTCGTTTAGAAAGCGAAACAGATATGATTTAGTCTGTATTTGATATCAAAATCTGACAAACTGACAGGTATTCTGTTGTTCTAGAATAAATACACACGTGTCTGTTGTTAGAAATGTGTTCTGAATACCGTAATATGAAATGTATAATTCTTACAAATTTAATTATAACCATTTTGAAGAATTGGGATTTAGAAAAGTAAGTCTGATTCAGGTTTTTATTTTATGTCTACAACGTGTGGGCGGAGACTCGTACTCACGACCCCAGGATTGGTAGTGAGACGCGCCGATTCCTAGAAACAGCTATATATTAACTTGATACACATACTGTGTAAAATAGTAGCAATAACATTAATATACCATTTTATTTCAGATAGATTTATCAATAATATTGAAAATAAACGTATGAGTCAGCAGAATATATGTTTTGCAATTACAGATACACAAACTACTGTTCTCAGGTCCGACAGTGCTATGATATATTTACATAAAATCATAAGTTGCCAACTAGGATATATCCGTTTTGAACACTCAAAGTAATGTGACGTGATTAATATAGAAACCAGGTATGGGAACACAAAACGTCCGTAGTTGTATTACACTGTAGAATCCCTTATATGAATTTAGTTGTATGCATGTTCTGGAAAATAACTAACAAATTTATATTTACACATTTTATCATATGATGAAGTAAATTTACTCGCAATGTAACAGATGAACACAAATGAAGATTTTATAAATGCATCATTTGGGAAACAGTGGGCATTGATCAAGAGCGCCTGTGCACATTTAAATTGTTATTTTTATCAATTTCGTTTTGATAATAGTGAAAAGAATATAAACATAGTTATGATCAAGTTTACTTATATAACGTCTAACACATGTTGAACTTCTTTTAAGTACAACTTGCTTTATCAAATACTTTTTCTTGAAATTGAAATTTTTAAGCTTATCTTTATGTAACACCCAATCTGCTTACATTTTATCACCAATGAAACATTCACAACTTACCAGCTTAGCAACCAGGTTGATCGAATAGTATATATGCAAATATATAAATGATAGATACATAACTACATACACTCGTATTTAGATAATAAACTAATAAAATGAGATAAAACAATATAAAATGTTTTTTTTTATCAGTTAGGATCCATAAAATTACCATCAGTTATATCATTTTATTACATTGAGCACGAAGCTCACTTGTAATGTTGATGTTATCAAACGTATGGTAATGTCTGTGTCATGAAAAAAACATTTATATTTTGAATCTTAGGTTAAGTGTTTATTAATTGCAAGCAATTTAGGTTGATATAAAACTGTGTAGAGTATATCGAAATAATTGCTTTATATATTTACCTACGACAAAATAAGAATTTATATATCAAAATGTAGGTATGATATGAATATTATTTTAGAATATCAAGAAAATGGATCAGATAACCTTTTCTTATTCTTTATGATCATAAACGACTAAAATTAATGTTTGTTTTTTTTCCTGAGGGAAATGCTGTAACGAACCTGTTATAACATGTTCCTCTATTACAGGTGCTAAATATATGTATCATGATTTTAAACACGCACAATTTTAGTAAATATTTGGATATATAAAATTATTTCCAAAACATATATGCTTGGCAAAAACTGCAAAATACGTTTTATAATGTAATGTAACCTACATCTATCCATAAACAAAAAAAGTCGGAAGCATGACATTACACTATGTTAGTATCAACTATATTACATTCTTGTGAGTTAAGAATGTGATTATTAAACATATGGACCAGGGGTCGTATTCACCAACCATTCTTGAGAATAGTCTTATACTTAAACTTGAAATCATAATTTCAACCTTAGATATCTAGTTTACCACGATAAATAAAATAATTATGAGAGATTATTTGACTATAAATTAGGTATCCCTGTATGCTTGCAAGGTTTAGTCTTAAAAAATGGCCTCTAAGTGTGTTTTCCAAAATTCATTCTTGAGTTCAAGTCTAAGAATATTCTTAAGACTGGTTGATGAATACCACCTCGGATGTATGTGTATGTCATATTCACCGAGACCGAACATTTTGATAGTGACATCATCATTAGATAATAACTTTATATTATTGCATAATTTTATGTGAGTGTTGAAGAATCGTGACAGTTAATGCAATGGTATTTAAACAATGTCGTTATGTAGCTATAGGCATTATGTCTATAGTGAAAGTGAATTGCATCAAAGTGTTGTCTCCACAATCATCAAACATAAGATTATTGCAGTTGTTATATGGTGTCCAATGTGATTTCACTTAAATATATTGTTAAAAAGTATATATCATATCTTACTTTTGTTTATATGTCTTTAGCATTTCTTTTATTTCTGCAAGTATTTTTGTATCGTTTGCCTTTATGATTAAATGTGTTTAATTGAAAAGGAAAAACCTCAAGAAAAAAGTGAGATTAATATTTTAGCTTTTAGCACAATTATTAATTTCAAATGAATACAAATCGGTGTATTGGGAAGAATTGTGTGTTTGTGTTGGTTATGTGATTTTTCAGCAGTAGTTTGAGTAATTTATTTTCATGGTGCGGCAATGCCAGATTTATTTTAATACACATGTATATGTAAAAGGTATAACAATTATTTTAAAGATAATATGATTTATTGTATTAGCTAAATACAACATTGATAGGAAAACAAACTCTGACTTTAATTTACACTTTAAACATGTTAAAGTTCTTATTTTAACGACCGTTTCGATTCTGATGTTGAATGTAGTCTGTAAAAAGGTGATTGAGAGCATAGTCAGAAGGGGCTAAGGTTTGTATCTGAAGTCGTGCATATTAATTATTGCTTATACTATTGACATACTTGTCATATTTTGCATTCCCAATACATATTCAGCTATTAAGTTCTTGTTTTATTTCCATTAATCAAAAGGTTCAAATAACTGGCATTATTTTCCAAACAGCTGAACATTTGTCTAAAATAGAAATTATCCTTTCAGTAAATTGATAAACTAACGAGTATATTTGAGTAACAACATTGCAGTTTTACCAACAAGATTATTTTCTATTTTACTGTTTTATAAAATATGCTGTAGACTGCCAAAAATATAATTGAGCAGTTTGCTCACTTCAATGTTATAAATACCACCAGTTAGTTTTGTTTACTTTTTGACGGTGTTTCTCATTAAATTAATTGTATATCTAAATATCAACACACTTTACATAATTGTTATACTTGCCGACATTTAAAAAAAACGTTAACAGGTGCTTGGCTACTATAAGAACAAAAATAATAAACCAATTGGTTTCTGATTACCAAGTATGAGTAGTTGGCCTCTTGGATAACTTCTCGGGAACATGCTACATAAGCTATTTCGAGAGAGTTTAGAAAGAAATTTAATCAATTTAAATATATGTCAGTCACGATTGAAGTTTATTTAAATAGTTTGTTTCTGAACTTCTGAAAGTTCTAAGGCGTTAACCACTGTTGTTGGAATTACTTCTATATGTATGCATTATTCTTTTATATAATGAGTATCTTTATATTTGTATGATAACTGGTAGTCTTTGAATGTCTTGGTGAACATACATTTTTTCTATGTGATTTTCTTAAAAAGTGTTGTTGAAAGAATAAATAATGTATATCATGCACATACTTACATATTGAAATACATAAACGGCAATTGTATAAGAGGTATTTTCGACATAACGAGATTTGGGCAGTATTAAGCAATTCGGTTGAATACGTCAACAGTAATTGATAACGCCGTGATATGCTTTAAACATTCAACAAATACATTCTTAATGAAACAAAACTGATTGAAAGTATTTAATCTTTATTATCAAGTCTTTATGCAAAATGATTATAAAATATTAAATATATATAAGTAACAACAACAACATAACAATACACGTTGAAAATCGCGTCCAAGTGTTTGCCTTAAGATTTAATTTAATGCGTCTGATCCGATAGTTTTCTTAAGCAATTACTATGAAGGAGAGTAGTATGTAACAAAACAGAATTGTTCTTGGTAATTAAAGTTTATAATATACACTTCAACGTTCAACTCCAAATTACGTTAAATCACGCCTTTATGCTTGTCCTAAAAAAACGAAACATTATGCAATGATAAAACAATATTAGTAATTATAAGAAAGGTGATAATTCAAATAGAGAACGAAGTAATCATTATTGTGATTTATACTAATTATATTACCTCTATTGGGAAAGGAAACTAAGAGTTTTATTCAATTAGAACTAGAACTGGCTGTTGTTTTAAAAGTCTATTGAGTCGAATGTTAGATCGAACCTGCGATATCTGTTATGAGTGGTCAATACGATTTTCACTACTAAATCGCCCCGTTCATACACACACTAATTAATAGTCCGATAGTGTCATTTTTTGGTTGCGGTTTGTGTTTCCAAGGGATCACATATACATGATGGTTTGAATGTGCAATTGTTTCAAACATGCACTAATGTTTACTTAGTCTTTTCCTATAGGCCACACTTTAACTTTAAGTACATATATTTAAGATTTTATAGTTGAGCGCGTGGTCCAGTGGTAGAGCATCGGGCCAATGATTGAAGGGTTATATGTGGTGTCCTCGAGCAAGACACATTTTTCGCATATGCATATTAGTATTTCTACTATAAAGACTTTCAGCGTGTTTTCTTGTTTTATAATCGAAGTAAAATACATAAGTTTAAACTATACTTGTTTTGTTTATTAACAACTAAGGATTTTTATATTTCCATTACTAAAACTAATGCTTTTTTTAAAAAATCAAGAGCAAGATAATGTGTGTTTTGTGTTCATATATAAATATAATAACTAAAAAATATTATGATCAATATCAATGCTACAGAAATCCCCGTTGAACTGGATAGTATTGGTTGGCGTGATACCGTCCCAGGAGGTGTAATCGACGTCTGCTAATCGCAATATATGACAACTGGCACGCAATTTACGAGATATGCCAGCTAAAACTGGTGAGTCTGAGTATTCTTCAAATCAGTGAAACATTAGAAAGATACAATGATATCTTTAAAGCTTTACGTTTAACCAGATATTTCTATGTGATATAAAAAGATGTTTGCTTAACCAAACACATCTTAAAATAGTCTCTGTGGAATGAAAACGATGGAAAAAAAAGAAAAATTATGTTGTATATTAAATAGTGTCAACGAATATGTAGTATTCAAAGGACACAGCCATCACAACCACTTATGGTTTTGAATATCATAGTACACAATATATATATATATATATATATGGAGAAAATTATGTGTGAATAACCAAGACATAAATGTACAGACCAGACTACGGCGAGTGCGCCTAGCTACAATGCAAACCATATATACAATATCAAGGCCTCTGCCAAACCAATAAATTTGGTGTCAACCATGACTTATATACTATGGAATTACATGCAACACATCTGGACAGGGTGGACAAATTTACATACATGAACTGATAGCTTTATATGAGTAAATTCCAAACCTCTTAAAAACAAGGACGTGACAAATACAAGCCACCTTATTGAACTATGAGATACATATTCTCAGACTACAGATGTTATAGTTTTGCGATACTTAACAATGATTCTTCTATTTTTTTCGGATTTTATTAAGATTTAACGAAATAAATGAATTATGTTGTTCTGATATTACATTTAAAGCAAACTACGTTATTTTACATATCCGAAAAAGCAAAACCGATAAATACAGATTGGGAAATGACGTTATAATAGCAAAAGGATGCACTTGTGTCCTTTATTAATGTTGCAGAGGTATATCTTCAGTGCAGAGTTAAAAATTGATTCGGATTTCTATTGTTTAGACCAGCATATAGATCTGGTTCAAAGTTTTCCTTGTTTAAACAAAATTATAAAAATCAGTTATAAAAGAGCAAAAGAATGCATTGTTTCAAACTTAAATAAGTGGCTCCTAATTTACAATAGGTACCCATTCTTTACGCGCAAGTGGTGCGAGCATTGCAGCTTATGCGGATGGAGTGTCCGGTAGATGCTTCAAAAGGCATGGTTGGTGGAAAACGGACTCTGCCAAAGACGCCTTTATAGATGATACAACTGAAAAGAAATTGTTTATAACAAAACAACTTAAAATGTAAATTTGTATTTGATGGAAATTTAGGTTGAAACTGGAAATTACGCTGTAAGTAGTATAGGGGAAATATATGTCTCAACAGCTTATTTTTGCACACGGTATTTATGTTAAGATAAATCAGTTCTAGTCAAGTCTTCGAGCAGATAACATATAGTTTAAAAATGTTATTCGAATTATGGAACATGTTAGTTAAGAGCACGTTTTGGACAAGATCCGTAGTTCCATTGTTTTGAGGAATAAGTAAGGCATGCCACGGATTAATGTTTCCGCTTCCCAAGAGGTTCAGTTTTACGCACGCGGCCTGAATTCCAATGATAGCAACAACGTGCATTTAATTGTTCGTAACAAGGCAAACAAGCCAGCATATTTCAAGTATTAAGTTCACTATATAAAGAAATGTTTAACAAAATGTATACACTGAAAGAGATTTACATGGAATGGTCGATGATCAAGTTTTTTGTGAACTATGCTTATGAAATTTGTTTGGTATGCAAAAAAAAGAATCATTCATGGCTTTTTCGGTTCAGATAAAAAAGTCCGTCCCTTGGGATGCTGTTTTTACCAGCAGGGCCTCTTTCCCGCCAAAACATCTCTCGGGACGTAATTTTCTATCCGAACCTCAAACCCAATTAAGATTCTTATATTGTGAGTAGCAGAATCGACACCTTAAAACTGATTTAATATGTGTATTAACACTTTATTGTTGAATGATGTTAGTTAAGGAGCTAGGTTCTTGGCATCTGTTAACCAGGTTTTAAATCTCCAATGTCGGCTTTGCTTGCTACTGACTGTTTTAAGGCGGTGAGCCTTGTGTTAACCAGGTTTAAAGTGTCCAATGTCGGCCTTGTTTGCTACTGACTGTTCTTGTGTGGTGATCCGTGCGTTAACAAGGCTTGATATCTCCAATGTCGGCCTTGCTTGCTGCTGACTGTTCTTGTGTTGTGATCCGTGCGTTAACAAGTTTTAATATATCCAATGTCGGCCTTGCTTGCTGCTGACTGTTCTTGTGTGGTGAGCCGTGCATTAACAAGGTTTGATATCTCCAATGTCGGCCTTGCTTGCTGCTGACTTTTCCTTGTGTGGTGATCCGTGCGTTAACAAGGTTTGATATCTCCAATGTCGGCCTTAATTGCTACTGACTGTTCTTGTGTGGTGATCCGTGCGTTAACCAGGTTTGATATCTCCAATGTCGGCTTTGCTTGCTGCTGACTGTTCTTGGGCGTCGATTAGTGCGTTAACAAGGTTTAATATCTCCAATGTCGGCCTTGCTTGCTACTGACTGTTCTTGGGCGGTGAACCTTGCGTTAACCAGGTTTAATATGTCCGATGTCGGCTTTGCTTGCTGCTGACTGTTCTTGGGCGGTGATCCGTGCGTTAACAAGATTTAATATGTCCAATGTCGGCATTGCTTGCTACTGACTGTTCTTGGGCGGTATTCAGTGCGTTAACCAGGTTAGATATCTCCAATGTCGGCCTTGCTTGCTACTGACATTCTTGGCCGGTGATCGGTGCGTTAACCATGTTCAATATCTCTAATGTAGCCCTTGCTTGCTGTTAACTGTTCTTGGGCGGTGAGCCTTGAGTTAACCATGTTCAATATCTCTAATGTTGCCCTTGCTTGCTGTTGACGGTTCTTGGCCGGTGAGCCTTGCGTTAACCGGGTTAATATCTCCAATGTCGGCCTTGCTTGCTACTGACTGTTATTGAGCGGTGAGCCTTGCGTTAACCAGGTTAATATCTCCAATGTCGGCCTTGCTTGCCATTGACTGTTATTGAGCGGTGAGCCTTGCGTTAACCAGGTTAATATCTCCAATGTCAGCCTTGCTTGCTACTGACTGTTATTGAGCGGTAATCCTTGCGTTAACCAGGTAAATATCTCCAATGTCGGCCTTGTTTGCTACTGACTGTTATTGAGCGGTGAGCCTTGCGTTAACCAGGTTAATATCTCGAATGTCGGTCTTGCTTGGTACTGACTGTACTTGGGCGATGAGCCTTGCGTTTACCAGGTTTAATATCTCCAATGTCGGTCTTGCTTGCTACTGATTGTTATTGAGCGGTGAGCCTTGCATTAACCAGGTTAATATCTCCAATGTCGGCCTTGCTTGCAACTGACTGTACTTGGGCGATGAGCCTTGCGTTAACCAGGTTTAATATCTCCAATGTCGGTCTTGCTTGCTACTGATTGTTATTGAGCAGTGAGCCTTGCATTAACCAGGTTAATATCTCCAATGTCGGCCTTGCTTGTTACTGACTGTTATTGAGCGGTGATCCGTGCGTTAACCAGGTTTAATCTCTTCAATTTCGGCCTTGTTTGCTACTGACTTTTCTTGGGCGGTGATCTTTGTTGCCACATACATGTTTGACAGGCTAATTATTTATCAGATAATTATTGCATCCACCATACTAGCATACAATTAACAACTAAATTTACAATTCTCACTATTTATTTAAAAACAAGATTGACACTTTTCTTAAGTTTTGAATATTTGAATAACCTGTTTAAAACATAAGAATATACAATATATGTGATGATGGCGTAAATGAAGTTTCGTAAATCAATCACTAAAACTCCTAAAGTTTGATTACTTCCGCCGGGAAACAGTCTTGAAAGCAGTATGTTCATGAAATAACCGACAGTTTGACCAACAAGTGAACTCTCATTATTTTAATATAAGAGAGGTGAATGTACGGCTAATGTTGTGTGTTACTATAAACAATTTGTCTCGTTATACCAAACGTAAAGTATGTTTGAAGATATATGCATATTTAACAAATACAATAGCAAATTTTCAATAGTATTCAAACGTTACAGTCATTTATACTAATGCACTAACCATGCATACTTGTTACAAACACACACACACACCATGAAAGAGACGTGTACTAGAAAGTGACGTTTTTAAATTGTTTGAATGAACTTGCTACGTTTACAATGTCTTATGATGTGATGACGGGAATAAGAGAGGTATGGAATGCCATTTAATCAGGTTTAAGTTCCTGAATGGTGAATTTGATGATTTGTAACTGAGCTTTCAAAGGTGGGGAACCGTTCTGCCACTATTTCTGTGTGTATGCACTTTATTTAATTTGTTTATTTTATGTTTTACAAAACTGTAAAGCAGACAGAAGTTGTTATTCCCTTTTCGGTAACATATGTCCGAAATGTTAATGCTGTTATGTTAACTTTAATTGGTGCGTCTCCAGTTGCATATATACGTATTCTATTTATGTTTATTACACCAATATTCTGGGAGTTATTTAAATGTGTACCATATGGGCATGTACATAGAGAACCACTTTTATATTCGTATTTGGATCCTCCGTGGGCGAGTGGTGTAAGGTATCGTCTCAAGATCACTGACCTCTCACCGCTTTGGTCGTAGATTCGAGTCCCGCTCGCTCCTTAAATTTTATGTGAGAGAGTTTGCCAGCTACGTGCGGAATAATGGTGGTTCTACGCATATTCATTCTTAGAGCTTCCTTCACAAATAAAACAGGATATGCCTTATATAGCCTGAAATGTGTCTAAAAATTCACTCTTATTTGTATATATACATGAAGTATGAACGGCTCTCAGAGAAAAACAAATAATCTGTTTAATTTTAGTTCAATATCCTTACACAGTAAACTAGACTAAACATAAAGCATTTTATATTTCCCTGAAAAACCAAATATCCACAAAACTATGTTTTATGATCTATATAATTGACAACTATCTGTTTGCCAATCGAATGAAACAGTAAATTGCATAAGCAATTTGTTCAACAAAATAAAACAGACGATTCTGAATTGCTAGATGCCCACTTAAACAAACGCGCTCCTCATACTAAGCTACATAGTTTCAAGCGAAGGTTTTTATTGCAGTATTACTGGAAATTAATTGACTTTGTGCTCTTGATCACTTTAAACAATACTTTCCGTTATCGTATCGATGATCTCGTTTAAGTAGCAACAGCTGCAATAGGTAATTGAGATGCTGATGCTTCATTATTCCGAGAAACATACAATTGCTGTGTGGAGTGTGTGTGTGTGTGTGTGTGAGAAACTCTGATGGAGGAATGCCTAATATCAGAATGCCATGTGGTTACTGCTTTTAAGTTCTTCGATAAAACTGACATGGTATATCAAACTTATAAGTCGTGCATCTTAGAACTAATTCATCATTGGTAAAATTATACTTATTGTAAGCCGATAATAACTTTATAAATACTTGCATTATATTTTCGTATATTTTCACATAACGGTGAATATCTGACTATGAGAAGTGAATGTCAAATCGATAACTATGTAGAATCAAGTACCGTGCTTATAATAGTTAAGACTATCAGTTTTAATCATTTGATAGATAAAGTATGATATGTAAGAAATATACAATTTTTGAGTAATATCATTTGATGACGATGGAAGAGCGAGGTTGAGTTCACCCGTTTACATATTTAGTTGTCATTTTCAACTGACCTTTCAACTGACCTTTCCAAGGCGGTGACCCCTTTTGCTACGTCTCCTCTACATATGCTTTGCATTTATTAAAATTATTCTATATATAAATTGCGTTCATGGTGGAAAAGTGGCTACGTCTCCTCGTGTAAAATAGTTTATGTTTTAGTTCACTATTTGTCTGCACATGCAATGTCCTAAATTACTAGTATAGCTATATTTAGAAAGCATATTACACGTATAAAATTGTTAATTGTGTTATTTTTATCCATACATTAATTTTCATAGTCACTATCTCAAGCACATGGTTATTTTCATGTTCCAAACAATCCAGTTCAATGTCAATAATGGCCTGGAATTGCTTGATATCTCCATTTGATGGCTGGAAATCATTCTGTTTTTTTTAAATAATTAACCTTTAAACAGAATAATTTGAAAAGATGTATTGCCTCTTGACAATATCTGTTGATAGCGGATAGAAATGGGATATCGAATTACCATTAATCACTGTATAGATGATCTGTATTAATATACAGTGTATGTCCTGTTGTTTTTGGCATTATGGAATTCTTATTTTTATAGATTATGAATGAGTGTTGCAATTTCATTGTAAAATAATCTAAGATGTGTGGCGGTGATTGGAGAGGGTCTGGGGTCTGCAAATATTCGAATTTTTTTTTCTCACAGGTTTTAATGATTTAAATCTCGGGATTTTGGTTTTGTCCACCTGTCCCTACTTCTAGCTCTGCCATTGTAACATCAACAGGTGCGTGTATAGAATATGTAGCTGTTGTTTATGTTTTGTGCTAGAAAACGTGTCCAATAAAACAATAAACGTCTTCTAAAATGTTTAAATATACACCTGATGTAAATAAACCATTATGATAATAATATTGCATTTCGACTTTAAAATTAATTAACCTAAAGCTTTTAATCAGTGTAAATAACAATTCCGTTAGTTTTATTACCTATTTGCAGCTGGCTATTGTTAACAAGCTACACATAGATAACTTAAGATATATTCAAATCATTTGTAAAAGCTATTACGTTGGCTAGTATCAAATTTAAATTTGGTAATGCAGATATTGACATAGAAAAAATATTTTGTTCAGGACGATTAAAGAAGAGTTGAATAAAGTAGCCCTAATATCAAATTGAAGTTTACATCGTGTAAAAAACTGAAACATCCAGTCTACAGACATGTGGAATGATGCGTCAAGAGATGTTATAAGATTGTTATATTACATTAATATGCATTTGTCTAGACTGAATGTAGCTATTTAGCAAACACGTATCTTTGAAATATACATTTTGGATTCTCAGACGTAGATATGAGTTAAAAAATGGTTAAAATATCACAGTACAAAAAGTAGATCTAAAAAAATGTGTATACCCAAACACAATTATTGGTGCGGATTACTATATTCTAAACGTATAACGGGATTATTGTATTGTGTTGGTACTGCAAAATAATATGTAATGTATAAAACGGGATGCGGTGGTGTATTGAATATGATGGCCGGCAATAACGGAATTAATGACTGATTGGATCATAGCATATACCAGAATACCCCTCAAAACCAGCAACCAGTACTAACTTACTCTACCCTGAAAAGGGAGTCAGAGCATTTCCATAAATTTTTAATCTTAGTTTGCGTTCATCACTATGGCATATGTTTCGTTGAGCTGAATACTTAGAAAAGGAAGATATGGAAAATGGATGACAGGCAGTGTGTTGAGAGTAAGTTCAACCATTCTAAGTGGTTGTGAGACACCTTCATATATTATTCTAGATAATTGTAATATTCGCCTTCAGATTATTTCACTTAAAATCAATACAGCATCACTATGCGGGTCAGGGTTATTGAGCACTCTAACGATGCCGCCACAATTCTACTTTCGCTTTCAAAATCTTAAAAGCAATGCTTTGATCGGCTGGCGGAAAGATCTGTCTCAGGTGACGTTCTATGCAACGCCGTCAGATCTACTTTGCGTTGAGTATGGAAGCTTAAATGTTGTTCTGATTTTAATGAGATTATTTCGTGTCACTTCGGGTTTTCTTTTTTTATCTTTTCCTTCATGTTCTTGCTTAATAATAAATCTGGATGCTTCTTAATTATCAACCACTACAAATCGTCCCTTGTCTTCATTTAAAGATACATAATTGTTTCATGGTGAACTCAATTTTGAATTGGTGATTATTTGAATTTGTTTAAAAAAATGGTTTCGCTCGATGAATGACATGGTTCCTGTTTTCACGCGCTCAGTACGATCTATCATGAAATCTATAAACACCCCATCTGTCGTGATTGAATTCACCATCATCCAACTAGACAATTGGATAAATGAAATTCTCTGTTCCTCCTTTATTATTTAAACACATGTCAAGTCAAACGATATTTTTATTTGTATTGAATTTATTTCTAATTTCCAATCATATCATGTTTGCAACTTGTGAGTTGATTGACATCTAATAAACTAATAAGTGTTAATTAAATAATATACATTAACTATGTGTTTATTATTATAGCAGCTTTTTGCAGATGGATCGATATAATGAAATGATTGACATGGTGCCCTCCTAACAATATATTACATTTTATTTAATTGCACCATTGAGCTGTAATTAAGTCTACCAGCTGTTAATTAAACAAAACAGGTAAAAATTTGTTAACAATCAAAATAACTTGGATATTAATAAAATATGTAAATTTGGCACGTTTAACTTTTTTAATACCTATAAATGGTTCTACACAACTTTAAATAGTATCTAAAATCTTAACAACGGAATGGCATTTTATATTCTGCAGATCTGAAGATAAACTAAGCATTATCGGTCAACGTTCACCGTATTGTATATAATTATGTTCTATTGATACATGCATGATGTAACTATGGAATATCACCTCACGATCAGTTAATCCATCCCGCAAAAAGGAAACCTCAATAAAATAAAAAAGAACCGGACCTAATAAAGCCGTACAAGCTATTGGTAACTTTTATGAGCTGATATATTCCTCCAATAGAAAATAATAATCAAATTTTTTTTTCTATGCAAAAAGCACCCGCGTTAAAGAGACAGAAAACATTTTATGAAGCACAAACAACAGTAGCGTCACTAAAATTTGTATATGACAATTTTATATAAATATCACAGACTTGGTCATTGCTATCCTGAATATTCTTTCTTATTTGACTACACAAATAATTTGCTTCTGTACTATTTGAGAACATGTCAGGTGGCTGGTTAGCTGCTGCGTACAGTATAATATAGTGTAATATTACCAAGGATATCATATATTTGTCAATACAATATATGTACAGACGACGTTACAACACAGATCACCTCCTTTGTGACCACATTCGACAGCGGAGAGCTGAACCTATTCAACGGTTGCACCCAGCATCGCTCGTCCTCTGCCGTCGATGTTCTTCAAGCAACTCAGTATATAACCCGTGTAAAAATCTTAAAACCATCTTTATGAGATCTATATAAAACAGTTGGCTAATTTCAACATCAGTTTAATTGCTCAATTAAACATGTTTATACAATCTTGATACAACATGTTTGCCATTTGGATAGTTAACGTTTAAGACCCATTCAAGACTTTTTCATAAGCACATATTGACATGTTTAATAATATGTTGGGAGTTGTTATTAAATTGTTACGTAAATTGTTATTTTTTTGTGAAATTAAAATTCCAATAGTTTTGCAAGCGGAACTCCGTATCCATGCCGATAGTTTTACTATTTTTTTTAATTAGTTTACAAGGTTTACTCAATGCTATGGATAGGGTAAACAATTTAAAAAATATTTCAGAGTTTACTTTTATCAAACTTACTCAAAGGTATTGTAAACTATTTAGGACTAATGTTAACATAGACAGAAAGTAGTTTCAAAGAAGTAATTCACTTAAAATATGGTTATTGTGCGACCGCGCAGCGTTATGACATATTTGAGGTCAATATCAAGATGAATTACATATAGCGGTAAGGCTGTTTTTAAAAACAAATATGATCGGATGTAATAAATGTAAATTTTGTAGTTAAAACTCAACTAAGATTGACCTTTTCTGGCGAAACGAATTGCGAAATGAATGTGTACATTTGGAAAGTTCTACTGTTCACTTAAAATAAAATATTAAAAATCAACACTTTGTTGTTTGAAATAAAATAAAATGAAATCTTCAAAATTTAAAGTGGCAGTGAACTATAAACTAAAAACTGAAAACACTTTTGAAACATTTAATAGTGCATACTAATTAGGAATCAATTGACCTCATGCTCTGAAAACGATATACAACAATTTGTTTCATTTCAATTTAATAGCATAGTTAGTGTTCACAGCTGCATTTCTTATACTGCTGCAATAACCCGAGACTTAAGAAGTTAATTGGATGTTTTAGAAGCAGTTTGCAGGTAGACACCGGCGGTTATGTGCCGTATGTGGGAGTGGCGATTGTGAGTTGTTTTGTATTCCAAGATAGTTCGTCAAAATAAGTTGTTTGTGTGTAACAAAATAAAACCCACAAAAAACAAAAAAAACAACAACAAAACCCAACAAACAAACAAAAACTGCACCCCTAAACACCCCCCCCCCCCAAAACAAACAAAAACAGACACACAAAAAACAAAAAAAAACAAAACAAAAAACAAAACAATCCTGGACAATTAGAAACATTTCGTATGATAAAACTTTCTTTTATTGTCAACATAAATTGAAATAAGTTAGTCACACAAGTCATTTGTACCGGGATTGATACAAAAATAGGTCTTTAAATCTTTGAAACGGTCCGTGCCTTCATTTGTGAATGTCGGTATGTTTACCTAAATTGTTTGTCTAACTTAGTAATATATACCTAACTGAGTTTGTAATCTGACATTCAATACGATTTCTCTTTGGAATTAATGAAGCAAATTCTGTCTTACATTCTGTATATTCAATGTAACTACTTATGTTCTGTATCTGCGTACATATATCAACATTACCCATATACATCAACGGTTCTATAAATTCTTGCTGCTTTCATTTGAATATAATTATTTGTATTTATTTGATAATGTAAATAAAAATAACATTCAAACTTTTACCCGTAATATTCAATACTTTATTTGTATTACTTGTAAAGTAAGAGTTCTTATGTTTTATATTATAAGAATCTTCCATGGGTTTGAGGTTCGGATAGAAAATTCCGTCCCGAGGGAAAACTGTTTTGGCGGAAACGAGGCTCTGCAAAGGGAAAAAAATTTCTATCTGAGCCGAAAAAGCCGTGAATGATTCTTTTTATTGCTAACCAAACATATTAAATAACTATTTCAACTTATTTTATCATTATCATTTTCACAACAGTCGCATTTAAAACGTTAAATGGTATGATTTACGTTATATATTTTATACGTAACGTCATATATGACGTCATAGCGCGAGAGGGCCGAGATAGAAATATCTTACCCCGGTAAAACTGAATAGTTGTAAAATAACAGCTGTTATGTGTTTTATTACTTGTAAAATACCTAAATGATCTTATATTTCATAGTGTTTGTAAAATAACAGCTCTAATACTTTATATCGCTTGTTAAGATTTAATAATATTTTATATTGCTTTAAAAAGCAGCTTTAACGTTTTAAATTACTTGTACAAGACATATGTTTTATTTTATATTTCTTGTAAAGTAACAGCTCTTATACTTCATACATTGCTTGTAAACTATATATTATATTTCATTTTGCTTGTAAAATAGTAGCTCCTATTTTTTATACGAATAACGCAACATATGTATAGTTCTATATCGAACACATAAAACTGCATCCACTCCTTTGATACTTTATCATAACGTCACGGTTGCCAGGAGGTTAATCATAATAATGTATTAACTTGTGGATATATAGATCTTATAATGTATTTACTGGTGGATATATAGATATAATATTGTATTAACTGGTGGATATATAGATCTAATAATGTATTAACTGGTGGATATATAGATCTTATAATGTATTTACTGGTGGATATATAGATATAATGATGTATTAACTGGTGCATATAGAGATCAATTAATGTACTAACTGGTGGATATACAGATCTTAAAATGTATTAACTGGTGGATATATAGATATAATATTGTATTAACTGGTGGATATATAGATCTAATAATGTTTAACTGGTGGATATATATATTTATAAATGTATTAACTGGTGGATATATAGATCTTGTAGTGTATTAACTCGTGGTTATACAGATCTAATAATGTATTAACTGGTGAATATATAGATCTATTAGTGTATTAACTGGTGGATATAAAGATCTAATAATGTATTAACTGGTGGATATATAGATCTATTAATGTACTAAATGGTGGATATATAGATCTTATAGTGTATTAACTGGTGGTTATACAGATCTAATAATGTATTAACTGGTGAATATGTAGATCTAATGATGAATTAACTAGTGATATATATCTCATAATGTATTAACTGGTGGATATATAGATCTATTAATGTACTAAATGGTGGATATATAGATCTTATAGTGTATTAACTGGTGGTTATACAGATCTAATAATGTATTAACTGGTGAATATGTAGATCTAATGATGAATTAACTAGTGATATATATCTCATAATGTATTAACAGGTGGATATATAGATATATATTATAGTGTATTAACTGGTGGATATATAGATCTAATAGTGTATAAACTGGTGAATATGTAGATCTAATGATGAATTAACTAGTGATATATATATCTAATAATGTATTAACTGGTGGATATATAGATCTTATAGTGTATTAACTGGCGGATATATAGATATAATAATGTATTAACTGGTGGATATAAAGATCTTATAGTGTATTAACTGGTGGATATTTAGATATAATAATGCATTAACTGGTGGATATAAAGATCTTAAAGTGTATTAACTGGTGGGTATATAGATCTAATACTGTATTAACTGGTGGATATATATATCTAATAACGTATTAACTGGTGGATAAGTAGATCTTATAATGCATTAACTGGTGGATATATAGATCTAATAATGCATTAACTGGTGGATATATAGATCTTATAATGTATTTACTGGCAGTATATAGATCTAATAATGTATTAACTGGTTGATATATAGAAATTATAATGTATTAACTTGCGGTATATAGATCTTATAATGTATTAACTGGTGGTTATATAGATCTAACAATGTATTAACTGGTGGATATATAGATCTAATGATATATTAACTGGTGGATATATATAGCTTATAGTGTATTAACTTGTGGATATATAGATCTAATAATGTATTAACTGGTGGTTATATAGATCTAACAATGTATTAACTGGTGGATATATAGATGTAATGATATATTTACTTGTGGATATATATAGTTTATAGTGTATTAACTGGTGGATATATAGATCTAATGATATATTAACTGATGGATATGTAGATTTATTAATGTATTGACTGGTTGATATACAGATCTAATAATGTATTAACTGGTGGATAAATAGATCTTATAGTGTTTTAACTGGTGGATATATAGATATTATAATGTATTAACTTGCGGTATATAGATCTAATAATGTATAAACTGGTGAATATAGATTTAATAATGTATTAACTGGTGGATATATAGATCTTATAGTGTATTAACTGGTGGATATATAGATCTTATAATGTATTAACTGTTGGATATGTAGATCTAATAATGTTTTAACTGGTGAATATGTAGATCTAATAATGTATTAACTGGTGGATATATAAATCTAATAATGTATCAACTGGTTAATATGTAGAAATCTAATAATGTATTAACTGGTGGATATATAGATCTTATAGTGTATTAACTGGTGGATATATAGATCTTATCATGTATTAACTGGCAGTATATAGATCTTATAATGTATTAACTGGTGGATATATACATCTTATAATGTATTAACTGGTGGATATATAAATCTTATACTGTATTAACTTGTGGTTATACAGATCTAATAATGTATTAACTGGTGGATATATAGATCTTATAGTGTATTAACTGGTGGATATATATATATTATAATGTATTAACTTGCGGTATATAGATCTTATAATGTATTAACTGGTGGTTATATAGATCTAACAATGTATTAACTGGTGGATATATAGATCTAATGATATATTAACTGGTGGATATATATAGCTTATAGTGTATTAACTGGTGGATATATAGATCTAATAATGTATTAACGTGTGGATATATAGATCTTATAATGTATTTACTGGTGGATATATAGATCTAATAATGTATTACATGTAACTGGTTGATATATAGATATTTTAGTGTATTAACTGGCGGATATATAGATCTTATAATGTATTACCAGGGGTATATGTATATCTAATGATGTATTAACTGGTGGATATGTAGCTTTATTAATGTATTAACTGGTGGATATACAGATCTAATAATGTATTAACTGGTGGATAAATAGATCTTATAGTGTATTAACTGGTGGATATATAGATATTATAATGTATTAACTGGTGGATATATAGATCTAATGATGTATCAACTGGTGGATATTTATATCTTACAGTATATTAACTGGTGTATATATAGATCTAATAATGTATTAACTGGTGGATATATAGATCTAATAATGTATTAACTGGTGGATATATAGATCTAATAATGTATTACATGTAACTGGTGGATATAGATATTATAGTGTATTAACTGGTGGATATATAGATCTTATAATGTATTACCTGGTGGATATATATATGTAATACTGTATTAACTGGTGGTTATACAGATCTAATAATGTATTAACTGGTGGATATATAGATATTATAATGTATTAACTTGCGGTATATAGATCTGATAATGTATTAACTGGTGGTTATATAGATCTAACAATGTATTAACTGGTGGATATATAGATCTAATGATATATTAACTGGTGGATATATAGATCTAATAATGCATTAACTGGTGGATATATAGATCTTATAATGTATTTACTGGCAGTATATAGATCTAATAATGTATTAACTGGTTGATATATAGAAATTATAATGTATTAACTTGCGGTATATAGATCTTATAATGTATTAACTGGTGGTTATATAGATCTAACAATGTATTAACTGGTGGATATATAGATCTAATGATATATTAACTGGTGGATATATATAGCTTATAGTGTATTAACTTGTGGATATATAGATCTAATAATGTATTAACTGGTGGTTATATAGATCTAACAATGTATTAACTGGTGGATATATAGATGTAATGATATATTTACTTGTGGATATATATAGTTTATAGTGTATTAACTGGTGGATATATAGATCTAATGATATATTAACTGGTGGATATGTAGATTTATTAATGTATTGACTGGTTGATATACAGATCTAATAATGTATTAACTGGTGGATAAATAGATCTTATAGTGTTTTAACTGGTGGATATATAGATATTATAATGTATTAACTTGCGGTATATAGATCTAATAATGTATAAACTGGTGAATATAGATTTAATAATGTATTAACTGGTGGATATATAGATCTTATAGTGTATTAACTGGTGGATATATAGATCTTATAATGTATTAACTGTTGGATATGTAGATCCAATAATGTTTTAACTGGTGAATATGTAGATCTAATAATGTATTAACTGGTGGATATATAAATCTAATAATGTATCAACTGGTTAATATGTAGAAATCTAATAATGTATTAACTGGTGGATATATAGATCTTATAGTGTATTAACTGGTGGATATATAGATCTTATCATGTATTAACTGGCAGTATATAGATCTAATAATGTATTAACTGGTGGATATATACATCTTATAATGTATTAACTGGTGGATATATAAATCTTATACTGTATTAACTTGTGGTTATACAGATCTGATAATGTATTAACTGGTGGATATATAGATCTTATAGTGTATTAACTGGTGGATATATATATATTATAATGTATTAACTTGCGGTATATAGATCTTATAATGTATTAACTGGTGGTTATATAGATCTAACAATGTATTAACTGGTGGATATATAGATCTAATGATATATTAACTGGTGGATATATATAGCTTATAGTGTATTAACTGGTGGATATATAGATCTAATAATGTATTAACGTGTGGATATATAGATCTTATAATGTATTAACTGGTGGATATATAGATCTAATAATGTATTACATGTAACTGGTTGATATATAGATATTTTAGTGTATTAACTGGCGGATATATAGATCTTATAATGTATTACCAGGGGTATATGTATATCTAATGATGTATTAACTGGTGGATATGTAGCTTTATTAATGTATTAACTGGTGGATATACAGATCTAATAATGTATTAACTGGTGGATAAATAGATCTTATAGTGTATTAACTGGTGGATATATAGATATTATAATGTATTAACTGGTGGATATATAGATCTAATGATGTATCAACTGGTGGATATTTATATCTTACAGTATATTAACTGGTGTATATATAGATCTAATAATGTATTAACTGGTGGATATATAGATCTAATAATGTATTAACTGGTGGATATATAGATCTAATAATGTATTACATGTAACTGGTGGATATAGATATTATAGTGTATTAACTGGTGGATATATAGATCTTATAATGTATTACCTGGTGGATATATATATGTAATACTGTATTAACTGGTGGTTATACAGATCTAATAATGTATTAACTGGTGGATATATAGATATTATAATGTATTAACTTGCGGTATATAGATCTGATAATGTATTAACTGGTTGATATATAGATCTAATAATGTATTAACTGGTGGATATATAGATCTAATAATGTATTAACTTGTGGATATATAAATCTAATAATGTATTACATGTAACGTGTGGATATATAGATATTATAGTGTATTAACTGGCTGATATATAGATCTTATAATGTATTAACTGGTGGATATATATATCTAATAATGTATTAACTGGTGGATATATAGATCTATTAATGTATTAACTGGTGGATATACAGATCTAATAGTGTTTTAACTGTTGGATATATAGATCTTATAATGTATTAACTGGTGGATATATAGATATATTAATGTACTAACTGGTGGATATATAGATCTTATAGTGTATTAACTGGTGGTTATACAGATCTAATAATGTATTAACTGGTGGATATATAGATCTAATAATGTACTAAATGGTTGATATACAGATCTTATAGTGTATTAACTGGTGGTTATACAGATCTAATAATGTATTAACTGGTGGATATATCTATATAATAGTGTATTACAGACCCTAAACCGCTCAAGTACCCCAAATGCACGCAAACGGAGTGCACTCAGAGCGTAAGCGGAGCGCGAGCGTAGCGCAGACGGAGCGCGAACGGAGCGCAGATTGAGCGCTGACGGAGCGGACCTGGACCGTAAGCAAACGCTGAATTTTTAATAATAAACGCACTCCTGAACGCATGAAATAGATCGAGTGCACTCAGACACGCTGAATGCACTCAGATACGCTGAGTGCACTCAGATGCGCAGTATATGCAGTATACGCTAGACACAGTAAGATAACTGATAACAGAACTATTCGTGCGCTACTGAGTGCACTCGTTCATTCGGATACACTCTTTTTTCATCATTTGATCGTGAAATCGATACTTAAAATCGAGATTAAAAAGAAAATTTCTTTCACATAAATATAAACCATGTATTTTATATAAATGTTTTATTGTAAAACGCATGATAAAACTTATTTTTGTCAACAATTTATCAATTATAGCATAAATATCAATATTTAGCTGATCAATACAATAATGTTTAAAATACCTATTATACAATAGACGACACATCAACGGTTATCTACGGTTAATTTAGTTGCATGTTTAAGCATGTTTTGGTTTGCGCAACAAAAATATAAATAATTAAAAATGTAATAAAATGTATATATATTGTGTAAATAACAATTCGAAAAGATGTAATATGAATTCACTATTTGCCGTGTTATTTCGATATAAATTAGTTATAGAACATACAATACATTTACTTTATTTCGATTTAAGCGTATACTGTTCCAAATACAAAAATATCAAAGCATGCGTGAAACAAACAAAACATAGATATGCGGAAAATTATATGATTATGATTATGATTCTATTTGTTTGGGTATTTCGGCAAAATAAAAATTACCAATTTTCAATTTAATTTGGACTTTAGTTTTATATTTTCCCCAAACATAGTTACACTGAGTTTGTGCTTAGTTGTGAACAAATGTACGTAAAACTGTTATATTGCAATTAAAGTGGAAACATTATACTCGTGCACATCTCATTAAAATAATAGTAATAAATTAATTGTATTCTAAAATATAAAGTGGGTCAGTAGTACAGCGGATAGGGTGCTGGCTCCAGGCGGCAGAGGTCGCGAGTTTGACCCAGGCTCTACCCGACCTCTCGAAACACAATTCAGTACCAGATCTAATAAGGGAATGCACTGGAGAACGATATGCATAAGCTCCGAGCTTACTTCACAATCAAGCTAAATTAAATTAATGTAAAATAAAAGTATGTATGCCAAATTAACACGACAGACCGAAATAACACATTAGACACAGGAAATAAAAACTAGTAAACGTAAATTTCAAGGTGACCTTTCTGAGGTTGTGATTTTATATTGACTAAAGAACAGCTTTTGATCATCGGGAAGGTTGAAATAAACAAAAAAGAACATGTATTCACTGCCTATAAAATAGTAAATATATTGTTTTCCCGCTTTCCTACAAAATCGATACGCCTGATCACGTGCACGTAAGCACGTAACAATTAAGCCATTATATAAAAGCTGTGAAAGGGACAACAAGTAAGAAATGACATTAATAATAAGAAGAATAATAATATTATAATACAATAATAAAGTAATATAGCAATAATAACAATACTATAAATAATAATGAAAATAATATTAGTAATAATAGTAATAAATAATGATAAAATATATAATAGATATTAATGATAATGATGATAATAACAATATTATAAAAAAATCTGCATATTTTAGTATTGATTTTGACTATATATTTCTTATCCAATCACATGCCGCGGGTTAAATTAAGATTCATTCATCTGGCATTAAATATAATCAAAATGAAAATTACACACCGGCAGGGTTCTTTGTGATCAATGGACCGATAAATCACCAATTAACTTTTTATTGACACACATGTGGTTCTCACCATGGGTATCTGTTTTGATGATTGCCATGCAACTCTGCCTTCAGAACAGTAATTAAATTGTTATATTAATTGTGAACGACTGACCAGATGCACGTCTCCAATATAAAAGCTGTGACAAATCAACAAGTCAATATGTATATTATAATAATAATAGCTCCAATGATAATAATATTAAAAAAAAAATAAAACAAATAATGAAAGTAAAAAATAATACAAATAAAATACTACATTTTTACAAGGAATTATTTAGAGACATTTAATTTTTATTAATTTTAAAATTGTAGGATTGTTTTATTTTGTAAATTAACAATTCTGATTTTTAGTTGTATCTGTTTTTTATACGAGGTCGCTAAGGCAGCTGTGGTAAAATGACAGCCCTGAATACACATCCCTTAATACGTGTATGTCACACTTTCCACCATTCATTCAGAACTGGCGTTTTCGGTTCGTTAATTTAATGATATTAACATCATGATATTTACATACTAAAGCGTTCTGAAACTTCGAATAACAAATATCTTAAATAATTTTTTTATTTGTTGTTAATTGGCTGGCAGTTTTCCTTTTTTATCTTTTCTTTTCAATCACATAATGTTGGCTCAATTAAGATTCACCCATCTGGCACGAATTACAATCAAAATGAAACCATACATATCTTCCGTGGTCAATAGACCGATAAGTCACCGCTTTAGCATTAACCTAATTGACACGGCTCTCACTGGCATGTGACATAACGTAATTAACACCACGGGTGTGTTGCTGCGTGTCATATAATTAGCGGTATAGCACAGTGGGTGTAGTTTCAAACAAGTTTAATATAGTTTGTCATTTTAAATAATATATTAACATAAAGCATACTATCAGTAAAATAATAGTTTGAGAAACCCGCTTAAAAAAGTTCATTGCAAGTATATTTATATACATAATGATAACGAAAATTATTATAAAAACTTTAAATATCAGAATATATTTTTTAAGTCTAGTGAAGCCACAATTGGACCCAAATCGAGAAAAACACTACAAGATTATTATTTTTCAAAAATCATTTATTATAATGTCGAATTGCATTGCACGGGTTATAATAAATTTTTCATCACCCTTGCAGTGCATATTATTGATTATAAAGCTTATTTTAGTTTGAACATTAACAAAACCAGTGATATATCCACATGTTGTTAAGTCACTGCTTACACTGAGCAGATTTATGGATTATTATAAGGCCAACGAGGTATCAACAGTATGGAATTATTAATTAAATTTAATTATTAATAACAATATATTTAGTTTATGTTGATGATGTATGTGTAAATTTTGTGGACAAACTTTATTGCTTTCCTGTTACAAACGGCTTACGGTATATCAAAGAAGATACTGAAGCAAACACATGTCGGTCTGGATAACAGACGCCGGTATAACTTACGATATTCTTTGATCACCCAGACCACTGATCACATATCAAAACATAGACATTTCCGTTAAGCATGCCTACTATCGATACTAGCTTATCGGAAATTTACAACCTTTCGCCCAGCGGGTGACATAATATGTAGACAAACAATCGGATTATGAATTAATTTACCTTGACTAAATCCCATGGATACATTTTATTGCTCCATTGGAACAGATTAAATTAAAAAGTCAATATAGAATCATTTTAAGAGTTGAGATGTTGCGATTGGTTATTGGCCGGAAACCGAACTGAGCGAACTGAACGTTGAGTGAACGCTGAACGAAGCGAACGATTAAACAGAGCACTCAGATATACAGCGCTCGTGAGCGAATACCTGCGTTTGTGAGTGCATTAAATTAACCGCGTTTAATCGAGTGCACGCAAACGGAGCGCGAACGGAGTGCGAACTAAGCGCGAACGGACCGCGAACGGAGTGCAAACTGAGCGCAAACGGAGTGCAATTATGGGGTACTTGAGCGGTTTAGGGTCTGTAACTGGTGGATATATCTATCTAATAGTATATTAACTGGTAGGTATATCGATCTAATAATGTATTAACTGGTTGATATATAGATATAATAATGTATTAAGTGGTGGATATATAGATCTAATAGAAATAATAAATACTGTTAACATTTTACTACATGAAAGTCATTAATGATAGCTATGCCAATCTAAAATGTTCCTAATTAATAAGAGAGAATCGAAGCTGATTTGCTGAAAAAAGATTGTATATTTAAATAGGGTAGCTATATGTAACAATGTTTGTTAATTTTGCAGGGTTTTACAGTTATTGCATGATATTGATGCATTATTGTTTCATTGGCTACGCAACCTCTGGCGTAAGCGGCCAACATTCTATCCATTACACTATTAAGAAATGGATCACGAGGAATGACCGAGAACGCTCGTTCTCCTGCAACTTCAAATATCTTGTGACACTTTATAACAGGTAATAGTAGGATAATAAGAATGTTTCAGAAGACATTTTTGCATTGAAATAGTCAGATGATCTTATTCATTTCGTGTAAAAGCAAAGCGGATGAATACATTTAAATTGCTTATTATTCACTGTAAAGCTTTTTTATATATCAGAAATTGGATTATAAAATTATTTTGTCTATACAATATAGTATTTATCACATATGCGTTAGTCCGATATTTT
This sequence comes from Panopea generosa, assembly GCA_029582155.1. Lineage (NCBI taxonomy): Eukaryota > Metazoa > Mollusca > Bivalvia > Adapedonta > Hiatellidae > Panopea > Panopea generosa. The sequence continues at coordinate 22,291,098 of CM055906.1, read as the reverse complement.
AGGTAAAATAACATGTTAATTACAGATTAGTATAAGACAACTCTATGAATATTGCTATTTAAGGAACTATTCAATGTTATGAAAACTTTTTTTTCTGATTCCGTAATATGAGATTTGTGGCCAGAAGACAAAGAGCCATTGCTGTCTAGTTGATCGCACCTTGTTCTTCTAAAATCTACAACAGCAAACAAAATACAATTCCGTTCATTCATTGTTAACTGAATACCCAGGAAAAATAATATCCTATAATGATACCGGAATAACGACCGACCAACTACATTCACAATTAATAACAAATTAAGTGGAAATGGAATTAATCAACCAATGACATATTTTCAAAATGTAAAGAAGCCCTTCGTGGGTACGGCTTATCTTTTTAGATGGGTTGGAATATAAGGTACTAACTAGAAGTGACACGAACTTTCGTGATTCAGCAACTGTTTTTTTGTACTTTTTTGTTAAAATCTTCTTGGGTGACGCTCGTATATGTACATGTAGCTTTATTGCATGTTCCAGAGTATGTATGTGTAATCGGGTCACAATGCGCCCTAACTTGGTTCACCAAATTTCACAGTGCGTCTACATTCGTGTAAAAAGTCTTTGAATGTCTGTATATGCATTTTATTTCATCTCAGCAATTTGCTTAATTACAAGCGGTACAACTCCAACTGCAAACATGACTGGTATTTAGGTTATTCGGTTAGAGGATATTTATTGCTATATGGTCGAACATTAGGAATTTTGGCAGCTATAAAGTGGAACACTTCAAATAAATGTAAAAAATAGGCAAGACAATTTATCTTCTTCATCAACTGTTTTTGGACAATATCGCATTGAGGGCTCTTCAGATTGTTCACAATTTACCAAGATTTAAACATAAATATATTTATATGTTTAAGTATTTGATGCTTGGCTTGAGGCGATACGAGTCTTATTTGTGATGCAACTGCAGTCGTTGATGCCCGTTTTTTGAATTTTGCAATTGGTGTTTAGTGTTCACAGCTGGTAAATGTTAACAACTGCACAAACTCTTAGACTAGTAGATATCAGAATAAGTAGATTGGACGACAAATACATTCTGATATTTATCATATTTAATTAAGACAATATCCACGAAGTGCAAACAAATAAAATGTTATAAACGTAAACGAGATCTACTTTATACACTTATGAAGCATGATCTGAGATTCAAACAAATTAGCACAGCGCAGTGCAAGCACATGCTTTTGAGTGCTACATACCTCTATTCGAGGAGGAATGAATAAATGCATAAATCAAAATCATTAAGTCTCAAAAAAATTAACACATCAAGTAACAATTACATTTATTTATAACACCGTTAGAAAGAGAGAACACAAAATCGAGAAAACAGATATAACAAACAGAAAACAAAGCAGTTTAAGAAAACAATGTGATTTCAAATAAATATATATTATAAAAAAAAATGAAAACAGATATCACCGCTATGAAACTGTCTTTTACATAGAAGCTTAAACTGTATGCATCCAGTCTAGGTTTTCCTCCGTAATCTTAATAAGTCAAATTATCAGTCATAATGATTGGTGAAACGTTTCAAATCATTGGAAGTCAATGTAAAAAGGTCATCTGCATTAATGGAAAGCGGTCCCTGATGGCTTTTGTCAATTACTCATGGATTAGATTTTATATAAATAAGACAACAGTCCTTATAAAATATTAGGGGTCGATGTTTTGTAAACAAATTGTCTTTATATATTTTTAATAAATCTGTACAACCACCAAAATGTATTTTAGTCTAATTGAGTATTTGAGTGATTGTGTGATTTGGGCCAAGAAGATAATACATTTGTTATATCAGAACATCAGTTATTCGTGATTTATATATTTCAATAGACAGTTTGTAAGACAGCTTTAAGACCATAATAAAAATATAATATTAAATTAAAGACCATAGTATGGCTTAAAGATATAATTATGTAGAATATAGAATTCAGTTCATCGTGTTATTCATCTGTTTCATTACATTTATCATTACTATCCCTGTTCAATATTTTGTTGGTTTCGTTATCACATATATCTAGAGTTTGACAATAAATCGCTTTACAAATAAAGTAACTCAGTGGTACAAAATGCCCGATACAATACTATGTTTGTAACCAAAATAACAGTGACATTTGCAAAGAACAACAACAATTTAATACGAGGGTCAATACAATCTAACTTTATACCAAAAAACAAAAAACAACAGTTGTTACGCTGATAGATGTATACAATACCAACAGACAAACTGATGGGTTTATAACTTTGAAATGTCCCAAATGCTTGTATCGTAGTTTTGTTTTATTTTAAACCAGATAATACTGTTTTAATTGTTTGTGAGACACCACAATCTTGAAGACAGTAAATAAATCGGAAGCGCCAAATAAATACGGTTATGCATTGTCATATAACGTTTACAAGTGAACCATTTGTCATTTTGAAGGTATGCTAGCAGTTGATGACAACTTGAGTCCGTATCCGGAATAGAGCCAGTACTAAGTTTTGTTTTTGCGAGGCCAGCGGCCGAACCTGGGATCCAACCAGCGACCTCATATATGTGATGAACAGCCATAATCACATCGCTACACACTGCGCTAACGTTCCGTCTGTGTCATTTTGATATAGACATGTATTTACTTCAATATAAAAAAACAAGGATTTTTTGAGACCATAGCGTTAAAGTCAGCACAGCCTAGAGACTCGATTATCATATAAACGATCGGGTTTTGCTCCAGAACCGCTATTTTCCTTAGACAAGCTTATAATATCTACGTTCATATCTAAGTAAACACTACATCGTATTTATATGGTCCAAACAACACCATGTGGCGTGGCCAGTGGGCGAAGCGTTTGTCGTTCTCGTGTCAGGTCAATTAACAAAGTTATATTTTTGTGTATACATTTGTCAGGATACAAGAGCAAGATAAAACTAATACATTGACTAACTACATGCAAGTCAAAAGTGCTTTGCGGGGATTTTGAAAAAAAGTAAATTATGTTTTTCAGAAATTCATTGAAGAATTGTTTTGTATTTATTTAAAACCAATCGTTTATTTTACATTTTCACATTTCATCGTTACTGGTATAATTTGCATAACAAAGAAGACACCAGCAGGCAATTGCTTTTTATATTTTAATATTCACTGTGAAGGCTAATCTAACATTTTTATCAAGAGTTTTATTAAATGATACGAACCACCTAAGGACTTCCCATATAAGCGAAATACTTACGGTAAGACTATTTTAAAGGAGGGAATCATTTTTTTGAATTGTTTGAATCACTTATTAGGCCGTTACCCGATTCCAATTAATATCAAATTCAAGATGATAGGGTTTTGGAACCGCCTAATATTAGGTAAGAAAACCAGATATTCTTGCATAATATATTTTCTTCATGTTACATAACCATCTGCATATTTTTAAATGGAATTCATCCATCATCGATTCGCTGACGTCTGTTGGTATGTTAGATATACTTATTAACCAATCAAATTTAACCTGCAAAACTATAAATAGGTCCAACAAGCAGAAACTAATTGAACTGAACATGCAATCATGGAATGCAGATATGAGAAGTTCTAACAAAGGCATAATATACAGTCATTTCAAGAAAACAATTTGCTTTAAAAACTACCTGAAATCCTCCCTCGTAACCATAGTCATGGTGCATATCTAACCGTAGGTACCCTATAGAAATAGGGGATGGGCAAATACCTCCATAGAAAAAAGTGTATGCTTAAAATATAATTGTTAAGGAGTGAATTCAGAAACAGACTATTTATTTAGATATCCACACTTTCAACGAGAACGCAGACTCTTAAATAAAAGTAAAAATGATATACAAGCGCTGCATAAGGTACTGTCCTAGCAAAACCAAACAAAGGCCAAAACAGTCTATGTTTAGGGCAACGGTCTAAGAAAGGCTAGGTAGGGTAGGCACTGTTTTTATTTATTTATTTTTTTTTTGTTGAGCCGAGTCGAAAAAGCAAAACAGTCACGAATGCATCAGGCGATATTTCTCTAGATTTAAATACGCACCTAACAACGTAGTATGATCTTAATGATAATCAGTACATGTTTAATGACTGATGCCTGTAACAGCCATCCAGAAAGCACAACAGATTCAGACTTTTCGGCAATGCATAAAAATTCTAAGTTTAGTTAAGATAGCTCAATAATTTAGGATGCTGGAGTGTTAATGGAGAAAATGCTGTCGACGACAACTGCCAAGGGACGATCAAAATAGTTCATTTTGAGCATGTTCTACTCGGGTGTAAACATATAAAGACGATTTGTTAATATTCTGCTCCCCATATTTTGAACATATACTATACAAACTTTTAAAATCTGACCTCCCTGGCACTTGACACGGCAAGTATACGTCTGACATGGGTTTAAATTTACTGTTGTTTTAAATTCAATGTAAATTCTGATGTCAAACTATTGCAGTACAAACATGTTGTACTTCTGGATGTTTTCATGTTTCTACAATAGTTTTGATGACGATATCTGCAATTCGAACACTATATAACGCTTTTAAAAAAAAAATTAAAAACATTTTACCCCACCGACTTAAGACAAATCTTTGTTTTGGTGTGGTAGTCCAACAAAATGTTGTTTTCCAAGTCATATTGCGAGGAATTACTTAGTCGCAACTAAACGGTCCTTAAAAGTACTATATAGATGGAATTGCTACTTGTGGTTAACTGATAGCTGTGTTCAAATGATAAAATCTAGTTTTAATCATGTTTACTGTCTTTTCTTGATTGAATAAATTCATGATTGGTCAACTCATATCAAACATGATTGAAGAAACATTTGTCAGCACATTGTCAGTAAGACAGTTCTAAACTTCAGCTATCTGTATCAATCAACAGACTGTCAGATATGTATTGAAATTAAAACAGTCTGTTAGACTTTTATCATATATTTGTTTAACATATTTTGATGGCGTTTGAATGCAATTTTTAACACATGACAGAATATATATGATTTTGTAGTATTATGTTTGAGTTTTCTTTAATTAGAAAAAAAATATTTGGGAATCGTGTTATGAATACATTACATTTCTACGTTCATTTTGTCAACAGTGTATACACCGAACAAAATATAAACTCTCTTGGATGAAACATGACTTCTTATTTTTCTAATGATATTTTGCACTATACAATTATATCAATAAATAATAATATTTATACGGTAAATTTCCCTTCTTTTATTCTGGTCTTTCTGTGCATAGCTAGATTTAAAGATGTTTCTTTCACTATAGAAATAAGAAGGAAAATCAATGGTAGACTTAAAATTTAACAAGAAATTAACAGACAAGTGGAAAACTATTAAAGAAGAATTGGAGAAACACTTTTCAATTGAAGTTTAAAAAGATTACTGTTTGAAAAACATTCATTCGTTCATTATTATATATTTTTTTTATTTCATCATTTTTTAAAATTGTTTTTCAATAATCTCTATTTAAGTCCTTGGTTTAAAAAAGTGTACAGCCAATTAGTAGTACTTTGAGAACCTAAAACATTTAAAAACAATGTATTTGCACAACTTCAATGTATGTACACAAGGTATACATTTCAATCCATTAACTTTGAATAAAGGTACATTTTTAAAAATCGTGAAAACACATGACATTATCACATTGCTGATTTTGATCTGCAAAAAAATTGTAATGTCAGTTTTAAAAAATGAGAAAAAACAGACCTGCAGGGCTGTAAAGGGTTTAAAACCAATACAACATTCTTCGTTTCCAGTTAAAAAGGTTGAAATCTCGTGTAAACTATGAAAGCAAAATGTAAAAAATTGCCGAAAAATTTGAAACCTCAGCGAATAGTTTTGAAATTTGTGAAATTAATATTGAGACTTGTTTTTGGTGGTGAGAGAAAAACTTTGAAGTTTCACTTGCTTCTATATCTGAGAGCAAACCATTGAAGTTTAAATAAATAAGCAATTTTTGATCCAGGGTATTTCTGAAACTATCTTATATCTGATTGGCTTACTACTGATAAAGGCGGAGTTATCTTTACGATTGTGTGCCGCATAAATTTTACTCCATCGCCATGGAGTTATCTCACAGCTGGACATTGATTAACTGTTATGTTGATGATTGTATATCGGGACAAGTGTGAGTTTAAAGCATTAACGTATACTAAATATGCTGACTGTTGGAAAATATATTTTATGTTTAACTGGGTTTCTCAAATAGAATTCTCTGGTAGCGCAGAAAACATATATTCGGAAAATCGTAAAAAAAGGGTCGGGTTGACCGAAACACAGAACGTTTTTTTTGACCAAATTTGCACGCATACTTAAAAAAATGCAATAATTCCTTACAAACGTGCTTACCACCGCTTTCTTGTTACACCGTCAAATATATTAATGCTAATGTTTGTAATTGCTAGCAAAATATATTACTCCACTTACAGCGAACTATTTTCTTGATTATGCAACCCGATAACATACTTACATGTACACCACACTTTTCCCCTGATTTAAGAGGCTTTAATAAAAGAAAACGAGGCCACGTCACTGTGTCTTCTTCTGTTAACGTGGTTTAAGCCGGTGACACAACAGTATTAGTATCTGACTAACACACCTCAGTCTAATGACGATGGTCATTGACTACCGTGCAAAGGCGGATTGGGTATACACTGGGTATGATAGGAAAGGACCAGCCAACACAATTTACACTGCCTTTTAAAAAATGTGCTCTTTTTCCTCATTTTTACATGTAAATGTAATGATAATAATGTTGTTGTTGTTGTTGTTAAATGTTCTGCATCATTCATCTGCATCTGATTTACAGACTAGGTACTCAAATATGATATAATATAGGACTTAATGGCTCAATGGACTTAATGAAAATAATATATTACATCCAATGACATAAACACTGCATACTAATTAAATATTGGTGTTCGTCAATAGGTAATGGAACGTTTTATGTCCACATAATCATACAACTGTGGACATTTTGAAATAAATAATTATTAATTGATTGTTGTGATGGTGTCACACCTGTACAAAAACCCTCTATAATACTTATAGTAAGTTGTGAATAGTGTCCTGTCTCTGACCAATTCCCAGACCTTCCAATCCATATACTGGTCCTGTTTCCTTGTAGAGCAATTATATGTCTCCAGAATTATCCACAGAAAATGATACCATTAAGGTTTAACTTTTCACAAATTTGAAATTTCTCAGGGCACTGTCAATGTTTACACTGCACAGCTGACACTTCCGCCGCATTACCACCACATCACTGACTGTATCTTCTCGGAAAGTAGTTCTGAAATACAACAAAGAAATACTTCTGATTTTTTCAACAACACCACTATTTGAGCTCACAGACATAAATATCTGCACTTAATTAGCATTTTTAATAGAAATATGACCATGAGATCCTCACTTCAATTTTACTATGGACTCATTTCAGGCCCCCTACGACCCGGAAGCACTTCCGTAGTGGTGTAACACCTATATGTTTCAACTGTTGTCTGGCAGACGTATACAAGAGTCTGACCATAATATATATTAAATACTTATATTCATTTTGATAACCAGTATTAGTATTTCTTTGTGTCAGCAAATGTAATACATTTCGATTTCCAGCTATTATTTTCTACTTATTAGATATTAAATTAATGAATTGCATACCAAATTGCAAATGTTCTAGACATGATATATCATTGACCTGAAATAATCGTAGTACCTTCAAATGTAAAACATGTATTTGTTTCGGTCAAGAAGTTTTTATCAAAAGCATGTTAAATCTCAAATTCAAAGTCAATAACTGGCGCTACAAAATATTCTCCAAATTGAAAAATAAGTGTTTTAAAAAAAATATTGACCGTCGCTAACTTCATAATTATAGCGGATCTAAGAAAACATAATTAGCTGCGCTGACCGCTGATAAATTATTGAAACACCAATACAAACAAAGTTAATGTTAATCATAAACTAATAACAGTTATGATACTGCAGATTCCAATGATTGTAAACATATTCTCATTTAGGATATATAAGACCAGTGCATGATTCGTCACAAACGTTTATGTAAATCGCATTTACAACTATTCATGCGCTTTGTTACGCGTTATTAACAGTGATCGATAATTGCTATTCAATATTCCTCTATTGCTTACACTGATTGATCTAAATCCGATTCACTTAAGCATTCGGAAATTAAACCGCCGATTTCAATATCTGACGATCTGTTAAAGCGGGGCTGTAGTGTATAGATGTTACGAATTTGCTACTCAGCCTGACTCGATGGCATCTGAAAAACAACACGTAGTACTAGTTCTCCCCCAGAAAGAGGATTGATTCATATAACGTTACACAAGGTTGGGATAATGTTACGTTGTAGATGGCCCCTCGTTGAAAACAAATCAGAAACATTTTGGCAGGAAAATATTGTCTTAATTGCCAACTTTTTTTCTTAATACTAATACAATTATGAAATTTAGTACTGTATATGTTCATGTACGAAATTAACAAAAAAGGCCATACTACATGACAGTACTTAATGTGTAACCTTTTAACAACGATATGCAACATATGCGTAAGAGAGACACGTAAAAAGTAGGCATTTATTTGAATCTCATATATTTAACGTATTGTATATACTGTGAAAGGGTCATGTACTTTTATGAGGCTCAGAAAAGATGCTGTCTTAAAGTACAAATAAGGCCAAAGGCAATGGGTTTATACTTGTAAGCACTTTATACTTTATTGATAACTGGTTAGAGTAATTAACTATACAAACGAATGGTATCATTAACCACTTGATAGATACTTTGAAATAAATAACTACAGTCTGGTAAAAAAGCAACATTTATATACTTAACAAGCTTCACATTTGCATTGAGCGTCTGTAACAACGTGCTATAGAATATGATTCCAAGTGACGCCTTTCGAAATAGCGCACTTGGAAGCGTCAATACTGGCATCAATAATTCTTACAGCTTATTCGCTCTGACAACAAACGTAGCATTTCTTTTATCTATTTTGAAATTGTTTGTGATAAATGGATGGTTGTTAATTAATGAAGACTCCCGCCTGCTAAGCACCATCCTCTGAAGTAATCACCCTTGTCTGTTTGAGAATATTCATTGTATACTTCATTTGACATATCTAAGGTTCGGATAAATGATCTATAATCTTTCATAAAGCAGCTATTGATGAATTCTTAGTTCGTATTTTTTCTATATATAATAAATATCATTATTTACATATTAAATATTGAAGTTGTATTTCTTTTCGTTATTTTTGTTTTAGTCTTATATTATAGATACATGGAACAATTTCAGTCACAAAGAAGTCCACTTTTAATAATTTTATTTTCGATTTTTTTTTCAACACTTGGGTATCATTTTCTTACTTAGAACAAATAGGGGTAGGGGTAAGTTTAATCTTTCAACAGATAACAAATTGCTGTTGTCTTTTCGAAATGTTGTATAAGATGTATTTTAAAAAACTATTTAATCGTAACATATTTAGCACGAATGTATAGTGTATAATATGAGAATCCATCTCCTACAACAATAATTGTCTGTCGATGTTTTTGGTTTCTTACTAATGTGGTACCTCCGGCATTGTGGCACTTTTTCATTAATTATCCTCCAACCCTGTGTAACGTTTTCATATATGCAAGTATATGCCTTGGTTGGGTGTCCTACAATGGATATGAGACATAAGCGAAACCACGCTCTCATGTAACAACTTCGTTATGATAACATCAAATTTTATAAAATTCAAATTATATCTCGTATAAAAATATATTTACATTCACGAACTTAAAGACACACATATAAGTACACGTATATTGCGATAGCATCCTGGTACAAAGATCGAAATATTATCTTTGTTGACAGCTACAGGTTATCTTCAAAACAATAATTTTACCATGTGAAAGGATATTAAAACTTAAATTCCATCTCACCTAGTAATATGCTCGGATGTACATATGGCCAGGGCTTAAACACATTAATCACTATGATAATCTACGTATAATAATAATATATATCGGTACGATTAGAAGGTTAAACAGTAAGTTTAATCTTATTTATTTTACTCAAATTGTAAAACAAGGTATCTCAAGGACATCACACATAGCCATGGGGGAGGATCGACTCCACGACCCTCAGATCATTGGTCCTATACTCTACAACCAGACCGCTTGTTTCACCAAACTGTTAAAGCATGCGTATATGATATAAAGCAAATAAGGCAATCGTCATTAATTAAATATTTTCCATCACGAAAACTCGTATTAAATTAGAGACAAAACAATAAAGAAGTCGACAAAGTATTTTTCTCTTCGTGAACATTTTTTTTTGTATTTTAAACACATGACGAAAAAACAAACATCATATCATATATACGTATTTTAGACAATAATTGATTGATTGATTGGATATTTAGCGTCATTTTATGCCATCGAGGGCTAACAGACGATCAGTTAACCTTACCCCATTTCATGTTGAAATAAAATATGTTTAAACTAAGTTAACCTAACCACTGTTTCCTGGGATTAACCAGTACTCGAGCACACCCCATCTCCACAAGTAACTGATAACTTTCCCACTTGAATCAGTGGTGAGAGACGAATGGTAATGAGTCACAATGTCGTATTTCAATCATCACGGAGACTGTTGCCGGGCGGAGATTCGAACTTACGACCCCTGGATTGATAGTCAGACGCTTAACCGACTGAGCTAATCGGGCCCGGCTTTGAGACAATAAATACGGTTAATATAAATTTTGTATACATATATATCGCTCGGCTGATCACGTTTATACAATAGACTGGAGGAAATAATGGAGCTACTTTATTTCTTCGCTGTAATAGAAACAATGCAATCTGAATGACACACGCTTGTCTAGATGTCGAACACTTGATTACTTAATCCTAGTTCTCCGGTCATGGCAAGTCAGGGGGAAAAAGTATATTGGAGGATAAAGTCTGTTTTTTTAATCAGCCATTATTATAACAGATACATGTATGTGGAAACCATGAAAGTAATATGTTAACTAACGCTGACCATATAACAAGACATTTAAACATACAACTATTTGATGCATCAATGTTTTGCCGGTTTGAGCATTCTTCATGGTGAAAAATGATGACTCTTAAATATGTCAATAAAAATATCGTATGTAAATCATGGTGAAAAAAATCATAGTGAAAAAAATGTAAGTAATTACAACATCATGTATTACACGAATTATATACTATAAACCGAAGGCTGCAGTGTTTGTATGTAACGTTATGCAATTATGGACTCGATCAATATTTATGTTTTTCTGGTGCATAGCACATCATATTGCACAGCTGAAAAGTTCACAACTGTTTTATTATATAAACTATCAATACATTAATTCTGAGCCTTTACTGGCTTTTTGTTCGTACGGGAAATGACAAAAAGTCATCAAGTTAAGATTATACATTTTATATTACAATAGTATTTAGATAAAAAATAAATTTAACTTAAAACATATATTGAAAATAAAATTTCCCCGGTGGGATACGAACCATGGCAGAAAAAAACACAAAATCGTGCATAAGTTTTAACACCACTCGGCCACGAAAACATCTTCATAACTGTATCTTATTTATATTTAACTAGTCATTCAATTGTTTCTCTCGTAAATAGTGGCGAAATTTATTGAATAGTTGCCTTTTGATCTCTGTAAATATTTATTTAAAAAACACATCAGTTTAGCTTAGAAGTTAATGGTTATAAGAGTATCACTGTCTGTCATATAAGTGTAGTATGTAGTTTGTCCTAACCATGGGCTTTAAAGCTATCAAACTATCAAACTATAAAGAACTTGTCGCCTGATCCGCCAATCCGGAATACGCCTAGTTTGCGTTTTGCAGCTGTTTATACTGAACTAGATGTAGCAACGGCTGCCACAGACCACAGTACAGTTATCAGACATACTACGCTTATATATAAAATCATGTTGATATCTGTTTTAACGAGTGAACTCTGAAGAACTTTCAATGAATAGCAACATGAGACGCTGTAACACGCATGTCCTCGTACGCTCGTCTTAAAATGTTTAAACGATTGACAATTCCTTCACAGACTTGATAAAATATTAGCACTCTGCGAGTACACGAAAGCCAAGGCAACAACGCGATCGTAATAACACTATTCTGCGTGGTGTTTACAAATGCATGGTTTTTATAGATATGTATATTACTTTTATTGAACATCATTGTTGGGTGTCTGCTATACAGCCATGAAAGAGAAATTGACTGTCGTAGTTTTATTTCAAAGGGTAATGTATGCTAATACTTTAACGGTCTCATTAATATCTTCTGTATCAAATAAGCCTTCAAGTATACACAACGTTTCGTTTTCTTTGACGTTAAATACTCCCTTATCCTGTTTGGCAAATAAAGGTATATATATTAAGTCAGATATTATAGAAAACGACCAAATGAAATGTAACCTAATTTCTTTAATGTTGCCTGTTACAAGACAAATGGCACGTACATCCATATGACCCAAATGACAAGAGTTAAAGTTTACGTTTTAAAAAAACAAATGTTTCAAATTAGTATTTTGAACTTTATGGTGTTCTGCAGTCAGTATGATGACGTTCATCTTCTATGTAACATTGACGTGTTGTAAATTATAAATTTGATTAAGATCAATAACCAAATAGCAATACATTACAACAACGAGAGTAACTGGTGAAATTTCTTATATATGTCCGTCTCCTGTTTACTATTTCTTGTGAAAATGCAGTTCACTTTGGTATGGAAATAAGAAAAAAAGTCATTTATATTCGTTTGGAATTGTCAATTTGTATTTGTCCTGCTGTGTTAATCTAGCTGTCAACTATGTACTATGGCACATGATCGAACTACAGTTTATTATGATTTACAAGATTACTCATGCAATAGTCAGCGTATCCTGGAATAGTTTTGCAGAGGAAATAACTCCAAAACTGTGTTTTCTATATTAGGTTATAGATAAATCTTATGACATTCTCGTGTCTTATGTGTAGCCATGGTTTGGTGACATTCCACTCTCTGTATAACTGCACAAGTCGCAGTTGAGTGGGGGTAAGAAAGGGTAAATGTTCTTGTGTCTTTGTATTCCTAAAATTCCAGAAAGTTTATTACAACTATCCATTACTGAACAGAAACGAAATTTCTGCTAGATTATTTCTAGGGTTTTGAGTATGGGATTTTTGGATTGGGATTTCGGGTAGTTAGTGGTGGTTCATTTGTAGGATGTTGGGAGATTGTTAAGAGGAACAGGAGTGACTTTGTTTTGAGTATTAATCATTAAACCTCGTAGTGTATTTAAGAGTTTTTTTTAAAAAACACCACACGACATTTAAAAAAACACACAGCCAAATAACAATAACAGTAATGATAAACTCAATTTTAATGTTGTTACACTGTAGCATGAACGTTCGAACAAGAAGGGAACATCTCTATAAAACATACACTGTGCCGTTGCTTTAATACAACACTTATAAAACATTGCATATGCTATTGTAATCAGAATACTACAAACTATATAAGAAGTGACACGATGTGTTACCGGCTATGGAATGACAGAGCTTAAATCTAGTTAAACGGTGCAAACAATCTTATTCTTTTCCCGTCGACATATCACAAAACCAGACGATGTAAATATAAATAGTCGGCATCAGACTGTCTTTGTGCGAATTTAGCAGCATCAACGCATGTTTATATTAGATAATAAATTTCAAAAATATAAGATATTCTTATTTAGTCTATTTTAAGGCCTATATAATGCATATATATATAACATTTGTATGTGATCTTTAATTAATACACTTTTAAGTATATAAAGTAAATGACATTTGATTGTCAGTATCGTAATTTGATATCCTGCTGTCTCCATCGCAAAGTTATTTAAATCAAATTACGTGTGCATTTGTCAGAAATTAAACCATCCATCTTTAACATTGAAATGCGATTGTTTGTTTTATAAACACGAAATAATTAAGATGTCTCTCTTGTCTTCATATACAAACAAACTGAGTAATTGTGTAGGTTTGAATTATATCAGTAAACTTTAAATAACAGTAATTAATTTGTTTTGTTTAATTTTGATATTTACATAGTTTAAAGGGCTTGGTACGAGTGACTACCTTGTGATATAAAATTCAATTTAGGTCCAAACTTTCACTAATGACCATAGATGCTGAATTCAACTGCGATATGGCCGTATTAATATATATATCAGTTAAAATATTAATCAGACATGAATAATATTCCTAATTTAACAAAATATATTTGGTCAATGCCAGTAGACAATAAAGTACATATATCAAATAGTTATAATTGGACTATTACCAATGGGAACTGAAATTAGTTTATTAATCATCATTACAATTGTTAGCTTCCTTTTATTTCCTAACTAAAACTTGATCTTCATTTGGACCCGTTGTTTAACGCAACATTTCGGGTACTGTTTACACTCGGGAGGACATCCATCCAGTGATCTGTATTAGTTTTATGAACTTATTTAGAAATAATGCATGTTAAACCGACGAGTAAAATTTAAAGATGTTTTCGGATGAGAACTAATTCCAAATATACGCAAATAAACTGTTTTTCTCAAGTACATTACAGATATACGGGGAGGATAATTACTATGAACCTACATGCCAACACTGTAAACATATCTCTTCCGTGTTGCATTTTCATATCTCTTGAGTGTAAGTTATCACGTTTATTTTAGTATCAGATAATGTACTTTGAAAGGCTAAACATATCTGCATTATATAAGTGTACATCAAGCCCCAGGGAAGGAAGAGAATACTAAACAGTTTTGCAAGAACTTGATTAATTATTTATATTTTCATTATGATAATACACAACGAAACGACTGATAATATACACCCATCTTTATAACACCACTAAACAAATAATCAAAAAATGTAACTGCAGTATGTCAGATGGCAGCCTTTATATATTAAGTAGTGTATCGGACTCTAAGTGACGCCATTCCAATTAGCGTGCACAAATCTAATATAACTGATACTAAGTTACAGCTCTTTCGCTCTGATTACAGACCCACCAACGCCTTTATCTATTTTTAGATTTATTGGTTTTGATGCTTACATGGGTGGTCGCTTATTAACTTGGGCTACCGCTTGTCTAGAAACATCCTTTTATATGTATAATAATATCCATATATGCTTTGTTTCACATATCTGAAGTTCAGGCCGTTAAATGAAAACAAAAAAAAACTCGGATAAATGATCTATAGACTTGCATAAAGTTGCTATGGGTGGTCCGTTAATTAAATTCTATTTTCATATATATTTCCTTCGAAACGTTACAGGCAATAGTACGTACTTAGAATGATCGGTAACAAACAGTACGTGGTATACATACTACAATGCAAACATTACTCGTCAAGAATGTTCGTTTAAAAGGATACACGTCAATAAAAATTCGATTTTATTGATGTCTGGCCTTCTTTAAGGCGTTAAACATATGAACGTTCAACACATATGGAAATACATTTTTAGCAGCGAAATATTTCAAATTGAAGAAAGTATCAATAGTTTTCATAAAATGGTCTTGACAATGCAAATTGATACCGTCATATATAACCTATGTATGTCAATTGACTATGAAGTATATCCTTTTAAACAGTGTTCACCTTAACGATTTGAATCGTTTTATAGTGCATCCTCCGTGACAAAATGGTCGAAGTTGCAATTTCAATATCAATTCTCACTGCTGAGGTCATGGATTGTTCAATTCCAGCTTGTTCGAAAAAGTGATGTGAGAATGTTGATCAGTTACATGCGGTTTAACGGTTTTTTATTCTCATATTCATTTTCTTTCTTCGCCAATACAACGGAGTGTTATCTATCGCTATAACCTGTAAATTGTAAAAAAAAATGCGAAAACCCCATCTAACAAAACATACAAAATGAAAATAACTGTATACCTTTGAAATTATAATCATGTGAATATGGCTTCTATCTTACTTTCAATATATAATACACACCGAACCCAATCACTTCCAGTTGGTGAACATATACAGGATAAAGAAGTAATTGTGAAATTGGTCCGTAAGTGGGATGATTCGGGGTCCCATTAGTTGTAATTAGCCAAATAGATATACAATAACAACTCTGTTTGAACTTTTTACAATATAAATTCTTTGAATGTGTGTGTATTAGCCCAGGAGTACGCGAACAGAAGTGCGTCTGCAATCGAAAACATGTGTTAGGTAGATAAAGTTTACTTGTAATTTACTTTATTCTTTTCTTAATCCATTTCTGTACACATCTCCTTAAACTGTCGGCAATTGTCATAGAAATGTGCAATGTTTTTTTATTGACTGAACCCGATTTAAAGCACAATTAGTAATGTCATTATAAATGTCCATTATAACTGTAACAATCAATTTCGGTGAATGTATGTCCCTCGCTTTTTTCAAAAGATTTGATTCAGGTATTCTTGAGTTATTGTATGGAAACCCAAAACACACGATTTTTCACACATTAAAGGGGCGTAACTGTAGAGCGACAAATACCACAACCCCTGAAATCGAACTTAGCCTGTGTTTTGTCATTATAAACACTATTAAAGTTTCTCAATATTTGATTCAGGCATTCTTAAGTTATTGCACGGAAACCAAAGTGTGACGGACGGACAGACAGACGGACGGACGGACAAACCCAAATTAGTGTCTCCTGTATTTCGCAAAGCGAAGGACAAAAAAACAATATCTAATATATTTTAATATTTTTCATTCTACTGGGCTATCTCTGACAATAGAGAGGTTTCGATTTGATCCTTGTACGTGTACTGGTAGGTGTGGCTACAAGTACGCGTACAGGTAAACGTATTCAGATTTTTTTTGGTTTCGAAATATATCTACGCGTACTTGTACGAGTAAATATAAACGTCATGATTTATGTATGACCCGAAACAAATATCCATCTCTGACAGGATTCGAACCCGGGATCTTCCATTATGGTATAAGGCTATGATCAACGACGGTGCCACTTTTGACATTATCTACGCACTTCATTACGGCACTTAACTGCCTATTATATATTTGACTATTTCGACCGTTTTCTAGGCTGAAAATTCAAGTTGTGTCAACTGATTTTGGACGTGTAGTAAATTTGTTATATCTTATATATGAATTAGTCGAAGCGCCATTGTACTGGTGTCTCAGAGTCATATATGATTTAACTTCCTTATACATATATTAGAATCTCCATGCAACGATGTATTTGAGTAATAAACTACGTTTAAAGTTACAAGTTTTCTACTTACGTGTAAAACACTCGCTAAAAGTTGTATACTGGAAGATAAGAGCGCGAGAATGCAAAAACTGCTGAAGTCATCAATGACGTTAATACAAGTTATGTGGCTACACGTACCTAGTACACGTACAAGTATCAAATCGAAACCTCTCTTATATAATACAATGTACGTAAGCGTGTATACTTCTGTAACTTAGGTAATCCATGACCACCACAATCAGCAGATTTGAAATTTGCAATTTGTTGTGAAACAATATTACAAACAAAATTTAATATTCAGTACTTCAACACGCAGTGGTACCCTCTGGGGCCCGTTTCAACGTGTCGCTTACTTATTTTACGATCCATTATAAGCCTTATAAAAAATATTCTTGACAGCAATACTCCTTGATGCCGCAATTGTTTGTACGAAATACTTGAGACTTACAATGGTAAGATAAACTGGCCCATAATAAATGGTTACTTGCATAAACTATTAGATTTGAAATGATATTAAACTATTCATACATCTTAACATATAGATGTATGTGCATAACATAATTATATAAAACGTTGTGTAGTGAATGGCCAATTTATTTTACACGTAATACCGTTTGTATAATATGTTTATTACTTTTATAATGAATATGATACCGATGGAACATTTATCAATGTATCGATAACATTTTTGTAAATTTGTGTCATGTTTCCTACTATTCTTTCAAATGTCTCTCAAAATTGCTTTGTCATAAAAAAAAGGTTTGTTCATTTGTTAGATAAACCTGAAACCAATGAAAGATATTTACTCAACCCAGTCAGACGGATAAACACGATTAAAATATTCTGCCTATCCAAAGGTGGAGTATATTTAGATGAATGGTATTAACATTTATTGTCTTTACTTAACCTGGCTTACCAACCCAATGTACATACCAACAGATACCCGTGTGTTAAGCTTGTATGTATGACGTTTTATCGTAGATGTTGCGTAATGAAAGTCATTGTTCAGCATCCTGCTGTAACGCTAAGACAGAGAAGTCGTCTTTCTGTTTCGATTGTATGTAACATGTTGTATATTTGTAATACTATGTTAATCTCATTAATAGCAACTATATTGAGGTAACTGTTAGGTTTATAAATTGTTTCATATTGAAGATCCCGGGTCGTATTTATCAGCCATAATTAAGAATAGTCTTAGACTTAAACTTGAAAAACTAAATTTCAACCTAAGCTATCTAGTTTGCTATTACATATTGGAACATTGTGAGATTTAATTTGACTACTATTTAGGTGTCCCTATATGATAAAAATATGGCCTCTAAATATGTTTTTTTTTATCTAATATCATTCTTTGGTTCAAGTCTAAAAATAGTCTCAAGACTGATTGGTTATTTCCAATCCTGGTACCATTCCTGCAAACACGTACTTTTAATTGATATCATGTTCAAATACTGTTAAATTAGACGTGTGAATTATTGAATAGATATCTGCTTGCGTATATCGTCTCTACGTAAACTGATCGTCTGATACGTATTTCCTATGACGTTAAGTACACATTTATTCTGTTTATCCGGTTTGCCAAACAAAGATATATCTTTAATGCAATCAGTGACTATAGAAAAGGGAACCATGTGAAAGGTTAACGAATCCTGGAGCCCGATCACCCAGATTGGTATATGTTTTTGACATATTTCAAGTATCAAGTTTCAATTAATTAAATAGGTTATCAGTTACAAGGGGAAAACGTTTCTATGCATTAATACTACTAGGGTCATTTGTCATTTTGAAGTCCTTTAATGGTGAAAATAAAAAGTATAAATTATTTAAAAAGCTGTTAAGTAGCTATTCCACTGAACGCGTGGGGTTACTAGATATGTCGGGTACACTGAGGTTCTTTAATGTTGTTTGTAACTAGGTAAAAGGAAAGTACATGTATATGACCAAGTAACATGAGCCAATTCTTATCTAAAAAACTTCGTTTCATTTGACATTATTGCTCCTGTGTAATTTTCTGTTTTCTACAATCAGAATGATGACGTGTATCATTGACGTGTTGTGCATTCTAAAGTATATAACAGTCAATAAACACACAATAGGGAGTGGAAAGACAAATAATAAACGTGTGAATGTTTTCGTATATTTGTGCGTCACTGTTCACTATTCTTTGATAAAACAAAGCTCATATATAATTTGTTCTAATACTGGTACAGATTGATAGCCAAAAATTAGTCTTACATTCCTGTGAACTTTGAGGGTAGGGGTTAAACTGGCTGGAGATGAAGCATTGAATCAAGAGCATCACATGATGCTGCAAGGCTCCTTTGCACATATATATACACTGAAGCATGTTCAATTTCGGAGCTAGTAAGGTGATATGCTCCCAGTTCAGATTAACTGGAGCATGTTTACATGTAAGAGCATGTTGGGATCACACCAGGTAAAATGCTCCCAGGTCAGGGTCAAAAATGGCTTGGCAATATCAATCGTTTTTTCTAGATTGGATTATTATGTATGGGGATTTCGGATTTCGGTTAAAGGTTGTTTGGATGGGAGATTGTTCATAGAAAAGGAGTTACGTTGTTTTGAATATACATCAGAAAACCTTGTAGAAAAGTATGTCAAAGAGTGTGGAACTTTCATATTATGTTGTATATCTTTTCGTTAAAGTAAAACTGGACATTTAGTATAAAAATAAATACTATAATACAATGTATGGCAAATTATTGACATAACGTAACGTTGATTTATAATGCGATATTATAAAATTCATAATTGATATTTGCTCTGTTGTTCAAGGCTGTCCGCTGTATTTGCCCTGTTGAGCCAGGCTGTCCGCTGTATTTGCCCTGTTAAGCGAGGCTGTCCACTGTATTTAACCTTTTGAGCGAGGCTGTCCACTGTATTTGCCCTGATGAGCGAGGCTGTCTGCTGTATTTGCACTGTTGAGTGAGGCTGTCCACTGAATTTGCCCTGTTGAGCGAGGCTGACCATTATATTTGCCCTGTTGAGCGAGGCTGTCCACTGTATTTGCCCTGTTGAGCGAGGCTGTCGACAGTATTTGCCCTGTTGAGCGAGGCTGTCCACAGTATTTGCCCTGTTGAGCGAGGCTGTCCACTGTATTTGCCCTGTTGAGCGAGGCTGTCCACTGTATTTGCCCTGTTGAGCGAGGCTGTCCACAGTATTTGCCCTGTTGAGCGAGGCTGTCCACTGTATTTGCCCTGTTGAGCGAGGCTGTCCACTGTATTTGCCCTGTTGAGCGAGGCTGTCATCTATGGGTTGTGTTTCCTGTTTGACATACGATTGAATGTAATTCACAAAATTTATCATTATAAATGTCAACTGTAAAAATAAATGGGCCATGGAATGAAGTATACAATATAAAACGTACACGGTATGTCATAAGTTGCTATAAATTTATTGTATAAGCGTAAGCAACGCATGTTGTTTAAGTAAAGATGAAAATATGTTTCAATTATAAACAAGAAACAAAGTAAATAACACAACAATGGATTTTATCTACATTGTGATGTTGCTCTTTCCGCTCGACGTATCATAGCACTAGACCATAAACATATCACGAATCCGCATTTACACACCATAAAACAAGACCATGACATATCACGAATCCCCATCTACACATCATAAAACAAGACCATATACATATGAAGAATCCCCATCTACACATCATAAAACGAGACCATGTACATATGAAGAATCCTCATCTACACATCATAAAACGAGACCAAGTACATATAAGGAATCCCAATCTACACATCATCAAACAAGACCATGTACATTTCAAGAATTCCCATCTACACATCATAAAACAAGACCATGTACATATCAAGAATCCCCATTTTCCAATCATAAAACAAGACCAGGTACATATCACGAATCCCAATCTACACATCATAAAACAAGACCATATACATATTAAGAATCCCCATCTACACATCATAAAACTAAACCAAGTACATATGAAGAATCCCCATCTACTCATTATAAAACGAGACCAAGTACATATCAAGACTTCCCATCTACATCATAAAACAAAACCAAGTACATATCAAGAATCCCCATCTACACATCATAAAACAAGACCAAGTATATATCAAGAATCCCCATCTTCACTTTATAAAACGAAACCGAGTACATATCAAGAATCCAAATCTGCACATCATAAAACGAAACCATGTATATATCAACAATCCCCATCAACACACCATAAAACGAGACCAAGGACATATGAATAATCCCCATCTACACGTCATAAAACAAGACCAAGTACATATAAAAAATTCACATCTACACATAATTAAACAAGACCAAGTACATATCAAGAATCCAAATCTACACATCATAAAACGAGACAATGTATATAATAAGAATTACCATCTACACATAGTAAAACGAGACCATGTATATATCATGAATTTTCATCGACACATCATAAAACGAGACCAAGTACATATAAAGAATTCCCATCTACACATCATTAAACAAGACCAAGTACATATCATCTATCCAAATCTACAAATCATTAAACGAGACAATGTATATATCAAGAATCACAATCTACACATAGTAAAACGAGACCATGTATATATCATGAATCCCTATCTACACATCATAAAACGAGACCAAGTTCATATAAAGAATCCCCATCATATAAGGAATCCTCATATACACATCACAATACGAGACCCTGTATAAATCAAGAATCACCATCTACACACCATAAAACGAGACCAAGGACATATGAATAATCACCATCTACACATAGTAAAACAAGACCAAGTACATATCAAGAATCCCAATCTATACATCATAAAACGAGACTATGTACATATCAAGAATCCCAATCTACACATCATAAAACGAGATCATGTATATATAATGAATCCCCATCTACACATCATAAAAAGAATCCAAGCACATATCAAGAATCCCCATCTACACATCATGAAACGAGACCAAGCACATATCAATAATCCCCATATAAACATCGTTAAACGAGACCAAGTACATATCAAAATCTCCATCTACACATCGTAAAACAAGACCAAGTACATATCAAGAATCCCCTTCTACACATCGTAAAACAAGACCAAGTACATATAAGGAATCCCATCTACACATAAAACGTGACCATGTACATATCAAGATTTCCCATCAGACTCTCCTCTGACGAATTCGGCAGCAAACACGCAAGTTAATTTAGCTCTTTTTAGTTCCAATACATATTTAGTCTACAAGTAAAATATAATGTAAAATAAATGAAGTTTTTTTTGTAAGTATCGTATTTCGGTATCCTACTGTCTCCAACGCAGATGTATTACATTCCATCGTAAATTAAATCATCGATGTTCAATTTTGAAATACGATTTGTTATTTTACAAACACATAATAATTGACAGAGTCTCCTGTCATTATATACAAAGACGCAATGATGCAAGTATGTTTGATTTATGTGTTTTTAGCTTAATTAACAGAAATGTACGTTGTTTTGTTTAATTTTTTATATTTACAGCAGTCAATTGGAGTGTACATAATGTTTAAATTTAAATATTGATAAGATGTTGTTGGGCTTGATATGAATGAATGCTATGTAGGTACACGTAAATTCTGTAAAATCATGTAAAGAATCAATTATACGTGCTATATCAAGTTAAATGTCATTTTAAAAGGCTCAATGTATCTAACTTCTAGAAGTGTTAACTCAGTCACAAGACCGGAATGTAATACATGCCATAACTTGATCAATTGTTGATAATTGGTAAAACTAATATACAGTCAAACGGAAACTAATAGACAAACATCCGATTAATGATAAGAATAAATAAACAGTATGTAAACGATTACTGCAGCAGTATGTCAGATGAGCAACTTTATTATACCTCATGCCTTAACATACATAAATTTTACAGCGTCTGTAACAACCAGCAAGTGTATAGGATTCCAAAACGACGCCTTCCCACGTAGTGTGTATATAGAAGCATCACTCAAGCATCACTAATTCTATATTACAGCATATTTGCAGTGATTTCAGACTTACAATTTTTTTTATCTATTTTGGATTGATTTGTTATGATGTTTCATGTTCAATAAGTGGTAGCTAATTACCTCCGGCTCCCAGTTGTCTGGTAGCATCCTCTCAAGTAATTACCCTTGTCTGTATGGGAATGTTCATTTATACTTCATTTTACATATCTGAGGTTCATGTCGTTAAATGAAAATAACTCGGATAAATGATCTATCAACTTGCATGAAGTGGCTATTGACGGTTTGTTTATTAGCATTTCATTTGGATATTTAACTCGAAACATTAGAGATAATCGGAACGAGTGGTGGAGAACATACTGGAAGAGGAACATTGCTGTTTCTTTTACCATAACAGAAAAGATTATGGGACATTTTCTTCTTGGAAAACAAAACAATATAAGTACACGCTTGTCAATGAAATATTCGCTCCCATTGAAAATCACGTCTCACCATCATTGCTTACATCGGAAGTATATTTGTTATTTTAAACGCTCGTACATTTCAACGACCACTTTGTAAGCGGAACATGACTGTTTAATCGTTTTGCTCATTGATCTCTGTTACTTAAGAAAATATACTGAAGCGAGTGTATCCTGGTTTGCATGCTACATTAATTCTGTTGCTACTTTAGAAGATAATTGGAGTTTAAAACAACGAACTATTCTTCTAAAAATGCACATGTCACTAATGTAAATTAAATTTTACTTACTTACTTTCCCACTTACATATCTATGAAAGCATTATTTTGATAGAGCTTAAAACAGTATGAATATCAGTAACGGAACCACTATACGCTGATTAATAAACTTTAACTTATTCCGCTGTCTCCCTGTGTAATTCTTGAAAAACAGCAATACCAACATAAGGACATTTACAGCTCGTACATCTCAAAGGACGCGAACAATTAAGTATTAGGTAAAATTTGCGGTAAGGTTGGCGTTATATTAAACATATCGTGTGCTTTAACGCCGTAAAATCATTCAAACAGTCTCGTAATCACATAATAAAATGAGAAAATTAATGCTTATGAATATCAATACATGCATTTCTATAACAACCATGAATAATCAGAACAATTTTATTTTTTTATCTTAACTTAGTAGTATACGTGGCTGTACATATGTCAGTCAAGTTAAGTACCTGTTCAAAAATAATCAATTATACAAATTAGACTATAAAGCGTTGCCAAGTAACGTTAAAATGAAACTATGATTAGTACATGAAATAAATAAAAGCTGCCTGATCAAATTTCTTGAGCAATAATTTAAAATGAAATCTATATTTTAATGGTTTTTTTTAATTAATACAGTCAACTGTAGTGGAAGAGAAATACAGTTTCGGCTAAGTACAAATTCATTTTTCTTTTTTTAACAATTTAGAAACATAGAGGGCAAACATGTACACGAATTTATGGTATAAGTTCAATTTTGTAGAAACTGATTATATACACGTAGCATGTTTATACTCTTCATACAGGTCATACATATATATCGTACTTATAAATTTCAATGTAATCAGTGAAAATATTTCGTCAGTTTATATTTATCTCGATTGCGAAGAAAACCCAATGCTTAACAAACCACTCTCGAACCCGCAACTTCAAGCGTAAGCTGTCAACATTTTACTACTACACTACTGCCCCGATTGATTTTCGTTTACGCACTATTTGATCAAATAAACCACGAGTAACAAGTTATAAATCATCATATAGTACAATATTCAAAGAAAGTCCAAATAATACCAGAATTATGAATACCATTGGCAACCTATAGGAACATCTAATTTGAAAAAATGAATATATAGTTGTATTTATAATCATGGTTTTTGACATTTCGGTTTTCATATTAGCTTTACAAAATGGATTTCATTTTCAATTAACGTCTCACGCGACAATTATATTTCAAAAGGGTTATATTGTAATTTGTTTCTCGATGAATCAAAACATTCAGCTCGTACCTGCACTGCAAAATATGTGATGAAATATTGAAATTAACACACCTAAACTGTGCTACAATATGATAACACAGCGTTTCAAAAATACAACTTAAAAATACAACTTAGTCTTGCTTAAATAACCATTTAAAACGTAGCATATAGTCCAGTGGTAGAATATAGGGCAGATGATTGGACGTTCGTGGTATGTGTGGTGCCATTGAGCGAGATACGTTTTCTGCATATGCTAAGTAGCGAGGAAGACTTTGAGCGTAATTTGTGTAAGTTGTTTCCCAATCGAAGTAGAATAAATAAGTTTAACCAATTTTAAACCCACAACAACCATACGTTTAAATGAATCCACACAAGTAGTTTCAAATCATAATATACTAATTTAAAATAAAGGTGAAGTGTTATAACATTATGCATTTCATTGAGAATCCATCGATATTTTACTGATAACATAAAACAAAAATACATAGAAAGTCATTTAATAGTGTCATATTTCAGAAGAAAAAATATTCACACATTTTTGTCTTCAACTGTCGTAACTAAGGTCTTCCAAGATAAATGAATGCCATAATTTGAATAAATGAAATAGAAGTCGGAAAACATGTTTATGAAGGTGTCTCTAGCGCTATTACCTGGAGTTTGTTTGTACGTAGATGCAAGGTGTATAAAGGCTATTCGACCCCACTTAAACACGAATGTTCTTATTAATAATCCTGTTGTATATCTTATACTGATATATTATTACCTTGTGCGATCCGGAATAATGGAGTTATTGCTTTGATAGTAACATTAAGTGAATTGTTTACTCGTTTATACTGATTAATTGATATTATTTAAGCTAATAAAGAATAAATGTCGATTAATGAAAAGTAATCCTAGGGATTATATAATGTTTAACCCTGTTGGGTGTCCTACTTTTTTTTAAATATATTTTGCTTAAATATTTTCAAAAGTAAGAAACATAGCAACAAAGGTACGTACTTCAGGAGGCGGTAAAGTATATTAAAATAAATGATAATAATTATAAGAAAACGATACAATTGTCATCCTGCCGGTGTATACAAAACAAGGAATAACGGTCTTTAGCAATAACTGCCGCACAATGATTGTGTCCGATCCAATATTCAATTTCCAAAATATTATAATATCTATAGGAACATTATCTCCAGATGTTCCAATAAAATATAATTTTCATAATATCCAGTAAATCTTCTATACTCTCAACTGTACAAGAAATCACAACGCAAACTATTTCATACAATAAACTTAAGTACTGACTCATTATGTTGACAAGTTTCGTATTCACATAATATCTTGAAATGTTTTTACATTATCTACAATAACAGTTTGCAACATAGAACTAAGATAATAAACTTAGAATATTCAAGTTTGAATAAAATTACTCGATAACATAAATACATAAAGGAGGAATAATTAATATCCGATATTTGAGATATTTTCAAATGCTTATTTGTTAATAACCAGCCATCTGGTTATTAACAAATAAGTCTCTCTCTCTCTCTGAGTAGTCACGAATCCTTAACTGGATCCTACTCATATAAAACTATCAGTTTATGTATATAAATTGTCCTTCCAGTCCAGATGTGTTGCATGTAAAACTATAGTATATAAGTCATGGTTGACACCAAATGTATTTGGTTTGGCATAGATCTTGATTTTGTATCAATGGTTTGCATTGTTGCTAGGCGCGCTCGCCGTAGTCTGGTCTGTACATTTATGTCTAGTTATTCACAAATAACTATCTCCATATATATGTATATATATATTTATGTGTTCAATATTTAAACAACCTATAAAAAATAAAATAAATTACATCATTTTCAGTCGCATCGGACTACAAAATGTGGATACGATACATCTATTTATATTACGCATATGTATTTTTATACATAGATTTATAAGAAGACGGAAAAATCCGACATACAATGTTGAAAGTTTAGTGTGACGTCTCCTGAGTCACATCATACATACGTGTACGTGTATACGTTCCATATGCATTAGTTTTCAAATGTTTTCCAGAAAGAGGCTACACAGTATGTCATTCCTTTAAAAACTTTAAATGAGCTGCTTTTCATTTCAATTCAAGTTCTATATTTGAAACATCCTATTAAAGTTTCGCCAGTGCTATCAACCTCATCCCCCACAGTTACAAATTGATTGCTGGTAAAATGATCAAATACATTGAAGCTAGGCATTGACAATAAGTTGGAACATTGATCCTATCAAAACCGAAAATGTCCATTGCCAATTATATAGTCTTATATACACTAACTAATATTCAATGCTTAAACTTCAACATGACCATGGTACAGAAAGTACACTTTTGAATATAGAAATGCCAATATCTTTATATAAATGTAACTATGCTACACAGCGAGCATAACTACTCTGGAAATTATTTGAATTTTGCAAAGACGTGTATTCGATTTCTTAATTAAAATATGCAAATTGATACTTCGCACAACGGCAAGTCATTTATCATAGTTACTTCATGAAAATAAAACGAATATCTGATATAAAAAGCGCACTTTAAATGAACTTTTACTGATAAAGGGAGGTTGTTTCCAAGAATGTTCTACAAGACAGACAGGAAACTATGTTAATTGGTCTAAACTATTTAAACAGAGCAACATAACATATCAATCAACACTAGCAACCAATTTTTCATAACATGGAGCGGAACTATTTATAAATAGTGCGGACTTGTAGATAATTGTAAATGAAATGTTTAAGCATGCTTAATTTACTGTAAGACTTCTAGTGCAACAAGGGTGCTTGTTATAATTTCAATTCCTTATTTCGTTTATAAGACACACATAGTTTTCTATTAAAACGAATAAATCATCTTCGAAGTCAGATACATAAATCATAAATCATTGCATACACCATATAGGTATTATACATTTAAATGTCTTGGATAAATAAGTTTGTCGAGCAGGACACGAATAATAGCATCGCAGGGACACAGCCGCCACTACAAAGCAAAATAAAGTAGTACATAAAGGACAATATATGCAGAAAAAGTTACTACAGTTGTTGAAGCGGTTCAAATAAACCAATAGACCATCGATATATTCTCTTTAAAATGCGACTGAATCCACATGTAAGCATTTGTCGTAAAACCCAGATACGCTATAATAGATGTTTACACAAAGAACGAGCTGATGTATGTGGAGATGTTCACGATAACATGGTGGATACCAGAGCAAGAGACAATGGATAATTAAAGGTACGATATGATTGAGAATATTCAGCACATTGTTTTAGGAATAAGTCGCTATATGGTGTGTCCCCACTTCTGCTGGTCGGTAAAGTCATAAAGGAAAGACTGAATAAAAATATGTCAACCAAACATCTGTTTTGGTCAATGTCTCGACATGTTCAGCAAATAAAGTTTTAAAGTAACAGAGAATTCTAGTGTTGAATAGCTTAATATTATTCATGACACGAAAAATCATGTACATATTGTTTTACAATTTACAAATGAGAGAATTACATTAATTAATTTTGGAAGTGTCTAACGTAGTTTGTAATAACGTCATATATTACATAACACGCTCATTCTAATCCACGATAGAGCTACACACATTTGTAAAATGTATAAAAACTGCAACTGACGCTTTTTAATATATCTTATTTTTTAAAATTATATACATTTTAATGTAGGATACACGTGTAGTTCATAAATATAAGAAATTTTCAAAATGGATCGCTGGCATTACTGATACGCCTTACACATTAATTATGTAACTTGTTCAGCTCGTTACCAAAACATTTCATATACTTTTATCAAGATTTCTAATAGATCAGCACCAACAACATAAAACAAGTTATTATAAATGATAGGAAAAATTCCACACATCAATTGGAAAATATCATATGCTTTATCTTATATCAAATGGAGATAAAAATAAATGCGCTGTCATATTATATTCATGATTAATATTTTCAAATTTCAAATTCTAAATATTAAGTTCAGGGAAACCAAGAGTTTTTTTTATTTCTTTAGCTTTAAATTTCAAAACATCTGTTAACAATTGTACAATAATACATTAAATGATTTCATAACTTGTAATCGAAACATTATTTCAAAAGGATATATTCAAAATAGGCAAATGTTTGTATGATCGGTTATCTTTTCAATATGGTTTTTAACTACAAATAACCAACACATTCAAGGGTTTCATAGCACATATTTGTTTGGTGCGGATCGTATCTCAGACCAACACATTTTAATAAGTAACTTTAATCGAAAGTTAACTCAGCCGTGAACACAAGCGACTATGCTTTCACCAAAAACATACACTTATTAAGAAAATGTTATTGCATTTCGATTAGATTATTAATGTTAAAAATAATTATTCATGAATTTAAGTCTAGAAACAATTAATGCGTTTTAAATTTAGATTTAATGACATTAACCAATTTACTAAACATGTTAATTGTTTTTGGTTCATACGCTAAATAATAATAAAACATTACCCAAGTAAACCAAGTAAATTAATAAAATCTGGTAGCAATATATTAGAAATGATTATGTTAACGAAATTATTATTAAATGCAGTGAATTTAGATATATAATAGTATTTAACGTTAAAATAAGATAAATTGCTTGATTTATCTGAACATAATTGGCAAGATCATTATAGATTCTCTTTATTCAGCGATTAAGTATCTAAATAAATAATTATCATAAATAAATTATCATCAACAAACGTTTACAGTGGTCGTCAAGAATTTCCAACCAGGAGCTTTGGAGAAAGACCAAGCAAAAAACAGTCTTCAACACAAACATAGACTATCAATGGAAACGGCTAGGACACATTCTCCGAAGGGAGAAATCCAATATCACAAGGAACAATTTATACTACGTAAACCTGTAAATCAGATCAAATTGAAATAAAAATGAAATAACGAGAAACATTAAATACGTCACAAAATGTGTTGCAATCTTAAGCGGGAAATCTATTTTAGTCTACCCAAGGCACGTAGCCTAATTTAGGAAATCCCTTCTCAATATATAATTTTGGCATGTTTAAATAGATATCCTTTTGGCAATACAGAGTTAATAAGTATATTGGAAATAAGGTTTTAATCAAATTTAATAGTTAAAAAACCCCTGATACATTCCCTTTCAATGTTTTTGGTAAAACACAAGGAGAACCTGGCTCCCAATAAAGCATGTTTCCTATAGTATGGAGGGTTATATCCGATACTGTTAAGCAGAACTGTAAGAGTTAAGTCACTCGAAGAAATACAAGACGTATAACAAACATACAATTGAACTATATACGTGTTAGTTTGCGTTAAATTTAAAAAATTAGCACGTCGGTGTTTTAGAATAATAAGATAAGACGTATAAGCTTCCCATAGCAGTTATACATATTCTTGTATATACACATGGTTCCAAGGCTTCTCTTAGCCCCCTATATACTATGCACCTGATTTACATGTTTACATTCCAGGACATGAACTCTTTCGAATAAAATTCTCCCATGAGAATTAAGGGACATAAAACTGGTTTTGCAATGATAATTTAGACGTTTATATTACTGTGTTTTTTATGAAAAGGGCAGAGGTGGCCAATCAGAATTTCTCAAAAGTCCATTCATCCGGTCGATTTCACCTTGTCTTGATCAAAACATAACTCTAGAAAATACCAATATTCTGAGAATGATTCACAAAATAAACTGCATTGCAACATGTTCTTGAAGGCAGTAATTGTTATACATTTCGCACTTGGGATAAAATAAATCACAACACATTAAGCGTCATTTTATGCCATCGAGGGTGAAAGACGATCGGTTAACATATCCACTGTTTCCCTGGATCCTGAAAGGTTATCCTGTACTCAAGCTAACTCTATCTCAGCAAGTAATTGATAACTTTCTCACTTGAATCAGTGACAAGAGACGAATGATACTCAGACGTAATGTCGTTATAACACACAGAACAAGTCACAAGTCGTGATACCTTTGATGTAAAAATTACTGTTTCATTTATAATTACCGATCCATTTGAAACTTTTGATCAACTGCACTTAATACCGTTACCGGACACAGTGTTAAATAATAATTATAGTAAGTGTTTGTTTCAAATGAAGATGTGCACATTGACGTTCACTTATAATGATAGATGTACATGTATGATTGAGCATATATTGAAATGGATGTTCAGGAAGGACATCCTTCCGCAAGTAAATGGCAAATTTCTCACAAAAAGTTTTTTGGGACCGAGCGAGGCTCGCACCTACGACTTCAGCAGTGTATAGTAAGTATTTATAAGACCAAAGTGCCTAAGACCAATTTGCCATCGATGAACCCCGAAAGTAGTATGAAATAATCTACATGTAAAATACATAGGGGAATTCAAAGCCCAGCGGATACATGTACCTGTCTATTCACGTCATAATTTCAATTTGAATATTTGACGACAACAATTTTATGATGCAGTTTCAAAATATTCCCTCCTTATATAAAAAGAGGTAATTTACCAACGTATACGGTCATCGGATATCTAATACATGGACTGTGACGCATCCTTGCTGTTTTTTTTAATACTGAAAACGTTCTCTGCATCTATGCTATTTAAAACACTTAAAATATAGACAATCTTATCTAACAAAGCAGTGGATCACTTAAAGAGAAATTACAATTATAGTTATTCATTTAAGCTCGATTGCGATGAAAGTTCAAAGTTTATATGAACCGATCCCCGGTTGGGTCATACCAAATACCTAAACATGGTACTAGAAACTTCCTAGATTGGCGCTAAACATTTAGAGGATAGTTCTTGGTCTGATCGGCCTAGTGTTGATATAATATAACTTGTGGAAGATCGTTCCAAATGTCTGCGGCATGATACTTCATTATGGCAGCGCTTAGAACATTTTCTCAAGTAGAAACAGTCGCGATATAACTGAACTATTGTTGAAACTATATAAAAAAAACTCATACATGATTTTACATAAAACGTAGTAAACATTGACGGAAACGTCCCAATCACCATTCGACCATTTTATTGATACAGTCAATTATATCTTACAAAAAGTTG
Organism: Panopea generosa; assembly: GCA_029582155.1. Lineage (NCBI taxonomy): Eukaryota > Metazoa > Mollusca > Bivalvia > Adapedonta > Hiatellidae > Panopea > Panopea generosa. The sequence continues at coordinate 22,258,737 of CM055906.1, read as the reverse complement.
TTTCTAGGCGAACATCTTGTTAAATACACGCACTATGAATTGCTTTAATGTCTTTGCTAACACTTTATGCTTCATATTTGTTGTTCAACTATTTTCGTTTTAATAATTCTATAGATAAGTTATCTTCACATATTCAGATTAAATATGTATTATATTTGGACTGTTTAATACAACATTTTATTATCGTAACATTAGTTTGTTTGCATTTAAAATCATAATGGGAATGTTGTTCCCCTCTGAAATCATCGTGAGAAAATAAGATAAGAATGATTTTCAAACAATAAAACTGCATCTTTTATCACAATTGTGCATTAATAGTGTGTTCGTTTTTGTGTTTGTTTTTGTTTTCAAATATTTCAGGGATGTCAGTTTAGTACAGTTAAGACTATTACAATGCAATGAGTGTAAATGTATTATTCGGTCTTACTATCATTTCGCTTTCTGCAAACTGAGAGTATTGTTACCTCAGGCCTAATTATATACAAATATAGCTTTTATCACGTGGGAAATGTCTTAATAAGAAACATCTTACAGTTGGGTATAAATGAATCGCAGAAAAAAAGAAATACATAGCATTGAATTGTTTATGAACTTTATTTTTTTTAAAATGAGTTTACATGAGTTATAGATATGAACTATGATAGTCAGTAAGTTTTAGTCAGTATACGTGCCAAACAGTATATTTATATGTATATTTTCAAAAAATGAAAAACAACTCATTTCATTAAAATGATCATTTGTCTAAATTAATTACTGATGTATTCATCACTATGAACTTTACAGAAAGTCATTATATCACACAATTTTAGTATAAATCATTACAAGATAAGTAAGTTAAACTACTTGTTACTTGAATACTTTATTAGTTAATAAGTAAAGAAATTGGGTTGTAAAAATAAAAAAAATAAAATAAAAAATAAAAGTGAACCTTGTAGTGACATGAAATGCTTGGAAAGCCCAGTAATGTCCTGGGAGTATATACTGGTTAAGCATATTTGATTTTTATAACACCAACTGCTGTATTTTATGCAAATAGCCTTGTGGTAATATTGGTTTATCATCGTTTTGTTTTATGATGTAACAACGAGGATGGATGCTTTACGGTTCTAAGTAGAGATTTAACTATAAGCTGTTCCCAGGCGGTGACCCCTTGATATTTTTTTAATGTTTATATTGTTTTTATAATGATTAATTTATGAATGTATTGTTGTTATTGGTTGTTACTTGGCTGTGTTGATTGTTACGTCTACTTTCTTATCTCTACCCTTTGTAATTGATGCTTTTCATTTTGAGGTCACAGTGAAGAGCATCAAATGAAGATGTACTCAAAATTTTACAAAATCTTAGAACAAACAAGGCGCCACATAGTGAAAATAGAGACGTGAAAAACAGAGGTATTACAAGCTACCATCCTTAAGAACGAATATTTGTTAAACCGTTACTAGAAAACTTTAAAACGAACCAACTACATGGATGTTCAAATACAACCTCATTCGACCATTCCGTTTTCACACCATGAGTAGAAAATAATGTATAACATATTCCCAGCCAGAATGCTTTATTACAAATGGAACTAATTGTAATAAGTGTTTTGGTTCTCACTCAGTAAACAGATGACCTTATGCACGAAAAGTATACTTTTGGAATGATTTAAATCGAAATTTCTCACAAAACCTAGTTTCAATTTTTGTTTTCGGTACTCAGTGACATGGGTATCAGATAAGAATAAAGGCTAGCATTAAGAAAGAGAGATCAAGTAATTGATATATATTCACTAGAGGCATAGTCAGTCAAACGCTGTCAGTATGCAGTTGTAGGCGTTTATGTTATTAAAACGTGAGTCGGCGTACCTGCTACAAATGAGATATGTCTTGACACTTGTTTTTTGCTGTTTAAAGCAGTTTCGTTTACGTAGGTTTTCTTGTTTTTTATTTGTCTAGACTAAAATTGTTTTGCTAACACTCTGACATTCATATAGTGCATATTCTTAAAGAGTTCTATTTATAAATAGTCAGATTGCCGTTTCTCATAAGTGTAAAACAAGGAAGAACAATAAAAACATTGTACGGAAGTTATTTTATTTGCAAAAAAAATAATAAAAGAAACATTATGAAAGGTTTATTGATACCTTTATCCATACATAGACAGAGAGATATGTTTTCTTTTGTATAATTGCATTATTGCATAATCTTATAAAAGACCTCGTAAAATGTTATTCGAAAATTACCAAACTGCATTGTTCAATAACATACGAGGTCTGTTCAAATAAGATTCGGACTTTTGTAATTTTCAACATTAGCACATGAATAAAAAATATAAAAGTAATCTTTTTTCTCAGAAATTGCCACCTTTTACATTGATGTTGAATATCGTTTTGTACAAGTAACAACAGTGCTAGAAATATTTATGTAATGGCTATCCGGACCACTTCAATGACGTCGATAACTTCAAGTATCTGTACAGTGCTTAACCGGCCAAATTTACATGAACTTCAATTTTAAACTCATTGAAGCGTTGCATAGTTCAAGGAAGAGTGATGTGGAAATGTGTATAATAAATGGGTGAATTATCATGCATAAATGCATTCAAGAGTCCTGTTGGTACTTTGAAAAGCTGTGATTTAGCCAAGTAAATGTCATACAAAAATTTTTACTTCGTTGACGTCATCGGACAGCTCCGTGTAGTCAATACATAAATATTTTCTATCCCTGTTATTACATAACCATATGCAATATAAATAAATATATGATAGCATTAAAGACATATTACTTTTTATGGCAATATAATTTTCATTCATATCATGTTGAAAATGTTATAAAAGTATTTATTATCGTAATAATCATGTCGAATTTATCGACTCACCGCTGATGATCATGAAATCAGGGGAATCAACTCAATTAATGGCCCCCTTTATTGTGTGTTAAAACTTGCCCGCCTTTATCGATATCATGTTTCTCTTTTATCCACCTGAGCCTATATAAGTATAAGCAGTCAAGCGAGAATATGATTTATGGCCAGGATTGTGATCAGGAAATCGATAGATCAACTTTGGGTTTTACCTGGTTTTGACTTTTCTAGTTTCGGAAGAAATAGAATACCGAGAAATGGTCATGAAAGAGAATGTGTATGATGTAATTCTCCTGACTTTGAAGATGAGTATCAATCTTTACGTTGATGTCCATGTTTTAATGATCTTAGAAACACCATATAAAACAATACTTTTATCAAAAACCTTTCATGTTAATTTATTGAATAAATGGAATCTAGACAATGAAACTATTTTGATTTATCTAGCAATATACATCAAAATGCTCTAAAACACAGAATAATACTTTAAACAATAAACAATACATAGTATGTGTTAATCTTCTGTAATGATGAAATTTATATTTATTGATAGAACCAAGATATTGATTGTATTTGAGCGTCATTTTATGCCATCGAGAGCTTACAGACAAGCAGTTAACCTAACCACTGTTTCATGGAGTCCTGAAAGGTTAACCAGTACTCGATTACACCCCCGTCACCGCAAGTTACTAATAACTTTCCCACTTGAATCAGCGGTGAGAGACGAATGATAATGAAACACAATGTATATCAATAATTTTAAATAAAATATAACACGTTTTATTTAAGGTTACACATAATTCTAATTAATTTTATGTAGTTAACCGGATAAAAAATTACATGCAATACTGCGAGTATTATCATCGGTAATATAAAAGTTGTGCTTACAACACTATTAGCAAAAATTTAACCTAAAATTTAGGATCAATATTTTCTTAATTTCATAAAGTTTAATATATTTAAAAAAAAACACAATCAATTCATTAGTATTGAAACAATAAAACAAGGCTATGTAAAATACCCATCGTTATCAGTATATCACGGGCACTCTGCTGTTACAGGACCAACTAACTTATGACCCGAGGGTCGAGGCATTGATGCATACTGATAAAAGAATACACATATAGCCATAATCAAATTATCACTTACGACAATGTGCTAAAATGTGATAATGTTTGTGAAAAACTGTAAAAAGAATCAAAATGTTTTTACTCTATTTCATAAATATCTATTCAGAAAGCAATAAACCATCACAATATATATTAGTTATGTACACTTTATTGACAACACCCCGTGGAGAATGGTCCCTAGAACATTTGCCATTTTCCTTTTATTCCCAAATATACAAATTGTCAGCCAATCAGTAATTATTAGTCAGCATTTACTACAAACAAGGACTTGTATCTTAATATAATTCCTTGCTACAAAGGATTAAAAGGATAAGATAAACAATTTACTTAAATTGCAATAGGATTAAAATCATTTATAAATTAGATTTAAAAAAAATAAATAAAAGGTATCATTAAAATAATACTTTCTTGTAATTATATTTAAAATGTGTACTAAAACTGTAATTTATTAAGAAACTGAAATTATATAATGGGCACTAATGCGCCAATTTAGAAAATTATTTAATAAAAACGAGTATCACATTAATCATATATGCTAGCCATTTTATTCCTTCTTAAGAAGTCTTATGTATATTTACATTTAATTCCTAATACTTAATAAAATACATGAAAATATAAATACAATGACCATAAAAAATTTGTTTATATAAATTTTTAGCAATTATATGTGCATGTACGTATTTTACCCCATACAACAATTTAAATTGATTTATAACTTCATGATAAAGACGATAAATTCCCCAAATAATCTCCCCGGATGGGCGTCATAACAACGATATAAATTATCGTGCGGAAATCTGGAATATGTACAGTCACGAGAAATCCCAATTGTTGTATGTTTGCCGATGTTTACCGACAGTAAAAACATAATAAAGTAGTGTTTCTAAAAAAGTGTAAAAAAAGACCAAAGAGATAAAATCTTATTTTAATAAAAGTAATATCAATGGAAAGCTTAATAAAGTATCTTGTTATGCTGATAAGTAATTCATGCCTTTTATAGCATATTATGTTATTACCAGCCGCAAAATGTTACGGTGGTGCTTCTGTTCAAAAATGGCAGCCATGACGTCAACAAATAACAGGAAACTATTATTATAACAAGCGTTCAAGCGATACACGTAACATCATCGTTGAAAGTCGGAAACACTCGGAAAATCGAACAGACAATAAATAGTTACTAATAATCATCTTGTAATACCTGTTACATGGAGGGACATCAGCTGTGCAACGTGAGCTTTGGTATTCCAGTGGGTTAAATTGTACTTCATACAGGAATTCAAAAATCATATTTAGTTATCTATTCATACTTTAAACATATCTTACAATGACTTCAGCCCAAATCACATATTTGTGCAGACCCTTAATGTTGTTTCTATTCTGGACACGAAAACAGCCCTTATATGTGGACGAATGATATCATATTTCAAAAATAATTAAAGAAATATAATTTTGTGTATATCTAATATTTTGTCTAATATGCCTAAAAAAAGCGTGACTTCACTAGTTTTATCAAAAACTATCGATCAATTCTACCGTATGTAGGGTTATATACTAATATGGTAATACGTCCATAAAGATTGATTTGATTTGTGAACACGTGTAGAATCCTAATTCAGCATTACCTCGTGTCCCTTTAATGCTGTTCTTATTGTCTCACTACATAGTTACGCCCCTTTTTCTGCCACGGTAACATGATTCTTTCGTTAGAAAAGGTCCTTTGTAATTTGGTTCGAAATATTTTCAAAATAGTGCATATGGCTGTGACTTCTTGCTTAAGATGGTTCGAGCAAAAGCTGGTATATCATAAATATACTGCAGATGTTTATGAGCACTTCAGCATAAGGTTGTCACTGCACTGTCTTTAAAAAAAGCCAGATGGTCAACCTTCCAGTTATTGCAAATTTTTATGTGAGGATATATTCCTGTTATGAAAAAATATTTTAAAAAACAATTCTGTGGATTTGTTTAATGTGGAAATCCTAGACCTTATTTTATAGAACAAAGAACATAATTCAACAATGTAGTGATACTGTAACCACTCAAAACTCACCTCTGTTATTTACATAACGGAATGTCAATGGTGTTAATACTTAATAACTTCCTCATCAATTATCTAATGATATCTATCATCTTAATAATAATTCATTTTACAATTAGAAATCCTTTGATCACATTACAATGTATTCAATACTGTTCTCAAAATAAGTTTCCTGTTAGATATTTTCGTCTCGATTTACTTAATGATTTATTATACTTTTGTTTTGTAGTATCCAGAGAGTCTGCTTCTTCATTGAAATACTTTATTCCTTTATTTCAAATGTTGGAATTTTTCATTTAAGCCTTACTCCATACACATGTTGCTATGTAAAGTAACAAAATTAATGAAATATGTAATAATTCTTTACAGATAAAATTTTTCATTATATAAGAAAATAAAAATGCAATACTATCTCTCGGAAAGTCTATAGAAAGCGTGTTTGAAACAAGTGAAATTTAAATCCTGTTTTCATTTCATTGCATCGGTGGATCAATGTAGCAGTTGTTATTCATTTCTTGTTGCTCTTGTTGTTGGCGATATTTTGAGCATCCCAAGTCATGTAAGACTACTATTGTAAAATATAGTTAATAGTAAAACCAACAGTGCTTCAATGTAGCTGGAGTCTGAATGTGTAGATCGTCGATACTTTTCAAGCGAAATGACCAATGGTGAAGTAATAAGTAACTACAAAATGAATAAGGTCATAAAATAGAGGTTAATCAATTCACAACATCGCAATCAGCAAAGCTTATACTCAGATAGTATTATGAACCATTAGAAAATGTGTAAATGTAAATGCGATAGAAAAACGATTTAAATACCTCCTACGGTCTAGATCTTAAAAAAAACACTTACGTTCGCAAGGAAGTCATAAAACAGAGAGATAAACTATAATTCACTCCGGGCTGATGTAAAAATATATAGATAACAAATTACCGGCTTTTAAACTTAATCAAGTTCAACTCAAAGATATGCGTATAATTTAGGTGCTGGTGCCAATGAAAAAAGTTTGACTTTGGGTGCATGTTAGTATTCGTATTGTAAACAGAGGTACAGTTTAGGTGAATGTGATTGCTGTTACTTTAATAAACGTTTTGCTGAACACGGACAATGTAATTGTTCATGTAGCGACTTTAACTGCAGCTTAATAAATAATTATGTTTACTTTATGGAATATCGTAATATAGCGGGTAGAGCGCTGATGGCTCATGTCAGATGATGTGATATGGTTCGATAACATTTCAAAATAAATCAGTACTGGTTCTACACTTATGACTGACTCTAGAATCGTTCATATTAGCTCTGAACTTACTATGCAATTGATCTGAATTAAATAAGTGTTGAAAGGTGTTAAAATCAACATTCATTTTTTTTTCGATGTAACGGATGATTGATTGATTGATTGAAATTTAGCGTCATTTTTATGCCATCGAGGTCTAACAGACGATCAGTTAACCTAACCACTGTTTCCTGGGACTAACCAGTACTCGAGCATACCCCATCTCCGCAAGTAACTGATAACTTTCCCACTTGAATCAGTGGTGAGAGACGAATGATAATGAGCTACAATGTCGTATATCAATCATCACAGAGACTGTTACCGGGCGGGGCCCCTGGATTGATAGTCAGACGCGTAACTGACTGAGTTAATCGGATCTGGCTGTAAGGATGAATAGCAAATTGAAGTGCATGCGATACATGTAAACGGGGTACCCTTTGTGGTTAGGAAGACTCAATATAGACACCATAAACAGTGACAAAGCTATGCGGAGCACTCCAACCAGCACATTTGATAATATTTCGTTCCAACCGATGTTGTCTTAGGTTCTAGTTCAGTTGGGCTTTAACTGGACTATAAACATACACACTGTAGTATGATATTCGTATTTCGTATTGGAACATTCAATAAGAAACTAACCCTTGCCTACACACTCCCAACCTCTAATATGCAAGAGTAAAACAGTTTATAAGCGAGACGATAGTGTAACGGATAGAACGTTGGGCGCTCATACATGTACCAGAGGTTGCTAGTTCGATCCCAGTTCGACTCGATGCCTCTCACAGAACAATACTCAGTACTTGTTTACCCAAGCAGCGAATTATAGAGCGATTCATATAAGCTCTGAGCTTTCATAGCAATCGAGCTAAAATAAATTAATATAAACTAAAACGTTTTAATACATTGAAATACGAAAACTCAATATTAAGCTAACTTCTAACTGCTTAGTACAACGAACGGTCAATGATTCTACATATATTCATTCCTTTATAGTTTTCCTTTATTTAAATTAAAACTTATTGAGAGTATTGAAGGTGCAGAGCAAGCAGATTTTAGTTTTGGAAAACATTGTCAATATTTTAACACTTCTATAATTTATTCTGTGATATGTATTAAGCCTTTCTGTGATTTCAATGCAATTTTGATATAATCTGTGATAAAAAGAACTCATATTGATATAGATATAAACCGTTAATGTACTTTTTTGTTGTATTGTAAGTACCATAAGTTATAGCGTTTCACTGGTGTATTAAGTCCACCTAGCTTTTACAGCCAATATTTTGAGACTTTCATACTTTCTTTCATTAGAAATTGGTTTTCCTGTATAATATGTCCCAAATATATGTACATAAAGGTAACCTTTGTTAATAATGCAAATTATGTAATAATGAGTATAATACTTGTGTCTTTGTGATGTTTTTCTGTGATATTTGTTTGTTTTCATGACATATACATTCACGAATGAATATATATATTTGATAAAACAGGATAACATATATACATGCATCACCTGTTATATGATTTAAATCAACTGGCAGTGTATTTAACTTTCTTCATTTGAAAATGTTGTTCTAATGAAGTATAACGTTAAGTTAGTTTAATTGGCGTACTTGTAAATGTTTAAAGTTGGCAAAATGAGAATGAATCTCCTCTGCGGGATAGTGTGTTGCCAAGGTAATTACACCAGTTCTGTATGTATGCGTTGTACATATTAAAGCATCTCCTGTTGGTTACCTACATTTATATTTCTTGAAAAGCAATACGACTTGGGATTTCACAATATTTTGAATATATGCGATATCTTCCAGATGGCGTTAATGACAATGCTTGCGATAACAAAGATGTGTGTGAACATGTTATTATCTCAGTAAGATTAACAGGTCAGAATAAGCATTAAAGATTTAATAAATATTTTATCAAACGCCGTTAAAACATTTTGATACGTATTAAATCCCGTGGTGTAAGTATTTATTAAATCACCAGTCACTGTTTATAACATAACACATACAAAAAACAAGGTCATGGAGTTACTTTATTCAAACTGTGAAAACTGAAAAATGTGGTATCTACAGCATAGAATAGAGTAACTAAGGATAATTCTTTTCTCGTGATTGATATATTGCTAGTTGTTTTAAGGAATGTATACGTGTATGTTTGTTCAGTGGTGGTGTTATTTCTGGTCCTTCGGGACCATGGAGACTATGCCGTCTGGCTCCAAATTGGAATGCTGCTTATAGCAAGTGGTATGAGCTTTGCTGCCTATTTAAATATCCGCCATATACTGACGTAATAAAATATAGAAAGTGTTTTGTGTCTAAGTCTTGAATTTGTTTGCAATTGCTGTAAAATAAACAAGTTCAAATCAACCTGACTTATATCTTTAGTCCAGAGAGTAACCTGGCTTTGACACATATCATTGTTCAAGATACACACCTTACATTCACCAATGACATAGGGCGTAGATCGGAAATGAACACCTGATAAAATGTAAAAGAATTTATGGGAATTAGAAGATATTGCTTAAGATTTTCAAATAGAAGCTGATAAGAAAAGATAAAACTTGGCCGCTCAACGTTGATGAAAGCTGAGAATAAACTTCAATGTTTGGCTTTTAATAATGATATATGTTCACAAATTAACATTGGCAGGAGAACGAGTTCACATAAATCCTCATTACTGTACCGCTGACTTATCAAAGGTGTTCTTTATCAATGTGTTCGTCATACTATTGGTGGTATATACTTCGGTCAATGGCTTAGTTCATGTCAGAAGCATTTGTAAACTTAAAGGAAGATAAACATGAAGTAAAGTATATAATAAATATTGCGCATTTGTAGTTGTATGTTATCGAGGTTTTTTTTCTTTTTATCTTTTAAATATATTTTAAATGTATTTTTATAGTTTTATTTGATCTTTTCCGATACTTGTATCCGTTTTAATATACGTGTGTCTTATGGTGATGTGAGCAAGCAATATATGATAAAGAAAAATATTACAAACAACTATGTCGGTGTGATTTGGCTCATAGCTAAATGCTACATGATATTATTACCATAAATTCCTTGGCTCATTATAGATGACAAATGAGTATGTTGCCAATCATGTTTGCTCTGTTCATGTGCGTGTGGGGGGATATTGATATTGATCATTTTTGACAAAATAGAGTAATTTGTGGTAGTCTCTGAACGATTGTTGTTACCAATATTAATGCTTTTTTGCTGACAACATGGTTCACATACGTTCAAACCAGGAAGATCTGCATTAAAGTATTGATAATTTACATGATTATTGCGATTTTTGGGTTTTTCAAATAAATACATAAAGACAGAAGTGGTGTTTTTCCGCCAAAGAGGTAGAATAAAAGAATCCGGATGATTCCACTTTAATGGAAAATAACTGTTATTGGATATTGTTGTTGATTTTAATTATCTAGGTGCTGTTTTTAATCACGAGTACATTTACATTGAATCCACGGTATATATGTGGTAAAGCGTTAAAAGCAATATCTCTTTTTAACTTCAAATATAAGAAAAAAACTTATTGGAGTGAGGAAATGGGATTCACCAAATCTAAGGATATGTCTATGGAGATCAAGGCCGCTATCCGCTTTTTATAGCAAGATATATAAGGATAATAAAATACTGGATAAGGCTATTAAAGTCGGATGATGTGATTTTGAATAAGATATATAAGAGTACATATTAAGACTCTGAAAATGTGAACTAAAATTGGCTGTCAAGTGTTTATTACATAACTATTGATTTATGTATGTTTTGGATAATCAAACTAATAACATTCATTAAAAAAATTATTTCAATTTATTTTTTGCCAAAGAGTATATGATTGTTTTATTAAAAAAGTTCTCAACGTTTTATATAGAAATGTAAAATTAACGTTTTGTTATGAAAAATATCTTAATTTATTGTGACCTAAACCTAACGCAGCTTTACTAGCTTACTGTCGTTTTCTCATTTACTTAGAATCGTATCTGGTAGAAGTTCCAGGGACTGATTAGATAGAAACGAATGTAAATCCAAATTTGAAACAGTAAGATAATTTTTAAAGACGAGTTTCATTTTGTTTTATTTTGCTCTAAGTATAATGAAATTAGAAATAAATTTATAAAAATACTATATTAGTAGACCAAGCATCATCAAGCTGCTTGTTACGTTACTACAATTTCCAAACAAAATTGAACATGCTCAACTTAGGAGATTTAGAAGTAAGACGCTGTATTCCAAGCTTTACCTTTAATTAATGTATTAATTGTACTTTCTCGAGGAAGACATGCCAAAACGTTATGTATGTGTTGTTAAAAAATAAGCTGCAATATTTTATTATAATTGGTTAGGTAAAATACTAAGAGTATACGGGTAACTTATATGTTATTTTTTTTCTAATATGTTTTGTTTAACATATACCTTTATATGCTGTAAACATTTTCAAATGTTCACACTGCTTAAATAGGTCATGTGCAAAAATATTGTCAGTTGCATGTATACATGTATTAATGAGAAACTGTAAAGTTTAAGTCATAAAAATGTCTATGTCTATGGAAAAACGTCTTAAATATAAACAAAACGAATCTTGTGAATGATTAAAAAATGACTGTTTAAAACAATGGCGTCGCATTCTGTTTGTGATTTACTTAATCTATCATATTTGAATTATTGCAATATTATCCTTTGAGAATTTGGTTATGTTATTATGAATAGATCGCTCATTTTATTGTCAGTTAAACGTTTGCTTAAAACGGAACTGAAACGTTTTTATCAATAGCAAAGTAGAATCATTGCTCTCATGGGATATACAAACGATTGGGCGATTTAACACTAGGCACATTTATGTTAAAGTACAATATGTTGAGTAACAAAGAGACTGTTACACAAGACGTTTCTAAGGAAATAGTTGCACAGAGACTGGAAGCCCATTTATTAAATCTGGCGTTTCGTTTGTCTTTAATGGGAGTTATTGTCCCATAATTGGTACACATGCTCCCCGGAGATCGTTAAATACGACTTGATTGATGGTCTGGCCTGGAACATAATTGATATAGTGGTATGGTGTTGACATACAACTTTAGTCTACATAAATATATATTCTGCTACAAATCAGACATACTTCGAAGCAAGCGCTACTAAACATACTATTGTTCAGCGTCCCGATATTTGTAGATGACAACTCACTTTCAACAACTTTTAAATGCTAAACGATACAAATGTTAAAATCTACGTGAGAGAAACATTTATTTAGTATTATGTCCAGATCAAATATTTATGACTAAATAAATATTTATTAACGTCCAACTACACAGTTTGGCCCTTTTTAACGTCTCACACAACAATTAATTTTGTACTGTTCTACATATTGAAACATGCACTACTGGAACACTGGATTCATTACCAATTAAAATAAAAGTGCCTTGTTTCCATAGATAGTCCTCTGTTGGTCCAATTATGCAGAAAAAAAAACATGGGGTTGAGCAGGTTGCTTTTTCACAATTTCAATGGTTTGATGGCACCCCTTCATTTCTGACAATTCTGTCCACTTGTTGCAGTCTATCACTACGCATCTTTAAAATGTTATAGCATCATCAAGCAGTTCCCAATGTCATCAAAACCTTGCAGACATCATGAAAATGTTCCAATGTTCCCATATGTACAAAGAAATATGACATTTTATGCTTTTTTAACAAAGAAAATGCCCAACCCTATTACACAGCTCTAATTTCTTTGGTGTAAGAATCTTCCAACCGTCATGTAAGGGAGGCAATTCTTTGGTGAGACCTTTAAGTGATGGTTTTAAGTCAATATCATGCGCTAAACAAAGTTCTATGGACTTTGATTTGATATTTCCAAGAGGGTACACAGAAACTGTGATATATTGCTCATATATCATATACTGCAGTAAGACATCACTGATTATAAGATGTTGCTTAAACAGAATTATGAGGGATGGCTTGTTTTAGAGTAATTGAAGTCTTATTAATATTTAAAGAATAAGTGTCAATGGATTAGCCTATAAAGAAATCAAGCTGGTCCAAACACCAGTAAGTGTGCATATATACGAGCAGATGCATTCCTTCAAAACCGTTTCTTTGCTGATTTTATTTTTTAGGTAGAAATTTTAGACAATTCAGTATACAGTTTACTGTGAAATCATTAATTTTTGTTGGTATTATTTTTGTTGTTTTTAATTCAAGGATGAATTCGTAAGGACATAATTTCGTTGAAAACAATGTTTTAGAAAAAAAAAGCAATGTTTTAGTGCGATCTTTGAATACAAGTATTTCTATTACATAACGCTTTTTAATTTCTTACCTATACCAGTATTAGGTCAGTGTCTTTACTTAGACACTCGGTTATAGATTCTCTTCGCAACATGGGTAATCGTGTTGGGAGAGATAAGTCAGTTTTGATCAAACTGTCATGAAAACAACAATTGGAGAGGACGCATCACAAGTTAAATAGGACGAGACTAACGCATTTCCACAGTGCTGAAAATGAAATTCACGCGAGTAAACACACGATCTCTGATATTGACATGCATATTTTATGTAATAAAACAGATGGAATATAAATACAGTTATCGTATTTTAACTTAATCAATGCACAAAATTACAATATTAAAAAAATAATTTAACTATCAACAGAAATATATTAATTCATTGCTTGGTTCCGTTTTCTCCCACTCTCAAAAGATCGCCTCCAAAACCGTTTTAGTATTCTTGTGATGTCCTTAGGAATATACCGATAGTTTGATTGTTGGCCAAAACCTACAGCATTCATTCGTAATTGATACAGAATCATAACGCGTACAATTGGTATATATGAAGAACATAAAACTAATCTTTAACGTAAAGTAAAATATCTTTTACGCAATAAAAAATAGTAATTTATGATTTATCATATGAAAAAAATACATGGACACTTGTAATACAATTATTTAAGATGTCGTTCAATCGGTATCTAACTGGAGATACTCGTTCTGTAGAAACGGCCCGAGCTTTCCCGTGCAGGGACCAGTATGCAAACACGTTGATTAGTCAATTGTGTAATTGGAAGGTGAATTGCGTGATACTCTGGTAAAATGCTATTAATAGTTTGTGAGTCAGGGAATTTAATGCTTATATATTTGGATGAAGATCGGTGACCCCTTTGTTCAAAAGTTAATGAATAATGTTGTTATATTCAGTGACTATTTTGACAGAGTGTACTAGTATGATATAGAGACATAATTAAAACCTGCCTTGCGGCAACCATCTGTGCATAGAGAAAATGGATGAATGGATATAGCAAATAAAAACGAGAAGGTATAATACCATCACATTCAGAGACACTGGGAAATGGGTACCATCCATAGAATAAAATGTGTTTTATGTGTGGCAACTATATTAAACTACACACTTAGCTGTTTTCTGTTACATTATACAGAAACAAAGGGAAAGGTTCGATACTATAATGGTTTAACGGACTGGATCGGGAGAGGTTAGGTACTGGGATAGACCATTTCTGCTCATAGAAAATACGTGTTTCCCCCATGGAGGAAATCTCTATATTCTATGTCACGTATATGTCATATATAAGTTCAATTTCACGTCAACGAAAATATTCTCAAACTTGATTCATGACTATTCACATGCTATATAAAAGATAGACATATCTGTATATAATAATTACGAAATAATCATACCCTTTCTTAAGAGGGAATGTACATGTATTAGGATCACAAAAAACACAAAAAAAAAAACATTTGTCTAATACAGAATTCACCAATATTAAAATTTTGAAGAATGTGTGCAAAAAAAACAACACACTGATTGCACGGAACAAGTAGTAAATAATTCCTAAAGGCACATAGCATTTCTAGAAGAAACTTTTATAATAAACAATAACTGTGCATCTTACAAATTCAAAGTGTTGCCAATGAACATGGGCCGTCGCCTATGCAGTTACATAATTGTAGCAGACGGTAGATAGCTGTATTTGTAAAATTACTGTGATATAGCAACATGACATATCAGACTAAAGGTTGAAAAAGAGAATCATATTTGTAAATAAATAATTATTTGCACGAAGGCTAATGTCTTATTTCCTTATTTCTGGAGTTCGTCTGCAAGGTCTCCTGCCGGCAGCAGATTTATAAATTATTTAACAAATTTACTTGTTTACGCCTGGTCCAGTCTTTGTCAATTAACAAAATCAATTTTTTCTTTTACAGATACAAGGCGACATGAAATATATCGCTACAGCTTAGTATGAAGTGAATAACTTTTGACAAAATATACATTTTTTATTTGAGCCAAACAAAAGTATTATATAAATAATGTTATTGTTTTATATAAATATTCAGTTTGTATATTACAATTACAAATTTGATCGAGAAAAGCAAAACACTTTCTGTATTTTTCGAGGACCACTTCTTGTTCATCATATGTTTTATTATTAACTGGATAGGAATATATCGTTACAAAACATGTGTAAAGCATACAATTTCGGAAAATGTTGATACAATATACGTTAATAAAACAGTTACACCACAATACACTAATTCAAACAGCTGGGAATCATCTTTCTCTCTCACTTAATCTCAGGACGTGAAGATACTGGGTTCTCTCCTCAACCAGAGCACACAGGCGCTTCTTTTTACAGACTTTCAGACTGCCAGTCTATTGCTTTGACCTACCATTGCGATGTCCAGGAGTAGTATTTAATAAAAAGGAGCCTGAAAGGTACCAATCATGTTTCAGTTGAGTTTGGTTCACTTTCAATAATAAGACTTTTGCCTTTCTTTATGACTAAATTGTCTAAGGTTCTGTCTTCTGGTGACCACTTATCTCTCACCGATGAGGTCATGGGTTCGCGCTCGGTCGGTCTAAACAATTTACGTGAGATGGTTTACCACTTATTTGAGGAAGGAAGGTTTACTCTTATTCATTATGTGGTCCTTTTTCACCAATGATTGGGGCTCTTACACGAGTGCTCATCTGATAGTATTGGCAAAGTATAGCATATAAGTCTCTGCAGAGCACTGAGTAATCGTTGTCAATGATTAAACTAAATTTGTTTAAAAAACATGATTCAGTTTATCACATATTTCAAGAAAATGGTCTCAAAATAATGTCATTTTTTCCCCTCAAAAAAGTCTCTCGAAATATCTTTATCTGAACTACAATATATGTTTATACATTTCAACGTTGAATTGCTACTCAGCGCAGTATTACATGTATCAAATATTTACCGTTTTCCATATTCTATTCACAATTGTTTAGCTATATTAATTAAATAAATCATACATGCATAAGTGCGATTTATATTTCAATTCATAAATTTTATATTTCATTAATTCTCATTGCTTTGCAACAAATACTGCTGAACAAAAAAAATGATATTCAATCTATAACAATATTACTTGATAACGTGTCAGCAACAATTTAATATTCAGTGCAAATCTAAAGAAAACATTAATACGTCTTCTTTATCACAATCTGCGTTCAAAGTGTCAGATGAAATCTTAAGATTGTTGATTACTCTCGGCGTAAACAATTAACACTCAATCCTTTTCGTCAGTTTCGTGTTACCACGATGGATAACAATTTATAATAATTTCAGAAACACTATTCGTTTTACTAGTTATACACAAGTCGAACTAAAACATATGATTGTTCATGCTTCCGATATTTTCCAGATGTCGCCCCACTATTAACACCTTTCAATTGTTTACCATCACACATGTTAAAAGCACCATCAGTGAAACATCAACAGTGAGTCCGGAAAAATTAATCATTACCGGTACATTACATTTGTTAACTTCTGTAAAATTGATACGATAAAGCATTTTATTCGATTTATGAAACTAACAAATTATTTCTGTCCTAAACATCTTTGTTATAGCTGTAGATTCGGTGTAATATTTATGATTAAATAAAAATATTGAGATGAGTATATTCCAATTTGATACTAAACTGCTTATATTTTAATATCAACTGGGGTAGCTAAAGTATCACCATTAATAAGGACTATCTCATCAGCAGTCACCCGTGGTGATTTTCTTCTGTTACGCCATTTGTAACACATTTCAGGTTATATATGGCATATCAAATTGTATTAGCAGGGGAAGATCTCTGATTGAATCTGATACAGCCACTGTTCTTCTTCAAGTAACTGGCAAACGTACAATCTTAGTGGTGAGAGGTAATTTTTCTTGAGACGACGCCTTGGACCACGCTGCAACGGCGGACCCTATCACACGTGGTGTATTTCGGCCATATAAAGTCGCCAAACGCCAATGTCTCAGTGTTGTTATTTTTTCCGATTCCTTGCTTGGCCTGATCGAATTCATTCATCATTGTTATTTCATAGAAAAAACCATCTAATTAACGGGGGATCGAATTGGATCCACTCCAGGAGTAAGTATATTAGCGAATCATTTAGAATTTCATCATGTCGTTTGAAAGTTTAAACAATAACAAGGTCTATAGTTCAACTATCAGTCATACGCTTACTTAAAAGACTTGGATCGACGATTAGCAGTTACTGTAATATAAAAATAATGCTCCTTCAAGTTGAATATATGCAAATTAATGGTACAATACATTATGTTAAGTAAAATGTCTGTAACATTATAGTTTTTTTATAAGATAATTACATTGAGAAGTGTAACGCGTGTATTCAACATAGCATTCATTCAGTCTCCAGATGGATTTAATGTCTTGTAACATGGTCATTAGATGGAGTTAATGTCTTGTAACGTGGTCTCCAGAGATCGTTAAGCAGGACTTGATTGATACTTTGCCCTGGAATATAATGGATACATGTATATGTCCTTTACATACGTACTCATATATTTATGTATACCTAGATATATTACAAGCTACTTATGTTTAACTTCTACTACGAACTTATCACAGGTATAAAGTTTATTTGGCTGATATTTATATAAGCATTTATGCTGGAATACACTAGTGCATCCATGGGTTTTCATAAAATGATAAATTTCATAAATAAAAGTGTTCACTTGCAACGTTTTTTCAAAAAATAATACATAAGATTATCTGTATGGTTACAATATAAAAAATAAAAAAACGCATACATTCAGAACGTTACTTTTTTCTTAATCGCAAAGGGACATAACTCTGGTAAATATATTTTTCACAGAGTTTTGGTATTTATGACAAAAATACTAATACGTATTGATTTCACTATTTGTATCAGTATAACCGAACAGAAATCTTAAAATTCAAATTTATAAGTTTTAAATCATAATTCAATATTTATTTTGCCATTAGTAGTTAGTTTAGAAATGTTTTAGTAATATCTAAAACATTAGTTCTAAATAGTGCTGACATTATGGAAGACAATACCTTCATTAGGTAAAACTTTTATAGGGTAAAGATTTGTTTGACTATTGGACATGAGAGCACACTGATTTGTTTTAACGTTAACTTGTTTCCCTTTAACCTTTAATTTATGCTTTAAGATATTTGTTCAACTTAAGATACATCCAGTGTTGCAAAGTGGCATTCACAACACAACAGAGTATTACTGTTTCATGTGAATTAATTGTATTTATATTTTGTATTGATTTAATTATCAAAGTGGAAAAAACTTTTCTTTTAAATTTATTAAACTAAAATAATAATTTAGTCATTTCACTTATATTAAACGAAACAAAAATGAATTGATATCGTTATGTAACATATTTTTGAGATAACATATACTTTAAGCAATAAAGCTATTGGTATGCGCTACTCCTCTACTCATTGTACTATTACTGGTGTATTCAGTTCTTGTTTTGCAATATTTGGACTGATCAGTTGCCGTTTCATTGACAGTGAGTGACACAACTACATCGTCGGTATCAAATATAAGTTAAACTAATAAGTTTGGTCATTTTAGAAAGTTGTTACCTTAGTTGATTTCATAGCATATTAACCATATAAGTAATACTGAATATAATTATCGTTATATTGCATAAATGGTGATGAAGTCATAAATATGTCATTCAGCTTATATTAGCTTATATCAACTTTATGAAACGCAGTTTCATTCCCATTTGATTGTCAGTGCAAATCTTAAAATTGAATCCCTTTGATGCAGGAATCCACAAGAGATTATATCTTTGTGAATCTGCCTTACTTTACAGATCGATTTAGCATTTACATTTCAAAGTGTCAGATAAAATCTCAAGATTATTGCTTGTTCTCAGCGTAAACAATTACCACAACATCCACTTCGTCAGTTCGTGTGATATCAGATGGATTACAATTTCACCAACAACATTCGATCTGCTGCTGATATACAAGTCGAACTTAACCATGAGATTCACCATGATCCCGACATAAACCAGATGTCATCCAACTATAGACGTATTACAATTGTTTACCAAAACACATGTTAAAAATCCTATGAGAGAAACATCATCATTAAATCCGGAAAAAATGATTTATTACCCGGTAAATATTTGTTAACATCTGTTAAATTGATAAGATCCAGCAAATTATGACTATTTATGAAACTAACAAATTACATCTGTCTAGAACGTCTTTGTTATATCAGTAGATTCGGTGTAGTATTTATGATTCAGTCATTACTTCTGTATAGACTTAAACCAAAGACAAGCATCCAAGGGATTATGATTTTAGACTGGCTCAAAAAAATTGTATTTAGTTTCATTGACAGTAATTAAAAGTATGCATATACATGTAACCAGTCAAAGTTAAGTAGTGTTATTATGTTAATAAGTTAAACTTAAGAAAGTGTCTGTGAAACAAAAACGTGTATTTACAAATATTAATCTAACCCAGAACCTGACATCTCCTGAATCAGGTCTATTAACCCCCAAAGAAAAAGCAGGGAGTGCTATGCCTGTCCCACAACTCGCTGTAATTACACGCTTACAAAATTGTGACGTCATTCAAATGTTCAGTTAAAGCAACGGGCCAAACAACGTGCTCAAATGGTCCTTTCCAAACATTGCGATTTAAAGGATCCAATCGGGAGAGCTGGGTCCGTTCTGTAGACTATACAAGTAGAACCCCCCCCCCCCCCCCCCCCAACAAAATCTGCGGCATGTATCTGGGCTCAAATTCTTCAACCGTTCAAGATATGCAATTATAAAGGAAACAATTAATACCTTGAACACGTTTTTTTTTAATTCAATGCTTTTGTGAGACATATTGACTTCCAGAGTAATAATATGTCAACTATTCGTCCCCGATGCAGTTTGAACCAACAATTCTGAAATGACACAGAATCCCCAAAACAATCTGGTATCAGCATCAAATTTGCAGTAGTGATTTCTAATATACTGACCATTTAACACATGGTAGGAAATATTAAATTACTGCTTTACAAAGTCCTGAAAAATGAAGAAAAAGATATCTAAAGTTTTGTTTCTACCTCCTTCATCTGTAGGTCCAGAATACTCAAGGGAGATTATAGTGGTGTAAGTCCTTAAACCCTTTGACAAAAGGTCAAAGACTTTAGTGTGAACAATTGATTATAAATAGAGAATTTAACATGTTTACCGACTTGTTGACAGAAATCCAAAATTACTGTTTTGTTCAGTTTACAAGACGTGGGATGATCCAGCAAGCGTTATCAAATGAATACAATTTATTCCGATAATACTTATCTGTTTTTCTTAACATAAATTTTCTATAATTGTAGAATTACAAATCTTTATTTTTTTTCGTCCTAAAGTGGTTCATCAAAATAAAAACGTATAACATGTATTATAGCATATCAGTACATAAGTCGATTTTGCTACGTCTGCAAGAAGGAGAAACAGATTTTGCTCTATTGGCAACTTTCATTAAGCAATATGTACCCAAGGTGAATCTCTCGAGTTGAACAGTTGAAGAAATTGAGCCCAGATACATGCTGCAGATTTTTTGGAAATGCTCATTTGAGCACGTTGTTTGGCCCGTTGCTTCAAATGAACATTTGAATGACGTCACAATTTAGTATATATATATTTGAGATAATTATTTGTGAATAACCAAGACATAAATGTACAGACCAGACTACGGCGAGTGCGCCTAGCTACAATGCAAACCATAGATACAATATCAAGGCCTCTGCCAAACCAGTAAATTTGGTGTCGACCATGACTTATATTCTATGGAATTACATGCAACACATTTGGACAGGGTGGACAAATTTACAGTGGCAGAGGCCTTGATATTGTATCTATGGTTTGCATTGTAGCTAGGCGCACTCGCCGTAGTCTGGTCTGATTTATGATTTATGTCTTGGTTATTCACAAATAATTATCTCCATATATATATATATATATATATATATATATATATATATATATATAAAGGGAGATAATTCAATTCACAACAACAGAATTTACGATTTTTGGGATCTTTTCAGATGCTCATTCACCCTGTCCAGATGTGTTGCATGTAATTACGTAGTATATAAGTCATGGTCGACACTAAATGTATTGGTTTGGCAGAGGCCTTGATATTGTATCTATGGTTTGCATTGTAGATAGGTGCACTCGACGTAGTCTTGTCTGTACATTTATGTCCTGGTTATTCACAAATAATTATGTCCATATATATATATATATCAAATTCGAGGTATTTGAAAAAAGATACAGTGCTGTGTTTAACCATGTGAACAGTAGCCAAATGCTATATATCGCTGTAGTAAAGAACGGCGATAATTGTTGTTGGTGTATTCTATGAAGACAAGAAGTGGGGAACGAGACTGAGTGAAATTATTATATACTATGTATAAGCCTCCCAGAGGTTGCCATGCTACAACATTCTCCTTTTTAGTATTTTGTTAAAAGATGACTCATTAGATTGCTACACTTCTGTTGGACATATTTTCTTTATTATTTAAGGATTTATCCATCAACAGTGACGGTTTCTTTTATCGCACGTTTTATGTTAAGTTGGGTGTTTATGTATAGTTTAGTACATAATATTAATTAAGGAATGAATGCTCTTTTTCATGTTCATGGCAATTATGACTGCAATTCGTGTCACGAGCAAAGTGAATGAAACCCCCGAAGGAATGTGCAAACTTTGATCGTGACAAAATGTAATGTTGAAATAGTCGTTAGGATTAAAATTATGTTTTTGCCTGATGTTTATATTTAAATATTAATCAGCATAACATCCTTCTATCTAATTATTATACCTCTATGTCGACAAAAAGAAGTTGGCAATCTCTTATCGTTATAATAGTAAATGAATAGGCTTAGCCACACAACCTCCAACAGGCCTACACGAAACAACACTTTAAAAAATAGTCCCCTGGAGAGACTTAATTTCACTATGTGTTATAATACGTAATACACACATATAATGGATTATATATATCAAATATGCAATAAGATACTTTGGAGAGAACAAAAATACGCGTCTTCGTAATTTGTCATCGTCATTGGTAATATATATGTCTCAAGGTTATATTATACTTAAATGTAAAAGTAATATATTATAATTGAATTATGCTCGAGTACTGGTTTACCTTTCTGGATCCAAGGAAACGGTGGTTAGGTTAACTGATCGTCTGTTAGCCCTCGATGGAATAAAAATTGCGCTTAATATTCAATCAATGAATTTTTCATAAAGGGTCATGTAGGGAAAATGATAAGCGAAATCACTTGTGTTAGAGGGTTAATATATGGACATGTGGTCTGTGCTAATTATAAAATACATTTGGAAATGAATGATATCGTGAGTTCTTGATCTTTAATAGAAGTAAAGGAGACGATTAAATGGAATTTATTCAATCAATGATCCTGTATATCTCTAGTCGTTGACATTGATGATAAGCGAACATGCCACAATATGGCAGCTATAAATTTGAAAGTTGATGCAAAATAAAAAAGTCTTGCATCTGGTTATCTAAAACGATTGCAATTTAAATCAATTACCATATATAATTCATTGAAGTGAATGAGACTCTACATCGTTTTATTGATCGCAATACATCATTTTATTGACAATCTTTTTTCTTTAATTCATATATCATTTTCTTTGTATATATTTGATTTTCATAATTTTATTCTGCAATTTGAAAGACAACTGTAAGTGCAACTCTTACATATATGTGTATTATAATGATAAAATCCCATAATCTTAAATTAAAATAATTGAACTTTATCAGAAACATTACTGATGGATATATTGTCGGAATTGCGTCTATTTGGTTTATATGTTCTCATGATATGGGATAGTGTAAGCTACTTCCGCTATTACCTTTACATCCTAAATAACGGGCGCCTTGCTTCTGAAATAAAAGAAGACACATGTTCAGTGAAAGTATAAGATATTCTTAGCTATGCCAATCTAAATATGAATGTAATTTTCTATATGAAGTGTAGTTATTTGCAAATTCATTAAATATTAAAATAGTTATTCCGTTGTTAAAGCAAAGAACCACAGATGTATTTATATCAGGATGATGCGAATAACACCTCACGTGTGGTGTTTAGAAATCTTAAACAACCATTTGTTATATCTGATCATTTGTTTATACTTTTTAATAAAACAATAAGGTGTCGAGTTACTAAAATACGACTTTCTTCAAATGAACAGCAGCTTACAAAAGGGCGAAATAACACTTTTCCAATTCCGCGACAAGTTAGAAAATGAATTGTTTGTAAAATTCATGATATTAAGGATTGGCTCCATTCTATCATATTATTTTATCAATATTCAAACTTAAGGAGACCATTTAATTTAAGGATCAATGGCCAATCAGGTGATGAAACACATTTGGCCAGTTCAATGTTCGTGAAGCCTGAAGGGTCTTATATTACATTATATTTTCAAACTATTTTAGATAAAACTATTACGTTATGTTTGCATTTTTGATATTTAGAAAGCAAATTATATGCTTTAAACCGCAAAACCAATGTTATGTCATAAATGTTACGGCGACATTGCCAACCTCTAAATAAGTACACGCATGTGTATGGTAACGTACGGCAAGCGTCACGTGAATCTTACGGCAACGTGACGTCTCAACAACTAAAAAAAATATTTTAACTTCGCCCAGCTTCAAATGGTTTTCATCCGGAAATGAAATGCAGTTAATATATATAGTTCATTTAGGCCGATTGCAGTATAAATGTAAATATAACAAAATATCATTACAAAAATCCAAGTGTTTTCAAATGTATCCATTCGTTCATATGTGGTAAAATTAGTATCTTAAATATTTAGCAATATATTTAATGACATAAAAGGCATTAACATTAAATAATATATTTTGAACTTGAACATTAAGCTGTCAAATCTCTTTCTAATTATGTTCTATAATTCTTTTATAACATATGTTCTTTTCTTGTATAAAAATGATGAACATTTCTTAAATGATTGGATTCTATATTTATATATCATCTACATTGACAGTAAGTCCATTTTCCTTTAACCTAATATTTATTCATATATCTTGTTGCATACAAATACATCATGAGCATTTTATCAACTAGCCAGTTTTATTCATCAATGTATGGACTAGTCGATTCATTAAACTAGTTGTTGAATATTTTCTTTTTAAAAATAGATACACGAGAACAATTCCAAAGTATTGCAGCATTCACACCATATTTATAAAATAAATAACAAGCACATAGAAACACTTTTGCAGTAACCAAAAACAAACTTACACGAAATTAAAATATGTAAACTAAAATTACGAAAGATATACTGCATACATCTTCTCGTTTAGAAACTTCTAAAATATTGTATGACTGGTCTATTTCTTACAAGTTACCATGTAATGTGTAAGTTGTCAAAATAATGTAGTTGTATTGATATCTGAACGTTTTGTGTATAACATTTTATTATGTTTTACATGGAATAAAATACAAAATAATATCTTTTTTAAGATACACTTTTTAAAATAAAAAGCTTAAATATATAATAATTGCAATTAGAAAAAAGAGAATGTTTATAATGAAACATTTACACATGTATGCATTTTTTTAAACAGTCTATATCAATACTATAATTCAAAAGATGATGATAAGATACATTTCATGATAAAATACGACATTAATAATGGTACACTTACACCGATAGTCATTCATACTACATTATTTTAATATTCATCAATGAACTTAAAACTGGCTCAAACCATGCAGAAAATTATATATTTTTGGAAAATCAAGAATTTGAAACGCCGATCAAAATATGACCATATGACACCAATATTGCCAAACTGACTAGATTTTTTGGAGAAAAACAATCATGAAACCTTTTTTGATTTTTGAGTAACAGTGACTTGACCCGATTTACCTAAAACATAATTCCAAGCTCCCTCCTCACACATTTATGCTAGGAACACAGTTTTATTACTGGCTACATACTCTCAAGTTATTCGTTTTTTTACAGGAATGATTCCTTGTGATTTATTTATGATCCTTTGGTTCTCTTCTTATCTATATTTAGGTATTTCCTTATAGAGGAATCATGTCAAGATTTAGCGTCTTTTATTTACACGATTTTTCTCTTCTAGTTTGTTTATCTTTTATTCACTAGAATGTGATCTACTGATGAATTGTTTGTATTTCGTTAAAAAGAAGTCTTAACAAAGTGTATTGTCTTTTATAAACAGGAGTATTCTCTCATATTTATTTCTGATTTTTTGTTTAAAAAGTGTTTTCTCGGGAATGGGGCCGAGGGTGAGGTAAATTATTTAATTGTTTTATTCGCCAAACATAGATATATCGGTGAAACATATTTTAAAATCGTCTAGATATGTACACATAAAAGGGATGCTATACACAGATCTACTTGATGACTTTACAGAGCAGCAAGATAATAGTAATGACATATAGCGACTCCAATAGGAGTTGGCTATTATTGAGTCTCCGTCTGTCCAGTCGTTGACTAAATAATCAACAAGAAAGCGCGACGGCGGACGTGAATGAGTTGGCCACAAAACACGCAATACGCTGCAGAACCAATGCGACCATCACTAAATAATCAACAAGAAAGAGTGACGGACGTGAATGAGTCGACAACAATACGCTGCAGAACCAACGGGACCATCACCCCAGCAAACTATGAGTGCGTGTATATTTATTTGCAAATAAGACAAGACTCATGAAAGTTTGTTGCCTGTGTTTATATGCGAATAAGAGAATTATGTTAAGCATTGTGTTATATGATTTAGTACGTATGTAACCAATATTTATAAATCCTAAAAAACGCTTTTAGAATACAAAATCAAAGCTTTTCGGAGCAGAAGCTCACTATAAAAAATATTAACTACCATTTAAGTGAAAAATGAATTAGCATTAATGGTATCGTCAATTGCTTAAAGTTTATAGATCATACGCCATGTTGTATGAATATAAATCACTACTAAATATATGATATTCTCCAAGATAAGCAATGAATACATATGTATAGCAGTACATCATGCGTAGAGAGTGTTACCTAGATGATAGAATGGGTTTAACGACATTTTCAACACATTTGATGTTCAATATGGCATATCCAGTTGATCGGTCAAAGAAAACCTCATAGTGAATCTGAGTAGAATCACTGGACTCCCTACCGCAAATATGTAACTAAAAAACCTTTTAAAATGTATGATAATGATCGAGCTAAACCCGAATCTAAGACATCAGTGGCGAGATGTTAGTGGCGGCGCCTAAGGCAAATCAGCCACCTGTTTTGTCCTTGGTCTAGTAACTTTATCTGCATTCCGTAGTAATTGTTTTACCCGAAAATAAATCGACTTATTTTTCAATCGATATAATGGATAAAAAAGTTTCTGAACAAGTCTTTATGGAATATAGTGAGTAGAAAACATATGAGAACGGTAATTAGCAAATGCAAACTCTATGATAATTTTGTGAGGGAAGCAAAGAATTGGCGAGCCCCTCAAATATGCAAATGGCAAACAAAAAATCACAGTTATATGTACGTCATATGCATTGTAAGTCAGTTTTTTACCAAAAATAATTTACTTAAAGATTTACTTAAAGATTTACTTAAAGATATACTAAAAGATTTACTTAAAGATATACCATTGGAAATTGTTTTATGAACATGCACAAAAGCTACCATTATACCATATTTATGTCTTGATAAAGCCTGCGTTATTGTAAACGAAATTCGTGGCATTATTGAAGCTTACGTGAAGTTAAAACAACATTATAACAAAGATTGTTTATTACTCATCAAATTATTACTAGACATACAGATATAATTAGGATTGTGTTTTGTCTATATGATTTATTACATGTCAATAAATTAAGGAGAAACACGTGCCAATTAATTTACTTGATGTCTTTCAATTAACATCGATGTTGTCTTTGTGTTAAAGCATGTTTGTATTTATTTATATATTATCTGTACCCTTGTATGTTTTATAGATACATGATACTAGTTGCCGACGTTGCATGGATACAGATATATGGTTTTGTTTAAGAAGCAGTCCTTAGGTGTAAAATTAAACCATAGATAACATGGTGATCTAGTGAGGACACGCGTTTTAAATTTGTATTTAATAGCTGCAAGTGTTTTTATTCATTGACATCTACATCGCCATTTAAACATAGATTCAATGTTGTCACTATTAAGTAAGTTAAAATGTTGCAGGAGAAATAATTGCATATTTTTCACAATTATCAAATATAGCAAGTGTCGCCTTATAAAAGCCTCAAACCAAGATGTCTGACGAACCGTTCGATTCTCTTACTAGCAAATGCTGGTTTATCGATGACATTTGTTCAGTTTCGCTATATTTCACTATTGTCATGATTTATACAGTCTGCACCTTTGTCTTTGTGTCAGTAAAGAGGATAACACGATGATACCATTCGACCTGAGGTAATTTCTGTAAATACATAACATTCTCACATAAATCAAATGATGTTAACTATTACATTTAATGGTATAACTACACTGGGAATTTTGTTTTGGTTGCTGTTTCTAAATATAAAATACAATGTTAAACTTTAATGCAAATATTCATATAAGAATGCATTTGTAAACACTGTGACTTGTTACATCGCTCTTTCACAAATAACTGACACAATTCATCGAATATTTGTATAGAATTTCCATATAAAAAACGAGAAGACACAAAAAATGATAACAGATTCCGTACGTTATCAGCAGACAAGGAATATCACGTGCTCAATGTTTAATGAAAGTTTTATGAATAAAAAGTCTAAGCCTATCGTGCTTTTTATAAGTGTGTAATTAAAATATGTTTTTGAATAGCATCAGTAACAAAGACTCCTGAAACGCGTAAATTAATAGGTTTAGATTGTAGGGCATTCACTTAAACCTGGCATAGCCTTATAACAATGACTTTAAATTTGACTCCAACTTTCGGTTCCGTTAAGTTCCTGCATTTCTAAATACAACTGAGGAAGCCGAACGTGTAGACGTGCCTTTACTAATTGTTTGTTATATTAGACGTTACCGATACATTAAGTTACTCAACGGGATGATAATACAAGCTGTCAACACGTAATTAGTTCATATTATCTGGACACTTGCCGTGCCATTTGTTATTAACCCATGGTGCTTTTGGGTGTAATCTACAAACATCTGTATATTGTGTCTGACAGTTTCAATTTGGTTTGTTTTGTGTGTTTTTTTTCTGTGGAATTACAACAAAAACTATAAACTTTTATTCCTCTATTTATAGAGATTTTACAAACATTTATACAGAATCATGTTTAATGACACCGTGAACTAAGCGGAATGGAAATACAATTCATGACAAACAGTGACATTGTCACTAAATTAAGTATCATAACAAAAGGCGAAATCAATAAGCAAGCCTGGTTCCTGATAGACTGTACAAGAATAAGAATACGAAAATATTAATATAGGATTAAATTATTTTTTTTCTGGGTTTTAAGTATGTGTAAAAAATGTCGAATCACGCACAAATCAAATAAAGTCCTTTATGTCAGAGTTGTGTGTGATTCGACGTTCTTTACACATGCTTAAAACCCAGAAGAAATTAATTTAATCCTGTATTAATGTCTAAAAATAAAAGTCTTTAAAAAATAGACGTTGTCCAATGAAAATGCTTCAAATACATAATGAGATTGGAATTATTCAGCAGTAAACAAATAAAAAAAATACAAAAACTTGCAAAATAATAACCGTTATTGCATAAATCCAGTACAATGTATTATCTATTCCATCAATATGTGACTTTAGAATAACGCCTTGGAAACGTTTAATTATAAAAATATTGCAAGCCTAGTGTTTTGAATATCTTCATTGGGTATTTATAATCAGTAAAGGTAATACATTGAGAAGAATGCACCTAGTAATCGTTGCATACTCTGTTCATATTATGTTGTATTGTATAATAACAAACATGCATCTGTTTACAATGCTCGAAGGAGTACGATAGCACTGATATTTCTCAACTATTAGACTATAGTGTCAGATAAGCGCTTATATACTATTATTATAGAACAAGGTTTCGAAAAACTTTATAACTAAGCAATGAACATTACAATAAAACATTACAAGAACTACCGTTAATACTGTATATTAGTTTTGATGAGGAAAACGACAGTGAGTGCTTGCACCTGCAATACAGATGTTGATAGCCATTTCCTGTATACGTGCGTGCCTGTGTGCGTGCCTGCGTGCGAATGTATATATATATATATGTGTGTGTGTGTGTGTGTGTGTGTGTGAGAGAGAGAGAGAGAGAGAGAGAGAGAGAGAGAGAGAGAGAGAGAGAGTGTTGTTTAATTATTTTTATTGTGATTCATTATGTATGTTCTACTCTCCAATAGGAAGATATAAAGAGTTTGAATTGAATAGAACTGAACTGGAAAGATGTGATTATTAAGTTTAGTATGGTTGTACGAGTAATTTACTTTTTACATCGTTGGTACGATAAATGATAAATTAAAGCATTTGTGAAATATGGAAAGATATTCAAACTTTGTGGGTTGATCAGTTTGCTTGTTCAAAATTTCGATGGTTATATAACACCACTTCAGTTGTGACAAAATTGCATAGTTGTTGCAGTATATCGCTACGCAACTTTAAATCGGTATATAGTCATCCAACAGTACCCAATGTAAACTCGGCAGACTCAAGCGAGGGTATTAGTGATTTTAATGCTTTGATTTACAAAAAAAATAGTTCTCTACTTTCTTACTTTATTTGACACTTCCTAAGAAAGCAGTGACAAACGTGTGTTGGTCAGCAAATTAAACGATGATACGGTTATGTAACATCATTTGTGAATAAATTAATTGTAATAATCATATAAAACGTTCTTTATCTTCCTACTTATTCACCTGACGGGGGATGTCAATCAGTCAAGTAGATCGGTATCGGACTCAGTACTGCAAGTAAATACAACAAGACAAACGACGCCTCATGGCCGGTTTGCAGAGCGAGATGCCAGATCAATTGTATGTAACATACTGTCCTTACTGTTAGCTTATCGTTCATAATCAATACTAATAAACTTTATATTGGAAAGGTTGGATCCCAATATCAGTTACACGTGTATTACAACGTTCGCTGAAAGTATGTTAAGTAATGTTATCGGAGGTTGCTTCGTACTTCATGTTAACTACATGGCATTAATTTCATATGCATCATGAAATATTAAAACGAATATTTTAATGTCTTATAAAGTTGAATTTATAGTTTTTTCAATCTCACGAGCCACTCAATTAGAAATATAAACTTGTGTTTCAGAAAAATACAGTGTCGTAAATCTGCACACAATTAAGGGAGATAAATGGACAAGTAAAATGATTGACACCCACAGTCAAGTAAAATGTTTTCCAATTTCACAACCAATATAAAACGATCCCATATTTTAGAAACTGCCGTATGGAAAATAACTTGATTATATTTTAGAATATGTAACACGTTTTATATAGTTTGTCTTATGATTTCAGTTAAAAATGCAATCAGAGATTCTGAACACGAATATACTGTCATTTTTTTCAATATTTGACATAAACTATAACTTCATATTTATAATAAATTGTTCGTCATATTTATATTATGGTCAATGCATTTCTATCCCCATATACAAACAACTTCGTTGATTGAAAAGTATAATTCTTTTTAAAATGGCCCTGAATGACTGGGTATATGGGGAAAGGTGAATTAAGTAGTCATGTTTGGGAGAGACACGCACTTTTGTAAAGACAGTTTAAAGTCGAACAATGCTGACAAATGGGACAGTTGTGAAATGCTATTAATAATAATCTCCATTCTCGTTACCAAATTGAACCATCGTCCGTCCAAACGTATGACATGTTTGAACCGAGCTGGAAGCGACCGTAAGTCCTGGTTAAGGTAAGTGACCTGATTCCGTACAGAAGACCACGTGGTCATGAAGGAGCACGTAAGTGAAAGTGCCATTTCATAAATTATAGAAATATTTCAGATAGATTTTTTTTATATTATCAGCGTTAGTTATAATAACTTTATAAATGGGATATTCAATATTCCCGTTGTTTTTAATTATCAAATAACGAAAATTGCTGGTTTCAGTTAATTTGACTCAGAACACTGAAATTCACATTCCACATCTGTGCAAGTTCGATGAATTAAAAATGATATTCTTTAAAACCAATGATTATTCTCTATATCATTTTTGCTATGTATGCTTTTATTTTACATCTACAATGCACCATGAAATATAAGCAATGCATATGTTTGTAATATAAATAAGATCTACAGACTAACGATTATATTTAATCTTAACAAACAGTGCGCGAACAACTTTAAGCCTCAGTGCGGCTTGTGTTTGGAGTGTTGGTATTTATTTACTTTCGGCATGCACGTACAGTTCAACTAAGTGGATAAATCTGTAATACACGATAGGGTCATCAAGGGACAGGAAAATCAGACCATGTAACAACATTGTTAAATAACGCAGAGATAACGTGTAGTACAAATTATGTTATCGACATAAAAAGGTTTTAGACTATAGACTATTTACTGAACTTAACGAACTTCTAGAAATCTGTTTTGAAAATTACATGAACGCAAAGTTAGATAGCACGTCCATTCCCTGTTGGACAACGTTGTAGATCTTATGTATGAATAACATTTATAAGTGAATATAAAAGTAGCACATTAGAGATATATGTTTCAAACTGATGAAATAGCTTCAATGCTATAAAATTGTTAGAAAATGATATTTTACAACGATAGATTATTATCAATAGAAACAAATTAAACATTTTGAAGAAAATGATACATCACAAATGAGGAGAAACACATATTTAAATGAAAGAATTGCATTTATATTTTGATGACATTATCCAAGAATATCCGTTTTATATTTGATCAAACTTGGTCTTTAATAATAGTGACGCTGTTTATTTTATCTATATCCATTTATTCTCAATTCTTTTACATTAAATATACATAAAATAGTATAGTTCTAATCAAATAACAAGTTATCTTTCTCACTTACATTCATTTCATGCAAAGAATACAGTCATGATGATACACGTTAAAACGTGTTTTATAGAACGATGCAAGAAGACCATTCACAAGTGTAATGCGTCGGACGGAAAATAACTGAACATGATATGTATCTTCTTATTTATATTTTGCAGTCCAAGAAGTTGTTGTTGTTGTTGTATGGTTAGTAACGTCACTTTCAACAACTGTTCTGTCATATTCCGACGGTACATGAGACAGTATATCATGCCGCAAACACATGGTATGATACCCAACGCAGTCACATTATACTGACAACAGTCAGACCAGTCCTAGAACTATCCTCTAAATACTGAGCGTCAAGCGAAATGGTTTCTAGAATCATTATCTAATTCTTTGGTATATACCGACCGGGGATCGAGTCCACGGCCTTCCGTATGCGAGGCGGACGCTCTACCCCTAAGCCAACGCTGCGGTATTGCAGTCCAAATTTTGCTAATTTTTGTGATAATATTGTAACAGCTGGACGTAATGTTTTATTATTGTTTTCTTTACCATTAAGTCAATAAGTTTATGACATTTTATACGGCAAAAGGCGTTGCCTAGTGGCATTTAATGGAAACTAAATGAATAGCTAAATAATATAATCTTTACAAAGGACTAGCAATTCGTGTAATTTCACAGGAAACAAATATATTCCCCTTAAAAGATAACCAACATATTTTACTTGTTTTACAGCACGAAATGCGTCGATGACAAAACAGTGGATTAAGTGGTATCTATTCCCGAACACTACTATAATAAATAGGGAATAAGAAATGGTACAAACTTAATCAAAGTACGTTACTTTTTAAGGTCATGATATATTATTATGAAATCACATATAAAATATATGATACATTATTATAAAAGAAACCATTGGAAGAACAAAACGTGCATGACTGATTATGCATATTATTTCCTTTGATAATTAATCAGTGATACCAATTTGATTGGAGTAATCTATATTTGTGGTTAATACGTACAGTGTGAGGTGTGAAGCAAATACAGAACGTACCGTAAATTACAACTATGCGTTTCAAGAAAGGGCAACATACAAGTAGATATTATAGAAGCATATGTTTAAATATAGTTGTCGTTTTCTGGGTCATCACATCCATATGGTTGCACGGTTATTGAGCAAAGCGGTTAATATCAAACCAGTAAATATTGAATTGCTGTATAAACACTGTAACAGCTGAAAGTAAAGTTTTATAATGGCTGTTCTTAACCATTAAGCCGGCGAGCACGCAATGATGTTTTAATACTGTTTGCTCTGGTTTTAGGTACACTTAAAATAGGGACATTACAGAAGTGGTATATAAATATATAGTTTTAATAAGCAAACGTATTGATAATCCTTTTTACGTTTCAAATTATTTTATATAAGCATTATGTAAACACCTTATTATAATAATTGAATCTTATTTCATTTAAATATACATGGAATGCGTATTGAAATATGCAGCTTACTTGAGTCAATCACTTGCTGATATTTATTCCCCCGAGGTATACGCCTCATATTTTTATGTAATTTTGCCGTTGCCACGAAACTGTAAATTGTGTAACATTTTGCATTCTTAAACAGGCTTAATAAACGTTTGCCGGAGATACAGTATCAGCATGTTTATCACACAAGTTAAATGTTGTCGAAATGTTGAGGTATGTTTGGATAAAGTTTGGTTTCTTATATAGCATTGTAACGTATTTTGACTTTTACCACATATACGAAACATTTACAAAACTTTAATCTTTCAACATATCACTTTACATCTATCTATCTGATAAGACAAGTTACAAGGATTATCGGAATGGGAGCAATACGCTGATACTAAACATCGGTCATAAATCACAAAGTCATAATTCAGTTCGAAAAGCATGTTAAATATACTTAGTCATAGTGAAATAACCAGTAACTGAAGATATGTTTAATTTAATGAAATCGAAACTAGTTTATGAATGATGAAATTTTATTGAACTTTCGTCGCCTTCCCTGTTTTTATAACAGGCGATACCTCTCTTACATTTGAATAAATTGTTTTTGAATGTATATTTACTAATCAATAATTCTTATATTGTAATAATGAGTAGAAACCAGAAACCTTCCTCCAAAGAAGCAACAACACACTCCGATAGATCTGTCATCATCGAAGTAATAACGCTATTTGGAAGCTCCTGACTGTACATCAGGTGAGTCAAAGTGGATATAACAAAAATATGAAACAATAGCTGTTTCATTGACGAAACATATCGTTACAGTTCCGATGGTATTCGTACATACAACTGTTGGTACAGTCAATTGTATTGTATTCAATATAAGCTTCATCTTGCAACTTTAAGCAATTGAATTCCATCAGTGCAAAGATTTTATCGTCTTATCAACTGGAACTATAACACAAGGCTTAGAGGTTTCTCGTTCCAAATGAAATATGAATTTATATAAAAAACATCATACGCTGAGCAACATCACATTAGAACGTTTTCAATTAATGAGATTAAAGTCTGAAAGCTCTGGAATATTTAAACTATTCTAGACAACCACAAAATCTAATTTATTAATAAATCAAAGAATCATACACGATAACAATTATTAAGACGAATGGGTGATGATATTTATACATCTTTGTAACTTTGACAAATATATGGTGTAGTAAACGTGTGTTTTAAAGTGTTTTCTGGTTATTTAGAAACTACTGACACGAATCGAAACTCCCACTTTGATAAACCCAGGACACTTAGCAGTTTAAGTATATAATTATGATGTTCAAGCTGTTTTATATGTTTCCATTGCGAGATTGATAAGACATGTGTTACGTATCACGTAACAAACAGACATGTATTTTGTAGCTACTAAATATGGTAGATGTTGTGCCTTTATAGGGTATAGGGATGATGGTAGAGTCTTTGAATAGCAGGTGATTTCTAAATAACACATCATTCGACAGGAGATTACTGATTCGAAGGACCTTGTCAAATAAATAAAATATATTATGATAAGGTTTATTTTTTAAAATAGATATTCTAAAACCCAAAACTGATTCAAGCTTATATATGATGACGATTTAAGAATGTTTTCAATAATATTCAAAACATAATTAACATTTCAGAATATATATGATTGATATACCAAGCGATCCTGGATGATGTGTTTGCTTATAAAAGTTGTCATTTTGTAATGAATATTAGATTGAACTTATATCAAAGCGACATCAAGACACTCTAGTTTCCTGTTCAAGTTAAACTCCGGTTACAAACGTTAATTGAATCATAATGGATGTATTGTTTTCATTGGACGTTAACTTGTGATAAAATAATAAATCTACGTTTTACTTCTTTCTTTTATCTTCTAACATTCTGTTTACTGTAGTGTGTGGTTACATATCAAGGTTTCTCCGCATTCCTAAAAAGTGTGCACTTAGGAAATATCTTTCATCATTGTTTATAACGGAATTAATTAATTTACGTGCAATGCAATTCACTTAAACTACATTTATCTAATTTATACCTGTATATACAGTGCAATAAAACGTTTTAAAGCAAGAATTCTAACAAAACATCAATACTAGCGCATCGCCTGGTGTCGTTGACAGAACAACAGGGACATATTATTTTTATATGTTGCTAGGCTGCAGCAAAGTATAAAGTACTTCAATAATAAAACATTTATCTTAAGTTTGATTGACAGTGCAATTCTTAACTTATTACCGTTGCCTAAGTGGGTTATAGGTACGCCTAGTTGGAATGTTACATTTATATGTGTTCTTACTTAGAACGACTCAATGCAATTATAATTATATTGAATTTCACCTTTTGCTCTTTTGAGCAAAAATAACACTACATTATCATTTTTAAAAAATTACATAGTTCGCTAAGTTTCGTTTGTTTTGAAGAACTAGTTAATATTTCGGCAAATGACTTAAAATCAATGTAAAATGACTTAAAGGTCTAAATTTGTATCTGTCAGATAGATATCAGTTTTGTTCAAGATGTTTTCTCGATTTTGAAATTACCATTTTCCTTTGGAAATAAGACTCTAATATAGATTTGTGTTTGACAAGCGAGTTAGTGTGTACTTGGTTAAACTAAGTATTTGACGTTTTGTGAAAGCGACAGGTTAGTGTGTACTTGGTTAAACTAAGTATTTGACGTTTTGTGAAAGCGACAGGTTAGTGTGTACTTGGTTAAACTAAGTATTTGACGTTTTGTGAAAGCGACAGGTTAGTGTGTACTTGGTTTCATGTAAGTGACAGGTGATTGTATACTACTATACGTTTACATCAAAATGTTGAAAATGTTATTGTCAAAATAATGTCGTTTTTATAGCATAAATGTCTGTATATAGCAATTATTATAAAAAAAGGTAATAAGCTCTATTTTTTATTTGCTAATATTATATAATATTATACCAGATATTAGTTTTAAAAGGTTATTAATCATAAATCAATACAATTATAATCAATGATTGAAATATCACGTTGTCTGAACAGCTGGTCTCATTATTAAAATAGTGTTGTTGAACAACAGTTAGTTCAACTGTATCAGATTTGAAAGAATATACTGTATATATTTAATTGGTATGATTTTTTGTCTGTATGATTACTAAATATAAGAATCATTTGATTATTTTGCTTTTTTTTATTTTTAAAGTTTACTCATCATCAGGTAAGAAGCCTGAGGAAAATTTATATATTATATAGTTTGAACAAAATTGTTTAACATACTTTCAAGCTAGGCTGTTTCACAGCTTATTCCAGTGAGGACACAGTCGCCTTACAGAAGATCCCGATTTAGTTCAAGACATCACCCACCATCATCTTGACAGGTATCAAAAGAGAACAGTTTAATATATTATTATATCTTGACACGGTTAAATTAATATTATAACACCTTTAAACTAACTTTCGTCTATTATCTAAATTAAGCTCATTACCGGTATATCTGACTCGAACTCTTCCTGCGAACTGGGCATTTTCTCTTCCCATAACTCATTAAGACAGTGCATTAACAATGCTTAGAATCTTATTCCAAATAAAAAAGGAAATGCGCACGTGAAAGGAATTCGTCAAATGGAAACTGCAGAACAAATACTGGCTTCTATATCAATTCATTTATTACATATAGAGTGATCAATACGAGTAGAAACATCTTAATGAAACAAGAGAGTTGCAAAAGAGGTCACATTACTTTCATTGAAATTTCTAGTAAGGGAACAGCAATGTTGAACTGAAGTCTTGAAGACGGAATTCGTCATGCGACCTAACCAAAAAGCAGTTACATTTATTAGTTTACCCATTTACCGACGGAATATATATTAAAATAACAAACTGGAAGGTCTATGCTTTTACTTTGGGTTTCAATTTAAACACACATAATGCAATACGTGTATTCCAGACTGATCGATCTGACTAGACAGGAGTAATACTTGTATCATTTTATTATTTGAATTAAAATTAATGAATTTTTTCACGATTGAATAATTAGATTTGACATATGCAGAGTTCATAACATCTAAGCATTATCAAACCACCTGATTATAATAATTAAAACTCGACATTAGCATCAGTCATAACAGCGTTTTCATTGAACTACTCAGAGTGAGTTAATTAAAAATGCGTAACCTGTTTAAGCCAATAAAGAGCTGACATTTATTAACCAGAGGCACACGCCCCTTCTTTTCATGCTTTTACACTGCTGCTTTTAAGTCCAACATCCTTAAATTTAAACATGTTGAATAATATTTTCAATAAATTTCAATTTCTTCTCGAATAGTACCAAACAGGTTGAACGTATATAAATAGTTCAGCGAGAAAATAACACAGTTGGTCTGAACGCATTTCAAACAAAATAACAAGATGGTGATGATAGTAAACAAACAAAAATAATAAATGCCGTATCGTACAGCTATGTTTTTGAATTTAGAACCACTGAGTAAATTTGACCGCTATTAAATAATGGCGTCACGTATAATTGTCTAGCAAGGTCTACGTGAGGTATGGCACTCAGTACGCTATGGAATAATCTAAAATGGCGTCACGTATAATTGTTTATCAAGGTATACGTGAGGTATGGCACTCAATACGCCACGAAATGATGTATAATGGCGTCACGTATAATTGTTTAGCAAGGTATACGTGAGGTATGGCACTCAGTACGCTACGGAATGGTTTAGCGAAGTTGTTGCGAGGAAACTGTTCATTGACTAGAATATGTAGAGGAATTACTGATATGAGAACGAATGGAAAACAAAACATTTGGCGGGTTTCTGTTTCTTTGTTGTACTCTATGTAAATCTTTATAGAAAAGATAACATGGTGTTTGCAGTTGCCTTCGCGACATCTTATATGTCCCGTAATTGCCTCTGAAAGGATATATACAATATATGAATGTTTTAGCTGTATATACAGTATGACAATAAGAAAATAAAGGACACAGCAAACAAAAACAGTACAATAACAAACAATATATCGATTAACATCTATTAACACTATTAACAAGGACACTACAATCATCCAGGTTAGTTTTTTTGCATGATGTTTTCTTATTATCTTGCCAATTTCAACCGTTCTCCTGCTTTTTTTGAACCGACCTTGGTGCCTAGCTTAATTTTCCTATTTTGTTAAAAACTACCTTCAAACAAATGAGTACTTTAATTTTCGTTTAAGGTCTCACTTAAGAATTACCTCCCTTACATGATGGTAGCAAGATTTTTACGCCCGAGAAATTAGAGCTGTGTAAAGCGGTTGGGCAATATTTGAATGATTTCTGCAAAGTTTGGATGCATTGGGAACTATTTGTTGAAGCTATAACAGTTTAAAGATGCGTAGTGATATTCTGCAACAAACGGGCATAATTGTCAAAAATGAAGGGGTGCCATTAAACCATGTAAATTGTAAAAAAGCAACCTGGTCAACCCCATGTTTTTTTCTGCATAATTGGACCAACAAAGGACTGTCTATTGGGAAAAGACACTTTTAGAATCATTGGCAATGTATCCAGAGTTTCAGAGGTGCATTTCTCTATATGTAGAACAGTACAAAATTAATGGTTTTATGAGACGTTAATGCGACTAACTGAATATTCCAACATAAACTGAACAGTTAAGAGAAAAATACCAAATGTTACATTGTATTATGTAACAGAGTGCTCAGTTAAGTATTTGATGCACGCACCTGTTACTTCGTTCTAAAGATTATTTCATAGCTTCATACCATTTCAACAAGTTGCTGTTAGAAGAATAAGCCCCGTATATTTGGTAATTGGAGTTAATTACCTTCCAGTCGAATAAAGACTGCAACTGCATAAAAACGTCAAGAATATATAAGTTGCTTGTCTGCAACAAGGAGGCCACTTGGTTCATATTCATAATACAAGGGAGTCCAAGGAGGAGATTTTTATTTTAATGTGAGTGTGTCAGTTGTATCTACACACACCATAGTGTGAATTCCAAGCTTTATATCGACGTGCTCGCTTGGTTAAACGGTAGTAGAAAGTATACATTTTTTTAAAAAATATATAAAATATAAAACTGGTGAAACTATAGTAAGAGACAATGCAATTAGTACATTTCAAAACGACATTGAAAATCTTATAATTATGATCGACAGTTTTAAGACAGTTTAAAGCTTTCGACGTACTTGACTAGTTATACCACTTCGCGCCTTTCAGCACACTGGAGATAAGAGCATGTGTAATACAATGCTACATGAACATGTATCACGCTGGATAAAGTGTGTTATAATCATTGCAAACTAACATAGGAATAAAGTGTTTATTACCAGACAAATAAAGATTTAAATTTAGATGGATTTTCACTAATTAAACTATGAACGTTTTATGTATTAGCTATTATAATGTATGTTATGTTAAAACATCCATCTTCATGCACTGTAGTTTTATATAGTGAAATAAAACTTAAAATAAACAATTAAACATACACAAAGCAAACTGAATTTCTTTCAATTGGACCAACATTGTGCATAAGTTGTGAATATGTGTATGCGATACAGTACTAACATTTCAGCTGATTTCACCTACATTTAAAGCATGTCATAACATTTCATTTGAGTGTTCACGTGATAACGGGTTTGGACTGGTTTCATCACAATTACACATACTTACTAAAAAATTGATCACAGAAAATAAAATAACCAGTCAAAACAATGTTAAAGTAACATAATAGTACATGTATATATTTATATAAAAACAACAGTAACACTTTTATTTCCTATTCAAGTTGAGCTTCTTGATTTAATTGAATCACAACATAGATCTTGTTTTCATTGAATGATAAAGTAATATAAAACAAAAAATGATAGTTAAAGTCTGGTCTTTTATCTCCTATCTGTTTTTTGTGGTAACATATCAAGATTTTCCCCTATTCTAAACAAGCATGCATGCACTTTAGAAATATATTTTATCATTGTTTATAATGCAATTAATTAATGTGTTTGCAATGTAAGACTATCGAACCACTTTTATTAATACACAAGTTATACCTGTACACACTTTAAAATAAAAAAGTTGAAGCCGGAATTTTGACAAAACATTTATACTTGAATATTACCTGGTGTCATTAACAAAAAACAGAGAGCTTTTATTTTCATAGGATTGTTTGAAGTAAAGTAGTTATAATCATTTAATGGACTGTACATTTCTCAATTTATTACTGTTGTCTTAAGTGTGCTAAATGTACAACAAATCCGGGTTGTCCCCTGCTATTTGTCATAATTTAAAGGCATAAATATGGGTTAAAATTGTGCTTACTTTATACGGTTATCTGTATCATTTCTGGAGTGTGTGTCCGATCATCGTATCACACGAGGTGCTAACCTGGTACGGTTATCTGTATCATGTCTTGTGAGTATGTCCGATCATCGTATCACATGATGTGCTAACCTGGTACAGTTATCTGTATCATCTATCGTGAGTATGTCCGATCATCGTTTCACACGAGGTGCTAACCTGGTACAGTTATCTGTATCATCTCTCGTGAGTGTGTCCGATCATCGTATCGCACAAGGTGTTAATCTGGAACGGTTATCTGTATCATATCCCTTCAGTACGTCCGATCATCTTATCGCACAAGGTGCTAACCTTACACGGTTATCTGTATCATCTCTCGTGAGTATGTCCGATCATCATATCGCACGAAAGGCTAACCTAATACCGTTATTTGTACCATCTCTTGTGAGTATGTCCGATCATCATATCGCACGAAAGGCTAGCCTAATACTGTTATTTGTACCATCTCTCGTGAGTGTGTCCGATCATCGTATCGCACGAGGTGCTAATCTGATACGGTTGTCTGTATCATCTCACGTGAGTGTGTTCGATTATTCGCACGAGGTGCTAACCTTATACGGTTATCTGTATCATCTCTGGTGAATGTGTCGGATCGCGTATTGTAGCAGAGGCTAAACTGGAACAGTTATCTGTACCATCTGTCGAGAGTATGTCCGATCATCTTATCACACGAGGAGCTAACCTAATACAGTTATCTGTATCAAATCTCGTGGTTGTGTCCGATCATCGTATCGCTAGAAAGGCTAACCTTGTACGGTTATCTGTACCATCTTTTGTGAGTATGTCCGATCATCGTATCGCACGAGAGGCTAACCTGGTACGGTTGTCTGTACCATCTCTCGTGAGAATGTCCGATCATCGTATCACACGAGGTGCTAACCTTGTATGGTTATCTGTAACATATCTCGTGAGTGTGTCCGATCATCGTATCGCACGAGGTGCTTACCTGATACGGTTATCTTTATCAGCTATCGTGAGTGTGTCCGATCATCGTATCACACGAAGTGCTGACCTGGTACGTTATCTGTATCATCTCTCGAGAGTGTGTCCGATCATCGTATCACACGAAGTGCTGACCTGGTACGGTTATCGGTATCATCTCTCGTGAGTGTGTCCGCTCATCGTATCGCACGAGGTGCTAACCTGGTACGGTTATCAGTATCAACTCTTGTGAGTAAATCTGATCATCGTATCGCACGAGGTGCTAACCTGGTACGGTTATCTGTATCATCTATCGTGAGTGTGTCCGCTCATCGTATCGCACGAGGTGCTTACCTGACATGATTATCTGTATCATCTCTAGTGAGTGTGTCCGATCATCGTATCGCACGAGGTGAAGACCTGATATGGTTATCTGTATCATCTCTCGTAAGTTTGTCCGATCATCGTATCACACGATGTGCTTAGCTGATACGGTTTTCTGTACCGTCTTTCGTGAGTGTGTCCGATCATTGTATCGTACGAGGTGCTTTCCTGACACGGTTATCTGTATCATCTCTCGTGAGTATGTCCGATCATCGTATCGGAAGAGATGCTAACCTTGTACGGTTAACTGTATCATCTCTCGTGAGCGTGTCTGGTCGTCGTATCGCATGAGGTGCTAACCTGATACGGTTATCTGTATCATCTCTCGTGAGTATGTTCGATCATCGTATTGGAAGTGATGCTTACCTGATACGGTTATCTGTATCATCTCTCGTGAATATGTCCGATCATCGTATTGGAAGTGATGCTAACCTGGTACGGTTATCTGTATCATCTCTCGTAAGTGTTTCTGATCATCGTATCGCACGAGGTGCAAACCTGGTACGGTTATCTGTAACATCTCTGGTGAGTGTGTCCGATCATTGTATCGCTCGAGGTGCTATCTGGTACGGTTATCTTTACCATCTCTCATGATTGTGTCTGATCATCGTATCGCACGAGAGGCTTACCTGGTACGGTTATCTGTACCATCTCTTGTGTGTGTGTCTGATCATCGTATCGCACGAGAGACTTACCTGGTACGGTTATCTGTACCATCTCTTGTGTGTGTGTCTGGTCATCGTATCGCATGAGATGCTAAACTGATACGGTTATCTGTATCATTTCTGGTGTGTGTGTGTCCGATCATCGTATTGCACGAGAGGCTTACCTGGTACAGTTATCTGTACCATCTTTTGGGAGTGTGTCCGATCATCGTATCGCATGAGATGCTAAACTGATACGGTTATCTGTATCATTTCTGTTGTGTGTGTCCGATCATCGTATCGAACAAGAGGCTAATCTGGTACGGTTATCTGTAACATCTCTCGTGAGTGTGTCCGATCTTTGTATCGCTCGAGGTGCTAATCTGGTACGGTTATCTTTACCATCTCTTATGATTGTGTCTGATCATCGTATCGCACGGGAGGCTTACCTCGTACGGTTATCTGTACCTTCTCTTGTGTGTGTGTCTGATCATCGTATCGCATGAGATGCTAAACTGATACGGTTATCTGTATCATTTCTGGTGTGTGTGTCCAATCATCGTATCGAACGAGAGGCTAACCTGGTACGGTTACATGTATCTGTATCATCTCTCGTGAGTTTGTCCGCTCTTCCTAACGCACGATGTGCTAACCTGGTACGGTTATCTGTACCATCTCTCGTGGGTGTGTCTGATCATCGTATCGCATGAGGTGCTAACCTGACACGGATATCTGTATCATCTCTAGTGAGTGTGTTCGATTATTGTATCGCACGAGTTGCTTACCTGACACGGTTATCTGTATCATCTCTAGTGAGTGTGTGCAATCATCGTATCGCACGAGGTGAAGACCTGATATGGTTTTATGTGTCATTTCTCGTAAGTTTGTCTGAACATCGTATCACACGATGTGCTTTCCTGATAAGGGTTACTGTACCGTCTTTCGTGAGTGTGTCCGATCATCATATAGTACGAGGTGCTA
This sequence comes from Panopea generosa, assembly GCA_029582155.1. Classification (NCBI taxonomy): domain Eukaryota; kingdom Metazoa; phylum Mollusca; class Bivalvia; order Adapedonta; family Hiatellidae; genus Panopea; species Panopea generosa. The sequence continues at coordinate 22,214,273 of CM055906.1, read as the reverse complement.
ACCTGACACGGTTATGGGTATTATCTCTCGTGAGTGTTTCCGATATTCGTATCACACGAGGTGCTAATGTGATACGGTTATCTGTAACATCTCTCGTGAGTGTGTCCGGTCATCGTATCGCACGAGGTGCTAACCTGGTACTGTTATATGTATCATCTCTCGTGAGTGTGTCCGATCGTCATGTCTCACAAGGTTCTAACCTGATACGGTTATCTGCATCATATCTCTTAAGTGTGTCCGATCATAGTAATGCACGAGGTTCTAACCTGATACGGTTATCTGTATCCTCGCTCGCACGAAAGGCGAAGCCTGGAGTGTGATTAGTTGAACTGACATGAGATCATGCAGATGACCTTATCCAGTAAGTTTAGTAAAAAACGTGTTATTATATACCTTTGTTTACAGTAGTATGCCACTCTGACACCAAACAAATAATAAACAAATAGCATGGAAATCATTACAAATTATTGTGTAATATAAGTTTGATTCAAACTACCAGCAGTATTGATGTTTTGTACTTTTTTGTAATTTAACAGAAGACTAACGCAACATGTTCTTATATCAAATACTCGCTAAAATGGGTTATAAGCCGTTTGAAGATTCTGCGGCATAACATGACGTCATGCATTTTAATGAACAAGCATGGTACTGAAAAGAAAAACAAACAGGTGTAATGCACCGTCGGATCAAACTGTAGAAATACCAGTAGAAACGGATTATTTTAATATGTTGGATGCATAATAAATGACAATCATGGTAATTCTTCACTTAACACAATTGTGTCAAACATACACACTGACTGGTTACTATAATTTAATTGATATAAACCCCGTCACTTTTATAATTCTAAGGTATTTTCTTCCCAGTACCATGCCTGTTCGTCAGTAGTCAGAATAATTGATTATAGAATATTAATTATAAAACTCGATTGTCACTGATTTTACATTGTATTTCTACTTCTGAGTAGTTTGTAAGAAGATTTTTAAAAAAAATTAAGCATTTTTCATATAATTTAACTTTGTATTCAACAATTGTTCTTGAAACATTGTTGCCCTGATAGCTTTGTAAAATGAACGCTGAATTAAAAAAATACATTCCGTTTTCAATTTTAAGATAATTACAAAAAATAACCTTAACCTTAGCTTCACCGGTTCGCCAACTTATATTCCCGTTTCAACTGTAAACGATATCGTTGAATGACATATCGAATGATTGAGGAAGTCACTGAATTTCGTTTGAATAAAACAGACATTGAGTATTTCTCAGATTAATGGCCCAAAGTAACACAATTTGACAAATGTATGTAAAATATAACACTGAAGTATGAAAAGTAGACAAATACGTTTAATATATATATCAATATAATAAAACAAAAGTATCGAGCAAAATAAAATTACCTAATAATTTTTCCCCACATTTTATGCTTTTTGTGTGTTCCGTTCAAAGTAGAAAAAAAACTACAAAACATTCATGTGTGAGTAATCAAGCTAAGTGTATACTTGGTATAACTGATGCTTACTTATAAAAATATTTGACGGTTTATGTAAATAACTACGTACAGGAGTGTCCACTTGTAAGAACATTTAATCTTCAAAGCAAATTAAAGGAAGCACCAGGAGGGTCCATTACTCAACATTTATCAATTTAAAGTGCTCAACAAGTCATCAAGTGTCTTTTCAACCATCTCTTCCCGTCTTCAAGCATAGATCCTATATCAGGTAAAGCAAGGTAAGTCGCTATTGTAACATGTACATGTATTATTATATGTGATTTTTGTCATGCACGTAAATAGGCTCATTTTAATGTTCGCATCATGTGAAACATTAAATAAAAAATGAAACAGTTCGTAGTATGTTTGATATTAGTTGTTAGTCATTTGGTATTTAAGAATTGCCATATTTGAGGCTGAGGAAGAAAGGGGTAGATAAAAAGTCATGTTAAGATATTGAAATAAGACACACGAATACAGATTGACATCACTCTACCTGAAAATGTTGATCAGCTTCAAAATATCAATCTTAGATACATTTTGGTCTTCAAAATGGTAGTAGCAGTATGTATTATATTACTAGTGTTAATAACAATAAACTGTATCCGTTTGGGCTATATTTAATGTAAATACATTTTTATTCTGTTCTATTCTGCTTCGTTCTGCTGTTTCATTCCGTTCCGTTTTGTTCGCTTCGGTTCGTTTTTTATATAAAATCAACACTTTCTTTTTTCAAATGTTCGACTTAATGGCCTTCATTAACACGATATCCTATATTACACCCAAATCCGTAAGGTGATTTTCGAGCTAGTGTTTTTACCTTGTGGTCTGTGCGTGTTGTAAATCGACATGCATGTCTAATGTTGCATACATGTTTTCTTATTTTTACAACTTTGTATCAGCAGAATGGAAACTTGTAAGTTACTTATCTGGTACAAATCCAATGATTTATATTTCAATAGGCCATTTTAGTTAAGTTATGTTGAAGAACGTAATAAAGAACGTATCAAAGAACGTATTAAAGAACGTATCAAAGAACGTATCAAAGAACGTATCAAAGAACGCATCAAATAACGTATCAAATAACGTGTCAAAGAACGTATCAAAGAACGTATCAACGAACGTATTAAAGAACGTGTTACTCAGAACTGTTCATTAATATCATTAAAACATTTAACTCTTCCTCCTTCCACGGGCATAAAAAGAAGTATATTAATCGGAACTCCTCGCTGATTATCTTACTGCCGAAGGATGCCGGAATTAACCGAGTAAGCACGATTGAAAACATATGTTATACAAATTGAAACGGGATTCAAAAAAATTAGTCTGAACATGGCAAATGTAAAACACTACTCGACATGTCATTGAACATCATTGGAAAAATAAACATCGGCATTCACATTATATACAAAGCTTATATCAAAATACAAAACAATCATGATCGAAATAAATATTATTACGCATACTTTATGCATCTGTAACAGCCAATCAAAATGATAGTTCAATGTTGATGGAGAGCAATACTAGAATCAGATATCACAATATGAAATATACCTGACGTATATCAAACTATTCAGAAAGGATACAGAAACACCAGCAGGTGAATGTCAGAGCCGCAGTAGCAAACTATTGTAAACGACATTTAAAATTTAGAATAATAATGTAGGAAGAAGTATTTCACAGAATCATGTACGGGAATGTTTTTACATATATATACTTCAAAACTGTAAATATTACTTACAATGGTTTGATAACATGACCAATTCGCTCAGCGTTTCTTTATTCTTTAAGTATATTGATTTATGCAGATTTATTTTGACTTGATTTTAAAGATTATACAAATCGATATGTGTGATAAGCTCCACCCACTGCCCTACTGTCGCGCTTCCATGTGTAACATTTTAAAAACAACATGCCAATAAACTAGAAAAATAAGGTAAGCATAAAATGTATGATTTAATTATCACAAGAACAGATGTCTACATTTGTTATGTAAATTACAATAATATAATGCTCACTCACTCACTCACTCACTCACTCACTCACTCACTCACTCACTACTCACTCACTCACTCACTCACTCACTCACTCACTCACTCACTCACTCACTCACTCACTCACTCACTCACTCACTCACTCACTCACTCACTCACTCACTCACTCACTCACTCACTCACATACTCACTCACTCACTCGATCACTCGATCACTCACTCGCCCAAAACTCACTCACTCACTCACTCACTCACTCACTCACTCACTCACTCACTCACTCACTCACTCACTCACTCGCCAAAATCCCACTCACTCATTCACTCACTCACTCATTCACTCATTCACTCACTCACTCACTCACTCACTCACTCACTCACTCACTCACTCACTCACTCAATCGATCAATCAATCCATTAATTCATCAATTAACCACAAAATTACTGCTTCCAAAACATTAATCTTATTATATAGATGTAAATACAGACAAAACTCGCACTCACTTATATTATCAACAAACCCCTCCATCAATCTCTCATTTGCCCAATTTATTCTACCAAATTCCTTATAGATAAATACTGACAAAACGAAATATGAATACGAATATTTTAATCAGAATAAAACATATATATAATGTTTATAGCCTACACATATTGAGTTTAAAGATAGGTGAATAACATATAATATATCGTTTAAAAGAGAAGCAATATATATTTTATCTATGCGAATTATATGATTATAATTAATTTAACACATAGTAAATGTCATTCATAATTTTTGGTATATAGACTCTCAGACATTACATATAACTTGTAGCTATTTTCTCCGTTTGTCATTATACACAACATTAGTTCTTTGATGAATGTTAATTAATTGATATCTTTTCTGCATTATTTATAAATTTTGCTATGATTGTTAACAAAGATTTTGAGTTTGTGGATATCAATGACTGAAATTTGTTAATCGTTCGGCAATTAAGGTAGTATGTTTTTCTTAAGTGTCTGTTTGCAAGACACACCAGAAAGAAATAGTATTTATTTTCGATTTGGTTCATTTGGTATTTTGTACAAATTCTGTTTCTCTTGGTATATTATCGTACATTCCTGTTTCTATTGCTACGGTATGAGACGATAATCGTGTTTCAATAAGCTTTAATACTGTAGTCTGGATGAGTTGTTTGCTTTTGAGTAACATTTTTGTTTACATATTTATCTAAGATACAGTGTTTTATAATAGGAAACCGTAGCTTTATATTGAATTGCTGTAACCATATATCACTAAATCCATGGTTTTGGGAGAATAACAAATAATACTTATTATAAACATTTACACTTCTTAATCAAACCTCAGACAAACTGTCAAATTCGTTACAGACCATGACATGCTGTTGTAATTCACCATAACGGAGTGATATATTTAGTTAGTTATTATAATTGACGAGAAACAGAAAATCATGTCTGGATTTTAAGGTTTAATTAACAAGAAATAAAGTCATGAAGAGATTTATAAACAACAGTTGATGGTAACTTGAGACAAATAAACAGGAATTACAAGTCAATTATGAGAGGAAAGAGAGAGAGCTATAAACTGTAATTGGTTTTGATTTAAATGAGGAGAATAATGATAACCTTGACAATTTCTTTTAAGTTGCTAACTGAGGGGTGTGGGGGGTTGAAACATATTGTTCATTTATTTCACACATAAATATATCCAATACTGTCATATGGTCCTGGAGAACTAGGTTTTGCACAGGCTAACGCTATTGAAAGTATTCATACACACTTTTTGAAAATACTGTTACGTGTAAAGAATTCTACTCAAAATCATTTCGATTACGGGGACTTCGGACGAGTAACATGCAATACCAGACAATTAGTTAGTCTTGTTAAATATTGGTTTAAAACAGTGCAATATAGTGATGTACAATACACTAAAAACATATACAAGTTTACGTTTGATAATATGGAACATAACCCCCGACTTAATAATTGGGCAAAAAATGTTTAACTTATACTAATACGCTATGGTTTTATCGAAGTATGATTGAAACAGGGTGTTGGGAATGTCAAACGGTTCCTGTTGCTATTTAAGCAAAGAGTTAACGATACGTTCGTCCAGGAATGGACCACTAAGCTGGCAAATTCTACACGAGCCATATCTTATCGTCATCTACTAAATGTTTTTGAATTCCAACCATATTTGTCTTTACTAAGAAGTAAATTTCGACAAGTTTTGCCAAAATTACCAGTGTCATCACATAGATTAGGAGTTCAAATAGATCATTCTGATCTGTAGGCAATATAAATAAACTATAAACAAATGTTTGTGAATTTAATACATGTTCTTGTGATACCAAAGTAAAACTTATAAAAATATTAACAATTTTGAATGATCAACTTTTAATATATTTCTTCTGGATTAAATCTATTATGGGATAATACGAAAAATGTTGGAACTGATTTTAACAAAAGAGATAGTGTACTAGTTCAAAGGACATATATAGGAGAATAGGAAACTTGCATCTCTTGATTTAATGTTGATAAAATAGCACACGAAGAATTATTTATTTGTAAAATTAATCATTTAGTATTCACAGACAACTGCTCTCTTGTACATAAAATGTAAGTTGTGGGTGATCTTAGATGTTATAATATGTTTTGATCACGCAAAATTATCTTGAATTAACGATATTTAGGTTTGAGGTAAAATTTGTCGCAATTTCGCTGCTATTTAAGCTGCATTATACATATTTTGTAATCAGAAGTACTTCAACAATTTTAAACACAAATTGCTGGAAATGGTATTGTTTTAATTAGAATTTCATTCTACAATGCAAAAATTTTGATTTGTGTTCCTAAGATGAATGGAAGTTAAGATAATTGAAAACGAAATATTGCGTGAATACGCGAACGTTCAATTCATTGACTAGTTTTAACAAAAATTTCATCAACATACATAAAATATTATGTATAAGGTGAAGATGTAAATTAATTCTTGATAGCGAATATTTTGTATTGATATTTAAAGAGGTTTGCATTATTTATGCTTAAAAATTGAAATATATAGCTATGTTCTTAAGCGTAAAATCTTTTCATTTCTTTAATTTCAAATTTACCAACCATAACTACATTCAAATCCTTACTTTTTATACCAATATCACAATTATATGTTTATTGGTTCAGGCAGAGTTAAGTGTATAATAGGCGACTAGCGCCTTTATCCAACCATGGTTTTAGAGATCCCAGTTCAACTTCCGATGTGATGATGACGTTGGCTGTTTTCAAAGTATCTTTCTTGAAATGTTTACGGCCCTGTAATCGCTCTCAAATATTCCAGATAATTAAACTATGTTTAAAATGAGAAAGAAAAGTATATTTTTTTTCTTAGTTTGAAATGTTTCTTATTTGAAGTTAAGGATTAAAAACTAAATACATACATGCATACAATATAACTAATTGTCGAAAGGCTTATTATTGAAAACTGCCAATTTTAAAATATTGCAAAATATGTCGGGGAAACAAATTATGTAAATACGTCAACATTCACCCATTATTTGTGTCAATAACTTGTGTATAGTACCCAAACAAGAAAACAGAAGAACATGTATGTCCAAACGGAGACGATGCATTCAATGGAATTAGTTCCATAGAAGTATACACATAGTAAATGTATAAATCAATCATAACAAGCGCACTATACATGCATACAGAAGAAATGCCTTTGAACTGTCAGTAGTAAAACCTACTCTGGATAGTTATACCTGGTTAATTGATGCTCCCAACCTAGGTCTTCCCTCTTCTCCCTTTCGTTATGTCATACAACGAGACAGTGAGTGTACATTAAAGTAAACCCACCAGATTCTCTTACAAATGTTGCAAATTGATTGTTATGATGCAGAGCAATGCAATTTAAATTTCAAGATTCATTAATGTCAGTTTTAGATATAACACGCAGCCTATGGGTGTGTTCTGGAAACATTTCGATAAATGTTTTGCACGTCGGCTGCTTTCAAAGTAAAGCATTGTTTACATTAATGAAGTCTTCAGTTTAAATGTTTAACAAAACATATAAACAATTACAAAATAACGCATTTATGCGGAACACACGCGTATTTACGTATGCAATCTGGAAATAAGCAAATGCATTAATGTTTATTTCAGTGGCAATATGATTGTTCCTGGAGATTTTATGAAGTAATTGCAAGGTGATTCGTATTGAACATAATATTTCAAAACATTTGTAGATTAAGATTTTCAGTATTAGTTTGAGATAATCAACGCCGTAAGAAGTATTATATGGCAACTGCAAACCTTACTGCATTAGAGATAAAGTGATATGGGACTGGTTACACTAAAGACTTCAAAATGACACTTTCCTCAACTAAAAAAATAAAATCTCTAAACAATTACTTGGACTCATTATATATTAAATGACGAGACATAATTGAAATTGGAACAAACATTTCCTCATTGGTAAAGGATAATAGTCAAATTAATCGTCCTAAATGACGTTATAGCAGTTAAAACAAAGAGCAAAGGAAAACTCTCAAGTTGAGATGATTAGTGAAACTGAGGTCCTGAGCTTCCATCCTTGCTATTTGTTTTTGAGTTTGTGGAAGTAAAGTGAATATACGCTAATTCAATCTGAGTTATTTCTCTACAAAAGAAAACAGATGCTATATATCGCCTGTAATATAATGAATGCGACTTTAAAACTCCCATTGAAAAAAGTATATCTTTATCAAAACAAAGACCTGTTTTTGGAATATCAAAATAATTTAATGATTATATCTATAACTGGTGTAAATTGAGTACAAGACATTTTGCAATCAATCGTTTGTGAAGCAGGTGATGATCCAGATATTTACGATAATGGACGAGATTGTTCAGCAGGTATATACAACTTTGAACTTTTCTTGACTGATAACGTGAAGTAGCACGTGTTGAATTTCACACATTTCTTTCTGTGTTATATCGTGTTAAGAATAAATCACTGCCCGCTAGAGATTATATTTAATCGAAAGACAATAGACAATGGATTAACTAATCCTTATTGGCCTCTGGACCAACATATCCTTTATAGCCGTACTGCTGGTAGTTACGACCTATGACACAATATCGGTGTTATTTAAATGTGTTCTTTTTTCTTTAACACTGTAGGTTTTTAGAAAATTAAACAATCAATTCAAAATATATTTTTATGTACCTACTTGCTGGATCGAAGACTCAAACACACATCATCAAGTTCATAAAAAATGATTACGGATCTTCGAGTCAAATACCAGTAGAGATTTTATTTTGATTTGCATTCGTTGCAAAAACATTTCAAAACCGTTTTCTATTATTGTGTTTATGAACAAACCTTACAGTTTTAGTTTATTGTTTATAATTTGCATAATAGATCTAGTTTTAATATTCAAATGATCATGGCAAACTTGATTCTCGCCATACCGAAACATTAATGTACTTTATTTAAACTACTTAACCCACACATGATCCGTGGGGTAAGCTCGTTATCGCTGACATAAAATGATATGTTCTATTATTTAGAAATGCTTTCCCTATTTTTATGACCATGTAATATTTAAATGAAACATTGCAATAACTTTCTGAAAGCATTGTCGTATGGAAGTGTGTGTGTGTGTATGTGTGTGTGTGTGTGTGTGTGTGTGTGTGTGTGTGTGTTTAGAATGCATGCATGTATGGGAATGGGATACAAATCCACTAATGGCAGTTAACTGCCATTCACCGAACAGACAAAACATCTTGTATGAGGCATATGTAACTTTTCCCTATTGAGACATAAAAATAAGAATAAAACAAAAATAGAAATTAGATATTATTTTAATGTTATTTTGGTATTTTTTATCTTTTATGATATGGACATTTCTATTAAATTCATTGAGAACCATGAACAATCGATTTAATTGTAGTTAGCGCTCATGCTCGGTACTGGTCGTACATAATGATCGTGCACGAACACAAGAATACTTTCAGCATGGCATGAACGTGTTCCACAATCGTATACATATACAAACTTATGACATATATAAGTTTCATTTAGAATAATGCAAACAATTTAAGATTAAAATAATTAAAATGTTCTATTCACAATACAAACAAGAAAGGGAATCAACGACTAACCCACACTTGATTCATATATACAGTTCTGCACAAATTTAAACAACAGTGATATAAGAGACATCGATCGAAAACCATTAACTGATTCTGCCAGATATTTCGTATCCACCATTAAACACGAGTTTTATATTTTATATTTAAATGCCGAATCGTTTACTGCGTGCAAATGTATCAATTTATATGTCATTGGAAGATTTATTTTAAATTGCAAATGAGATATCAAATCGTTAAAGAATTCCAGTAAATACATATCAAGGTTATCGCTCTAATATGTGTTTCACATGACGGATAGTTTCCTAAACGCTGCCGTAGTAATGTTTTGTAACCAATTTTATTGGTTTCTGTGACTGGTTATCACTTTTACACTGAAATGGTGCGACCACAAATGACACGAAATCACGAGATGTATGTTAATTTCAGCCAATGACAGTGTTCGCACATAAATAACATGTAATACTATTTCGCGGGAATTTTATATTTTATGATTGAAAATAGTGAAATAACAAACAAATGGTTATTTCAGAAATCTTCTGTCATCATTAAAAAATATAAAATATATATGCTTATTACACAGTTGATACAGCAAAAAGAGTAGCTGTAATTATTTCGTACGTTACTCGAATGCTATGAAACATATGCGGTTATTGAAACACGTAAAGTTACAACTTTTGCTTTATATTATTCAAACATCGGTGCTAGAACGGTTCATGTATCCAATATTGTACACTGTCTGTTTTGCTAGTACATTGAATTTAACAAGAACAGTATATGTTGCATGTACGTTACAATTATAAACATATCAAATCATGAATTGTTTATGCGTAATGATTTGTCTGAAATATAATTTTAATAAGACAAATTGGTTGAAAACAGACACGAGTATAAATCACGTCACTATCACTGATTAGCTCTCTCCCATAAACAAATTTGACTGTTGATTAGTTTGAACTTGGCACACTCAGTCTATAAGACAGCGCTCTCAACTATTCGAATCATGTGTACAAACTTTGGCTGAAACCACCTCATTAGCACAGTCGGTAACGCGTCTGACTATCAACTCAGGGGTCATGAGTCTGAATCTCAGTCTTCGTGATAATTGATATACATCATTGTGTATCATTTGTCTCTCACTGCTGATTCAAGTGGAAAAATTATTGGTTACTTGCGGAGATGGGGTGTGTTAGAGTATTGGTTAAACTTTCAGGATCCCAGGAAACAATAGTTAGGTTTACTGATAGTTGTTTAGCCCTCGATGGCTTAATAATGACGCTAAATATTCAATCCAAAACATGCAATGGCTGCAGAGATATAAACTTTATCCAGAATTTCTGAGTCAAACAATGGTCATACTTTGTAAAACATCTGACAAGAGTTATCCCACTTTGATTAAATAACTGCAAATTAAGCTTACATAAGATTTCAACCAAACACATTGAGTGGTTGGTGAGATATGGCATTGATGGTACTTGCACGCACAACTTTAACAACCAGAATTTCTGAGTCAAACAAGGGCAATAATTTGCAATATATTTATGCAATAAATATTTAACTAAGTTTTTGAAGTAGGTATGGTGACAGGGAAGTGACTGGAAAGTCGTGTGTGAAGTTTCAATCCAATAAATGCAATGTTTATTGAGATCATAGTAGTCTGCATGAAAAACTTTAACCAAGGTATGGCGGAGACGCCGGCGCGAGGGTGAGTATAATAGCTACCTTAAGTCTCCGAATAGTCGAGCTAAAATGAGCTATTTCATTATTTATTTCTCAATACATGATTTGTAAAGTGCGTTACACTATCAGGAAATGTTCGGAACAAATGTATATACAGAATGCTCTTCATAAATTAATGAATACATGAAAATAAATATATTCCCATCTGCGAAATTGACTTATGAATCATTCATATATTTACAAACTTGCTTCGATATTGTAAATACATAATAATAAGATGGAACCGCACTTTTTGTGTGATAGTGGACATATGTTAAATGTATTTCAGTACACTCATACATGTAGATATTCAATTACATGTATATAGAAAGAAATCAACATCAAATTAACATTAAATATTCCACAGGAAACATAGCTGTCAAATGACACAGGCACTGCAACAGTGAACATATGTTCAATATCAATTACTATTATATTACGTCATTCAAATGACACAGGCACTGCAACAGTGAACATATGTTCAATATCAATTACTATTATATTACGTCATTCAAATGACACAGGCACTGCAACAGTGAACATATGTTCAATATCAATTACTATTATATTACGTCATTCAAATGACACAGGCACTGCAACAGTGAACATATGTTCAATATCAATTACTATTATATTACGTCATTCAAATGACACAGGCACTGCAACAGTGAACATATGTTCAATATCAATTACTATTATATTACATCATTCAAATGACACAGGCACTGCAAAAGTGAACATATGTTCAATATCAATTACTATTATATTACATCATTCAAATGACACAGGCACTGCAACGGTGAACATATACTTGATATCAATTAATATCATATTATATCATTCAAATGACACAGGCACTGCAACAGTGAACATATACTTGATATTAATTACTATTATATTAAATCATTCAAATGACACAGGTACTGCAACAGTGAACATATACTTAATATCAATTACTATCATATAACATCATTCATATAACACAGGCACTGCAACATTGAACACATACTTAATATCAATTACTATCATATAACATCATTAAAATGACACAGGCACTGCAAAAGTGAACATATACCTAATATCAATTACTATTATATTACATCATTAAAATGACACAGGCACTGCAACAGTGAACATATACTTAATATCAATCAATATCATATTACATCATTAAAATGACACAGGCACTGCAACAGTGAACATATACTTAATATCAATTAATATCATATTACATCATTCATATGACACAGGCACTGCAATAGTGAACATATACTTAATATTAAGTGAACATATACTTAATATCAATTTCTATCATATTACATTATTCAAATGTTACAGGCACTGCAAATGTGAACATATACATAATATTAATTACTATTATATTACACCATTCAAATGGCACAGGCACTACAACAATAAACATATACTTAATATCAATAACTATTATATTCAAATTCAAATCCTCATTCAAATTTTGTATCATCTCTATTCACTTTTTATTACAATTAGAGCAAGAGCACAAACCGTTACAGTTAAGACTCTTTAATGTAATTTTTGCGAAGCGCGTCATGTTCCTGGTGCGTCTGCGATAGGTCTGCTCATAAACAAAACTTCTTTTTGCCCTTCGGCGTCAGCAAATCTGATTATTTAATTGTATAAAAAAGTAAAGTGATGAAAGCAGTAATGAAGCGTTAAATTACTGTTGCAGATTAATGTGTTTCAACTGAGCTCTAATTGGACAGTTAACTGACAAGATGCAGATCTGAGTTATAATTTGGATTCCGTTAAATGTTATATTAGCACTATATCAAAGGCACTGCGCCAAGCGAATTATTTCATATTAAAAACGATAAATTTATAATGTAATTTCAGTTAAATCGCAAAGATTTGACAAACTTAACACATAAAACGACTTAAACGACTGATGGGTAGGATACGGGCTTAACTGATTGTCTTCTCTAATATTTTCATATAATATTATATAATGTTTCAATATTTTAACGAACAGTTTCGATTTTTAAAATTTTGAAAAATTCTGATCTATAATGTAGAGGTAAAAGTATCAAAATACGTTTCTATATACTCTGATCTAAATATTTTTGAATGTCTACCAGAGGATTTTTCCATTCCAGTTTGTACAAATCATTATTTTATAAACTGCAGTAAGAATAAACTGATTCACTTATGTTGTTATTAATATCAGATATGGATGTTGATCTTTCCTATCTAATTAAATTGAACAATTTTAATTTTAACGATAAACAGTTTTACGACCTCTACTGGCACCCATGTAGGTATTCTTTTATTGAACCTTGTGTTAGTTATACGACAATTGCATCTCCAATGATTGCACACCAATTGGTTATAAAGGATGTACACCTAGTCATATTGCCTAATATAACTCCCGATATGCCAGTTCAAAATGATATGACAGACGTATAATAACGCAACAATTTTACATCATGGGACATTTAACCTAATGTGGCCATTAATTAACTTAATTCAGTACTTTGAAGAATAACTTTTAAATCATGATTAAAATTATACCAAGATATAAATATTTATCTGCCATATCTATATCATAAATACATGAAGATACAAACATTGATTTTTGCTACGGATACTTATCGAAAATAAACAATATTATTCTCACCAGTATTAATGGACATGGTATTTATATTATACGATCTGCAACGTTCATTGAGCATCTGTTACAAACTGTCCTAATTTAAAGCAATGAAAATAGTATCATCAGCAAGTAATAATATACTAACGACATCCGCTTCAACGTGAACATCTTTTACTAGAAAATTTATTCGAAAAGTTAGTTCATTTATATTCAAACTAAACAACAGTGGCGATAATGGGCAGCTTTGTCTCAGGCCTGAATAAGCATCAGTCTAGTTAGTGCCAACACCATTGATCCCCACACAAGATGAAACAGATACATTCAAAGATTAAAATACACTGAATATTTTTCCTGATGATTTCTTTGCCAAATTGCGTCTCGATGAATAAAATAATTATCATAAGGTTGCATTGTAAGTTTATAAAAGCACAAAATAGATTGCTTAAGCTCCTCCAGATATCTATTACATGTGTTAGATATACAGCCTATTGTTATTTTCAGACCATGAAGTGAAATGTGTATTTAAAACTGACCTGTCAAGTTCATACATAGATGGTGAAAGAGATATACCTCTGTATGCAAGAGGTTTCTTTTGGACCCTGATTCTAATATAAGATGTACAAAAGTGTTACCCCATAACGACGGAATACAACAAGTTTCAAAACATATATTAAAGAGTACATGTATAACACTGATATAAGTATCATTCTGTAAAACATCTGCTGATATGTTGTCAACACTGGAAGCTTTATCTGTATGAGCGTTATCGGGAATTCTTTACAAATACATAGATATATAATTATATATATAACGTGATTACTTGTCTGAACTCTAGACAAATTAGCGTTTAATTTAAAAGAAATCCTACATTACATGTGTTTTAACAGTATTAACGTGCAGAAAAATTCAATACAATCTAATGGAAGGCAACTTTAGATTGAACACAACATAACAGAAATGTCTGGTATTTAATGAACGTTCATAAGATATTATCGTACATGTACCACGTGCAAAGTCAGCAAAATGATAATAAATAATATTGTTTTGACGCAAAATCAATCGCAAATCTAAATTAGCCAACAGCAAAGCATGGTCGATTATGGGTTTGCATTTATGGGATGTGAACAATGAAGTTATGTATAGGTTCAATGACATCAAGATACATACTGGAAGGATAAAGTCATATTATCAATTTATTGCAATCATTAACATACTTATAGTTTTAGACTATGTATGTAAAGGTATTACATTAATGACTTTGTCTATAATAGTGATCACAATGATGCAATAAACTCCGGTAATCCATAAACTGTTATAACCGACAAAATCCAAAGTCAGCATGAAAAGGAACACTCATTTGAAATAATAACCCTTCATCCAAGCTGAACATCTTAAAGACATTCGGATTTGATAAACTGAAGGCTTTTCACCCGTCACTTGAATGTTTAACAGGGAAAGCATGATCAGAAATTCGATATTAACTCGAATTACCAGGTTCATGTATATTACAGAGATATATAACAACCGTTTCTATCTGAACATTGTGTACACGTTTCTAAGTAAATAATCGTATTAAGTGTTGCATTTTGAATGGCGAGTGTTTTATGACTTGTAATATGATCATTTGACGATAGTTAAATGTTATGTCTGGCTTTTAATGCTTCCGGTATCTATTCAAACACCTCGACTCGTAAAGCATCCATTGGTTTATAGCTATTAAATTTAAATGGACTGTGCTGTTTATATAACATTGCTTATTCAACAACGTTAATAATAAAGAAATGCTGTTAATTGAGCAGACTGAAGTCAGTCCAATATTCGAATTGAAACTTACCTTTACTCTATTACTTTATTTTTACTCCAATATCCAAGAGCTACACACTTAAATATTAAAATACGAAAATACGAGAATCAAACCTGCAACTACTTTCTTCGACCTTGATCTACAACGCTGGCATATATTTTAGCAAAGCTGCAAATTCAGGTTCCGGTCGTTTATGTTGAACAGTCATATCACAAATCACATCTGTTATCTATCCAGAGGTCATGTATTACACATGTATTACACATATTCTCACGCTCAGATTTTCCTCAAGTAAAAGCTATAAATAACTCCATAAACTCATTACACTTGAATGACCACACATAAGTGTTCAAAGCTCGAACATGTGATAACTTAAATAAGACAACAAATGTAATCGAATATATATATAAAGTTGTGATGTTTGGTGAAAATGGGATTAGCCTTATTTGATGAAAATTATATGTGGACACAAATTCATCATAAATTTTCAATATAACACTTCGATTCGAACTAAAATGTCATTATTTTGCAAAAGTAAATATTTTCATTGAACCTTTATCGGAATATTGGTAAAAATTAAATTTTCTTCCAAAACATTTACCATTATATAGACTTTAAAATTGATATCTCGATAAGCAATTGATTTGCCTTTACACCAGCATACACATTCGAGCAATATATTAATCTTTTCAATGTTTAACTAATTGAAAGATAGTATCATTTTAAATATTACGGTGTATACTTTGTATGTTCTTAGCAATTACACATTACTTATGAGACTGTATTTTTATGTTGACATGCATCCTACAGGCATAGTACCACCATTGCAAAAAGGAAGTACTTCCGCGGGGTAGTCGCATGATGGCGGTTATAAATAATCCTCATTTCTTCTTCTTTAAAAATGCATTTTCCTTATTTAAATGATCATTTATTTTATTTGAATGGCATTATTGATGTATTTTGAACATTTTGATAGCATTGTCATGTTTGAATTGTGAATTTAGAAAAAAAAAAAATGATGCTTGGAAATTGGGGTATGAATACATGATTTCGAAGTCTACTATCACTTTGTCACCAGTGTACACACTGAGCAGAAAAAAAAATCTCTTATATGACACATGACCCCTACTTTTCTCATCATATTTTGATAGTGCAGAGGTTGACAAACAGTAAAATGTAGGTTTCACTTCTTTCATTTGGGATTCTCTATGAATGACAAGCCTTCAAACTTTTATTATTTACAATAGAATAAATAACAAAACTCAATGGTGGGGTAACACCTACAGGATGTCATTGAACCAAAGACTAAACATTGTTAGATTATGTACATATAATAAAACGTCTAATGAGAAATTGTCAAAGAAAGGTGGCAACGATTTTAACATAAGTAAATCTAAAAATGAGAAACTCTATTTATACTTCTTTACTATTTAATGACCATATCTGCATTTATGCTTTTAAAGTAAATATTCTATTTATGTTCCATTGCTTATAATCATGTGAAATTGCATATAGGCACGGACCTATATTCCCGTTGGGCCGGATGCTCTGTTATTTATCATTTTGTAATACATACATTATTGTTTTGTCACGCACTTATCGGTATTATAAACTTTAATTTAAGTTACTAAGCTACTCTCTTACATACTTGCTTACTTACTTAAATACTTAATTAAACAATAGTGTTACTTATACTGAACTTATTCTAGTTTTATACTGTACTGTTACTTAGTTAACAACCAAATTGGTCATGATATGTGTATTCTATATTAGATATAAAATATTTTTAATATTCTCGTGGATTTTCTATATAATAACTTGAAATCAAAATAAAATATTTTAAGAAAAAACGGCAGTCACTGATAACAAATAAACTATACGTTGGCGCCTTTGCGGATAATTCAAAATAAAATAAAAATAAATCACTGACCTTATCTCAAGTCATTAAGAATGTATACTTCACCGTCTTGTCCATTTGAATGCCAATACATTTGCTCTAGTAAAAAACGTATTTTAAGAGAAAATACTACATTCGACACAATATTAATAATTTTGATAAAGAAATGAATATAAAAACAACAATAGATAAGAATATACCCGACAACTGGCATATATAATAACAACGTCGCTGAATTCTACTATTATGCCAAATACAAACTATGATACTATGATAATAACGTCTAGATTTTATCATTGTACGTATAGTTTCATTACATGTAGGGTATACTCCCATTGACAAAACACTTAAAAACACCCCAAAAACAATTACAAAAATATTTTAATTTCATTTAAAGTATACTTTAGTATTTTTGCAATACTCCAGTTCCTAATCATATGCAATTTGCCTTTACTGTATACTGTATGTATTTTTGTTATTACTCATAATTTCTTATATATCATGAATTGAGTGAATAAACTATTGAATTGAACTGAGTGAATTGTCAGGTTTTTCTTTAACGTTTATTTTCCTTTTCTTTTAAACAAAACAGACGATGTATTTAGCAGCAATATAATATAAGTCCCAATAATTTCTATCTGACTCTTCTTCTCCACTTTATAGGTGGGTTTGTCTGATATGATATATGCAACCCGTGCAACATGTACAGCAGCTAAATGTTACTAAAAAAGATCATTGTATTATCACTAGGTGGCGCTTTTGCATTAACATGTACCTGTATCCATACGCACGAGCCCTTGGATATGTTTTCGTCGTAGAACTATTTTATTGAAATGTTTTCCCGTAACAGGTCAGGAGTAGTGCAGTGAAGTATAAATGGCATCTGAAACAACAATCAAACACTCAATTTGTTCTAATTTCAATGGGTTGGTGAACGGAATATATACTGCCAGGTATCGCAGAAAGCGTGTCATGGCCAGCAATATTTCCGGCACGCAAATGGTTTGGACGTATTTCTGATATTTCCCGAACCAGGTCGTGATTCAGCCATGTATGATTATGCAGAGCCGCCTGATATCTCTCGAACCAGGTCATGATTCAGTCATGTATGATGATGTAGGGCCTGATATCTCCCGAGCCAGGTCATGATTCAGCCATGTATGATGATGTAGGGCCTGATATCTCCCGAACCAGGTCATGATTCAGCCATGTATGATGATGTAGAGCCTGATATCTTCCGAACCAGGTCATGATTCAGTCATGTATGATGATGTAGAGCCTGATATCTCCCGAACCACGTCATGACTCAGTAATGTATGATGATGTAGGGCCTGATATCTCCCGAGCCAGGTCATGATTGAGCAATGAATGGTGATGTAGAGCCTAATATTTCCCGAACTAGGTCATGATTCACCCATGTATGATAATGTAGAGCCTGATATCTCCCTAACCACGTCATGATTCACCCATGTATGATAATGTAGAGCCTGATATCTCCCGAACCACGTCATGATTCAGCCATGTTTGATGATGTAGAGCCTGATATCTCCCGAACCACGTCATGATTCAGCCATATATGATGATGTAGGGCCTGATATCTCCCGAACCAGGTCATGATTCAGCCATGTATGGTGATGTAGGGCCTGATATCTCCCGAACCAGGTCATTATTCAGCCATGTATGGTGATGTAGGGCCTGATATCTCCCGAACCAAGTCATGATTTAGCCATGTATGATTATGTAGAGCCTGATATCTCCCGAACCAGGACATGATTCAGTCATGTATGATGATGTAGAGCCTGATATCTCCCGAACCAGGTCATGATTCAGACATGTATGATGATGTAGAGCCCGATATATCCCGTACCAGGACATGAATCAGCCATGTATGATGATGTAGATCCTGATATCTCCCGAACCAGGTCATGATTCAGCCATGTATGATGATGTAGGGCCTGATATCTCCCGAACCAGGTCATGATTCAGCCATGTATGGTGATGTAGGGCCTGATATCTCCCGAACCAGGTCATTATTCAGCCATGTATGGTGATGTAGGGCCTGATAGCTCCCGAACCAAGTCATGATTCAGCCATGTATGATGATGTAGAGCCTGATATCTCCCGAGCCAGGTCATGAATGAGCAATGTACGGTGATGTAGAGCCTAATATCTCCAGAACTAGGTCATGATTAAGCCATGTATGATGATGTAGAGCCTGATATCTCTCGAACCAGTTCATGATTCAGACATGTATGATGATGTAGAGCCTGATATATCCCGTACCAGGACATGAATCAGCCATGTATGATGATGTAGAGCCTGATATATCATGAACCAAGCCATGATTCAGCCATGTATGATGATGTAGGGCCTGAAATCTCAAGAACCAGGTCATGATTCAGCCATGTATGATGATGTAGAGCCTTATATTTCCCTAGCCAAGTCATGATTCAGTCATGTATGATGATGTAAAGCCTGATATCTCCAAAATCATGTCATGATTCAGTCATGTATGATGATGTAGGGCCTGATATCTCCCGAACCAGGTCATGCTTCAGCCATGTATGGTGATGTAGAGCCTGATATCTCCCGAACCAGGTCATGATTCAGACATGTATGATGATGTAAAGCTTGATATCTCCCGTACCATGACATGATTCAGTCATGTATGATGATGTAGAGCCTGATATTTCACGAACCAGGTTATGATTCAGCCATGTTTGATGATGTAGAGCCTATTATCTCCTGAATCAGGAATTGATTCATTCATGTAAGATAATTTAGAGCCTGATATCTCCCGAACCACGTCATGATTCAGACATGTATGATGATGTAGGGTCTGCTTTCTCCCAAACCAGGTCATGATTCAGCCATGTATAATGATGTAGAGCCTAATATATCCCGAACCAGATCATGATTCAGCCATGTTTGATGATGTAGAGTCTGCTATCTACCGAACCAGGTCATGATTCAGCCATGTTTGATGATGTAGAGTCTGCTATCTACCAAACCAGGTCATGATTCAGCCATGTATGATGATGTAGAGCCTGTTATCTCCCGAACCAGGTCATGATTCAGCCATGTATGATGATGTAGAGCCTGATATCTCCCGAACCAGGTCATGATTCAGCCATGTTTGATGATGTAGAGCCTGATATCTCCCGAACCAGGTCATGATTCAGCCATGTTTGATGATGTAGAGCCTGATATCTCCCGAACCAGGTCATGATTCAGCCATGTTTGATGATGTAGAGCCTGATATCTCCAGAACAAGGTCATGACTCAGCCATGTTTGATGATGTAGAGTCTGCTATCTACCAAACCAGGTCATGATTCAGCCATGTATGATGATGTAGAGCTTGATATCTCCCGAACTAAGTCATGATTCAGTCATGTATGATGATGTAGAGCCTTATATCTCCCGAATCAGGTTATGATTCAGTCATATAATCTTTATAATGATGATTTAGAGTCTGATAACTTCCGAACCATGACATAATTCAGCAATGTATGATGATGTAGAGCCTGATATCTCTCGAACCAATGTATGATTCAGCCATGTATGATTATGTAGAGCCTGATATCTCCCGAACCAGGTCATTATTAAGTCATGTATGATCAAACAGAGTCTGATAATTCCCGAACCAGATCATGGTTCAGCCATGTACGATGATGTAGAGCCAGATATCTCCCGAACCAGGGTATGATTTAGCCATGTATGATGAATTAAAGCCTGATATCTCCCGAACCACGTCATGATTCAGACATGTATGATGATGTAGAGCCCGATATCTCCCGAACCAGGTCATGATTCAGCCATGTTTGATGATGTAGAGTCTGCTATCTACCAAAACAGGTCATGATTCAGCCATGTATGATGATGTAGAGCCCGATATCTCCCGAACCACGTCATGTATCAGCCATGTTTGATGATGTAGAGCCTGATATCTCCCGAACCAGGTCATGATTCTGCCACGTATGATGATGTAGAGCCTAATATCTCCCGAACCAGGTCATGATTCAGCCATGTTTGATGATGTAGAGCCTGATATCTCCCGAACCAGGTAATGATATCTCCCGAAACTGATCATAATAAAGCCATGTATGATGATGTAGAACCTGATATCTCCCGAACCATGTTATTATTCAGTCATGTATGTTGATGTAGAGCCTGATATCTCCCGAACCATGTTATTATTCAGTCATGTATGTTGATGTAGAGCCTGATATCTCCCGAACCATGTTATTATTCAGTCATGTATGTTGATGTAGAGCCTGATATCTCCCGAACCATGTTATTATTCAGTCATGTATGTTGATGTAGAGCCTGATATCTCCCGAACCATGTTATTATTCAGTCATGTATGTTGATGTAGAGCATGATATCTCCCGAACCAGGTCATGGTTAAGTCTTGTATGATGATAAAGAGCATGATATCTGTCTAACTAGATTATGGGTCAGCCATGTTTGATGATATAGAGCCTGATATATCTCTAACAGATCATGATTCAGCCATGGAAGATGATGTAAAGTCTGATATCTCCCGAACCACGTCGTGATTCAGTCATGTATGATGATGTAGAGCTTGATATCTCCCGAACTAAGTCATGATTCAGTCATGTATGATGATGTAAAGCCTTATATCTCCCGAATCATGTCATGATTCAGCCATGTATGATGATGTAGAGCCTGATATCTCCCGAACCACGTCATGATTCAGTCATGTATGATGATGTAGAGCTTGATATCTCCCGAACTAAGTCATGATTCAGTCATGTATGATGATGTAAAGCCTTATATCTCCCGAATCATGTCATGATTCAGTCATGTTTGATAATGTAGAGCCGGATATCTCCCGAACCACGTCATTATTAAATAATGTATGATGATGTAGAGCCTGATATCTCCCGAACCATGTTAAGATTCAGTCATGAAAGATGATGTAAGGCCTGATATCTCCCGAACTACGTCATGATTCAGCCATGTATGATGATGTAGAGTCTAATATCAACCGAACCAGGTCATGATTCAGCCATGTGTGATGATGTAGAGGCTGATATCTCCCGAACCACGTCATGATTCAGCCATGTATGATGATGTAGAGCCTAATATCTCCCGACCCAGGTCATGATTCAGCCATGTATGATGATGTAGAGTCTAATATCTCCCGAACCAGGTCATTATTCATCCATGTTTGATGATGTATAGCCTAATATCTCCCGAACCAGGTCATTATTTATCCATGTATGATGATATATAGCCTGATATCTCCAGAACCAGGTCATTATTCATCCATGTATGATGATGTAAAGCCTGATATCTCCCGAACCAGGTCATGATTCATCCATGTATAATGATGTATAGCCTGATATCTCCCGAATCAGGTCATCATTCACCCATGTATGATGATGTAGAGCCTGATATCTCCCGATCCAGGTAATGATTCAATCATGTGTGATGATGTAGATCGAGATATCTCCCGAACCAGGTCATGATTCAGCCATGTATTTGATGTAGAGCCTGATATCTCCCAAACCAGGTCATTATTCAATCATAAATGATGATGTAGAGCCTGATATATCCAAAGCCAGGTCATGATTAAGTCATGTATGACGGTGTAGAGCCTGATTCCTCTCGAACCAGGTCATTATTCAATCATGTATGATGATGTAGAGCCTGATATCTCCTGAACCAGGTCATGGTTCAGCCCTGTATGATGATGTAGAGCCAGATATCTCCCGAACCAGGCCATGATTCAGTCGTGTATGATGATTTAGAGCATGATATCTCCCGAACCAGGTCGTGATTCAGCCATGTATGTTGATGTTGAGCCTGATATCTCCCGCTCCAGGTCATTATTCATCCATGTATGATGATGTATAGCCTGATATCTCCCGAACCAGGTTATTATTCAGTCATGTATGATGATGAAGAGCCTGATATCTCCCGGACCAGGTCATGGTTAAATCTTGTATGATGATATAGAGCCTGATATCTGTCTAACCAGATCATGGTTCAGCCATGTTTGATGATATAGAGCCTGATATATCTCTAACAGATCATGATTCAGCCATGTATGGTGATGTAAAGCCTGCTATCTCCCGAACCACGGATTCAGTCATGTATGATGATGACGAGCCTGATAACTCCCGAACCAGTTCATGATTCAGCCATGTATAATTATGGAGAGCTTGATATCTCCCAAACTGCGTCATGATTCAGTCATATATGATGATGTAGAGCCTGATATCTCCCGGACCAGGTCATGATTCAATCATGTATGATGATGAAGAACCTGACATCTCCCGAACAAGGTCATGATTCAGTCATGTATAATGATGTGGAACCTGATATCTCCCGAACCAGGTCATTATTCAATCATGCAGGATGATTTAAAGCCTGATATCTCCCGAACCAATTCATGATTCAGTCATGTATGATGATGTAGAGCCTGATGTCTCCTAAAACAGGTCATGATTCAATCATATATGATGGTATAGAGCCTGATATCTCCCGAACCAGGTCGTGATTCAGCCATGTATGATGATATTAAGCCTGAAATCTCCCGAACCAGATCATTATTCTATCATATATGATGATAAAGAGCCTGATATGTCCCAAGCCAGGTCATGATTCAGTCATGTATGATGGTGTAGAGCCTGATATCTCCCGATCCAGGTCATGATTCAATCATGTATGATGATGTAGATCATGATGTCTCCCGAACCAGGTCATGATTTAGCCATGTATTTGATGTAAAACCTGATATCTCCCGAACCAGGTCATTATTCAGTCATAAATGATGATGTAGAGCCTGATATATCCCAAGCCAGGTCATAAATCAGTCATGTATGATGGTGTAGAGCCTGATTTCTCTCGAACCAGGTCATTATTCAATCATATATGATGATGTAGAGCCTGATATCTCCTGAACCAGGTCATGGTTCAGCCCTGTATGATGATGTAGAGCCTGATATCTCCCGAACCAGGCCATGATTCAGTCATGTATGATGATTTAGAGCATGATATCTCCCGAACCACGTCGTGATTCAGCCATGTATGTTGATGTTGAGCCTAATATCTCCCGAACCAGGTCATTATTCAATCATGTATGATGATGCAGAGCCTGATATCTCCCGAA
This sequence comes from Panopea generosa, assembly GCA_029582155.1. Classification (NCBI taxonomy): domain Eukaryota; kingdom Metazoa; phylum Mollusca; class Bivalvia; order Adapedonta; family Hiatellidae; genus Panopea; species Panopea generosa. The sequence goes on along the minus strand of CM055906.1, from coordinate 22,189,471 downwards.
CCACGTCATTATTCAGCCATGTATGTTGTTGTTGAGCCTGATATCTCTCGATCCAGGTCATTATTCAATCATGTATGATGATGTAGAGCCTGATATCTCCCGAACCAGGTCATGGTTCAACCATGTATAATGATGTTGAGCCTGATATCTCCTGAACCAAGTCATGATTCAGCCATGTATGATGATGTAGAGCATGATATCTCCCGAACCAGGTCATGATGAAGCCATGTATGATGATGTAGAGCCTGATATCTCCCGAACCAGGTCATGATTCAGCCATGTAAGCTGATGTATAGCCTGATATCTCCCGAACCAGGTCATGATTCAGCCATGTATGATGATGTAGAGCCTGATATCTCCCGAACCAGGTCATGATTCAGCCATGTATGATGATGTAGAGCCTGATATCTCCCGAACCAGGTCATAATTCAATCATGTATGATGATGTAGAGCCTTATATCTCCCGAACCACGTCATGATTCAGTCATGTATGATGATGTAGAGTATGATATCTGCCGAACCAGGTCATGGTTCAGCCATATATGTTGCTGTAAACACTGATATCTTCCGAACCAGGACATGATTCAGTCACGTATGATGGTGTAGAGCCTGATATCTCCCTAACCATGTCACGATTCAGTCATGTATGAAGATGTAAGGCTACACTTATATATGATGCAATTACGTCTTAAAACCCCGGTTTAACTTTTAATCAAGACATTGGCAACCTCAGCGGTAGTCAAGTGGTAGAGAGACCGTCTTGCATGCGGAATGTTGTCGGTAATAAGTACTTGTAATGGTCCTATAGTCATCATCGATTGACGCTTAACGTTTAAATGACAGCTTTAAATTTGTTCAATCTTGTGCCGGAGCAATATGATAGAGTGGGGGTATCATACCAGGTATCAGCGACACTGTTTCAAGTCGGCAAAGTCGTAATACATGTATAAATAAAAAATTGTTGAAAGTGACGCTAATCACCATTAAATACAGTAGAAATCACATTGATGATATGGCTGGAAAAAACAACGATGGCAACGTTAAAGCTAAAACACAAATATTATTTTATTAAAATAAATACTATTCTCACTAATTACTGCTCGTTTATCATCTAATCATTTTCAGGATATGACACTTCATTTCTTTGTCATCTAAAAGAAAATCCATCTTTGTTTCGTAACGCCAATTAATCAATACGTGTCATATGCAAAACATTAAAATGAAAGCGTCAGTGATTGAAATTAACTGAACACATTAACATCTAATATAAAGTAAAAAGTAAGAGTCCGTTGTACACAGAATGACATCTATTTTAAATAAATAAGATAAGACTTGATTTTGAAATGTCTTCGTTCGTCTAATGCGTACTTTAACATACACAAAATACATTAACTATTGAAATAAAAATATGGAAGACTATAACAAAAACTTAATATGTACATGTACTCTTCAATATAATCTATGTGAAAATTGATATGAACAGAACAAAACATACATTTTATTAGGATCTGTATATCATTATGAATTATACAGTATACAATCAATATAAAAGTGTATTTACTTAACAGCAATAATTGAATTTACTACTGTATACGATCTAAAGCTAAGAATATATCACAAAATTTAATAACTGATATATATATATCTTAAAATATGTTTTCTGTGAATTGAATAACTCTTAAAACGTATGCAATACCACTATACACCTAATAATACTAATCAAAACTGGCAGAGAAAATAAATGAACTAAACACACATAGTAATAAAAAAAAACGTTTATCTATAGTAATATATAATTTAAATAGCCTCCACTTATTCCTTTGTATATAATTTGTTGGACATCCATAAATGACATGACTAAGTTTGATTTAAGTATAGAAATAATCTACACGCTGACATCAGTTGACAAGAAAGTGATATTTATGCAGTGTTGATAACTGTTTAATTGTTACACCGAGAGTAAATTATCGCTGTAAACGTCTATCTGTTACTGTTATTGTCGATGACATAATGGTTATCCAGCTGTATAATGTTACGTGTATCGTATATCAGATACAATATACAAAGATACACCATTTGTAAACGTTATACACGGTTTAAGCTTCGACTGTGTTTCTTAAATTTATTAATTCCAAATCGGATGTAAACAGCATACAAACATTTTATAGCAAGTAAGAATTTAATCGTATTTATTTTTTTTTTAAAAGGATCGATTCTTAATTCACCGTTCAACGGTAACCCCGATAAACCGTAACTAAAACTCTCCGATAACGAATCTAAGCTGTGCGCACAGGACGAACATAAATAGAAAATTGCCTTTGAAAAGTAACAAACGCGTGTGATACGGCAATCGGTCTGGAGAAGAATATCACTCGGCGGTTTGATTTGTACGAGAGAAACGTGTTCACGATATGGTCGGAGTGGAAAAGGAAACTGCACTCTGCAGATCGGATAAGTTATTATGCTAAAGCCACCTGATGTAGTAATGTTGATTGATGAAAAAATAAAATAAGATAATTGTATATTGAAAAGTGAAATTTGTTAATGTACAAGTGAACATGTTCAAAGCCCTCATTAGTGAGAATAAGAAGCACTTGTCTTAATGAGGAGTTAACTGATTACAGGAATTAACGAATCCACACACACACACAGAGGTGAGTTATGTTCAAAGTGTCTAAATAGATTAAAATGTTAGTTAAGTCTGTCGTTAATTATGTATGGTAGTTTTAATTAATTTCAGACCTTCACTTGGAACTTACAATGAATCGACTATAAAAAGGTTTAGTTTAATTAAATGTGTATACGATTTGTATTTCTGTTACACAACCCAGCTTAATGTTCTTAATATTAAACATCAAAATAAAATAGAACTAATGACGTATTGGTTTTTTAAAATGGATATTGTATATTGTAAATGAGTAATATGTATGTTTACAGCAACAGTCACTTTAATAGAAATAAGCGAAGTGGTAGTTTGGTGGATAGAGTGTTGGCCGCGTACACCGGAGGTCCTGGATCCGGTCCCAGCGTAGACCGCATTATTTGGACTCTATTGTCCGAACTAAGATTAGATATATAGAACAGAACTAATATAATTAAAACAAATAGCATGTTTAAATCACAACACTGAAGGTGAAGTTGTAATAACTAGTTAGTCTTCAAGTGATTTATCTTAAGTACTGTGTAGAGACAGATATAGAGGAAATGTGTCCCCATGTTGTGTTTAGCACGCATCGAGATTTAAGTACATACATGTTTATGTCATATAGTTGAGATGCATAATTACAAAATGTAAATACACAAAACCACATTGATATTACAAAGAAATTCATAAACAGTCTGCATGACGGATGTCAAGACAAAATATATGTTTAATTACCCTTTAAAGCATGACCTTAGTATTAAAAAACACATACTATTTATATAAAAAACACACACACATAATATTTATTAAAAAAATGAAAATGAAAATTTAATGTGAATATTAATCAAATGTATGGACGTTTTCAAACAAGTATTTAAATGTTCCATGATTTAAGCTCATTTCTCTTTCATTAGTTTGTTCGTGTATAACATTAAATGTTATGATTCTTTTTATTTCCCTCTGCAGCAGTTGTCTATTTATTTACTGACTTTTAGCGTCAGCCCGCGATTAAAGCTATACAAGTATTGTATAATGCCAGTATCCAAACCTAACGATATCTCAAAACATAACTATACAATAGTCAAAAGAACCAAAGTGTGTGTGATCAAAGTTGTATCGCGGAATATAAATAACACGGTCGTTAATGTACATTAAGCGGATGCTTCAAAGCGGTATATTAACCAACTTATTATCAGAAAGAAGGATGTAAAGGAGTAACTTAAGCGTTAACCCGATTTAAGGAGAGGAATAAAAACGTAATAAACATATACCTACCAACTACTACAGGAACTAAATCTTAGTGTGGTTTTAATGTAAATATAGCATAGTTTATAATCAAGTATGATTGTTGTAATTAATAACATTTTAAGTATGCTTTCAAAAAGTGCTCGTTTTTTTCCCCGAAATGTATCCTTTCGTTTATTTTATAAATAAAAAATTAGCTCTATAGTTCAGGTTATCTTATATCTCTGAGTTATAGCATTAATTCAAAGTCAGTCGATGTGAAAACAGCTTATGTATAGTTAAATGGGGCCGTGCTACAATTTCTGCCAACATTGGATCCGGCGCTTCCCCTGCTATATATATATAACTTAAGTACATACCTGTGTTACCGTATAATAACGACAGGACGGGTGGAGCGATCCAATATAGATAAATACTTATATATCATAATTATGATTTGTCTATTGTAGTAATAAAAAACATTGCCCTTATACATTCCAGTAGTACATCGTGAAGAACTGTGACAAAAAGATGTATCTTAAAACAACATTATGCGATAATTTAGGATGCTTGTAATAAAAGCATAGTGTCGTCATAATGTGATATAATTTATGTTTGAAATTCGATAAAGTGTTTTACTACGTGTGCAACACACGCTATTTTACACCTTACGGGCAAAAGTCAGTTTTTTTTCTTACGATATTTGTTATATACATCCATTGGGAAACACGTTTTTTTAACTTAAACAAATTAAGCGCTGTGTCTTCTTGAGAAAAAATAGGCTATGCATGTCAGATACAGCGTACTGCTACTGCATACAACACATATACGTGGCGTGGGATCGAATACACGACCATCCTTACCTGGACCCGATGCTGTAACACAAAACCGACCACCACGCGCTACACTTAATACTGTAAAAAGTATTTATCTGCATTATGCAATTTTGAAATAAAAGAAGCTGACTATAGTTTCAGTTCTCTTTTAGAAAGAAACATAACTATGCAAAGTGTTAAGATCACATTACCTCGATTATGTCTATATTTATTACCTGTTTATTTCGTATATATTTAACGAGACCAGTTTATATTTCTAAATAGTTTATCCACCATGAAGTGTCATATAAAACTAAGTGGACATACTACTGCCATATGGTTTTAATTGTACATAACCGTTAAATGTTTGAATTACACGCGATTATTTCAGCGTTTAAATGTCCCTTTAACCCTTTACTACATAGATAAGCGTTTTCCCGCACCAATCATAGAAGGCCTTTGAAAACAGTGCAGGAAGAGTGCAGATTGCTTGTTACGAGCAATTTGAACACTTCCTGCACTGTTTTCTATTCTGTCAGTTAATATAAACATAATTCACCTAATAATTCAAAAGCTTTCTATATTAGAGGTGTCCACAGGCGTCTACATTAGAGGTGTCAAAAGGCGTCTATATGAAGTAAAGGGTTAAGTTGAGCAAAGTGATATCATGAACACTCATAGTAACGTTATAAAAGTGTTCGCTAGTTTTTAGAATGCGTGATCTGATATCAAAGTGAGAACACCTGCGGTATATGTAACGGTATATGTGATCTGCCTGGTGAGACCATTAAATATGTTAATGGAATTGTTATGTCTGAGGAATCACACTTTCGTGTCAGTTTCACGCTTAGCGAGCGTCACGGTCATGACAAATCAGTTAAACAACAAAGTTTAAAAGACTGGTACTAATGTCTACATTTAAAATCAAGAAAATAGATCTGAATAGATATTAAACTAGCTTATTAAGTTTTAACCTAAAAACTAATATATAACACACATTACAGCTAAAATGGTATTTTATACAATGACCTTAATTACGTATATCTGCGCATGAATGAATGAATGAATGAATGAATGAATGAATGAATGAATGAATGAACGAACGAATGAATGAATGAATGAATGAATGAATGAATGATGAATGAATGAATGAATGAATGAATGAATGAATGAATGAATGAATGAATGAATGAATGAATGAATGAATGAATGAATGAATGAATGAATGAATGAACGAATATATGTATTACCTTTTCTTGGGAGATTAATGTACAAAATTGACATTAAATGTGGGCAATTTATAACATATATATATACGTATATCGTAATTAAATGTAAACATATCGCCCTAATATTAATTAAGCCGCAAATGTTTGCTGGAGTTTAAAGAGAAAACCAAAACTATAAACTATTTTTATTTGTATAAATTAGCACGGATACTGACCTTCCTGTTTTCCACGAAACAAAAATCTCAGATCCTTGTTTGTGGCGAACCTGGAGGTCATATTACCATAACAATATAGTGACGAAGGAGTTCATGCGAGACGCCGACGTATTACACGTTCATACATCCATCTTATTAATAAATATGCTTTAAACATTGTAATAATGCTGTAGGCTGAATAAAATATTCGAATTCTTAATCATTTATATATAGATATGTGTGAAGGTCCAAGTATAAGCGTTTCAAGCAATTTCAGTGAAAACACCATGTTTACTAATTTCTGTATAGCCACATTGTGCGAATTTGCATTTTTTCAGATTTTGTAATATAGCTAAAACTTGTAGTTCAATCCACTTTTGCATATGGTTTACTATAAGTATGTAATAGAATATTAAATTCATACTCTTTTACATAACTTAACGTATCAGCTTGAAGTGTCAACATGTAACAGATTCAAGATTAACCGCGCTTGTCCCGTTTTACCCAGTTTGTAAATGTAGTTAAACATAAGGCAATTAAAATTTAATTGCTATATTATCATCCCCGCCCGCACCGACCCTATTATTTTCAATAACGTAAATATATATAAATATATTTTTATTAATGTTTTTTTTTTATTCAATATAAAAAAAAAAAATCCTCTCGCCCTTCCTGTTTTTAAGAAAAAATTGGATGATAATCTAGTAATTAATTTATAATGGCCTAAATGATGTAATTTAACAGTCCCATACAATTCTTGTAAAGTGACATGGTGTATGTGTTACTGTTACTTTATAGTGTAAATATTATATATATATACTATGATGATACTTTTATAAACTATATATACACTATCCGTCTAAATTCAACCATCTATGGTTAGACTGAAAATCATTTAATGATGTATTTTACAACGTGATTTTCACGCGGTGGGTGTAATTAACGTAACGTGCTAACATTACTTGGTGAATATCTGATGTAAATGAACCAAACTTGTCAATAAAACGAAGAATGCAATTGTTATTGAACGTATGTTAACAGCCAAAACATATGGATATTGTCCCATGTTATGATACCACGAAAAATATTCATGAAAGTGAACATAATAATTATGCATAACACGTTAACACGTTTACATACCGTTGTATTAATTGTTTTATTTCTCATTTCATCCTTGATAAATAATTAATAGTTTTTTAGATCATAACTTTAACTGACATATTTTTGAAATATAATTGCTGTTTGCAATTTAGTGAATTGGGTTTAAGTGCCTTGGTGATGTTTGGGTGGTCAGGATCGTCACGGGACAGGTTGTATTTAAATCAGCCCTCGCCCCCAATTAAATGACTCAAATAAGGTAAAATGTGATATTTTCCTTGTTTGGTTGCTTTATGATAATTTTATCAGATGCAATTGGCATTGTTTGACCAGGTTTGAGTTTTCTTGTGATGGTTTTTGTCATGTGACCTATAAAGGCACAAACTGTTATTACCGCCTCCCATATCTTTGTAGCCAAGGCCATGAAGCCAAAAGAGTCTGTTTCAGTGCCTGAGAGCCGAGTCCGTTCTATAGACTACAATGTCACGTGTCTTAACTGTTATTGTCATGGTGACTGTGTTATCCTATTGGGTGTATATATGGATGAGAGTTCAGTATCAGTAATTAAGCGTCGTACTACAATACGTGCCTAACGAACAAACTGTCCATATGTACTGTTTCTGATGTGGAACTTGTTAGTGCTGTTCTTGTTTGGGACATTATTAGTACTGTTTCTGATGAAAAAATCGTTCGTATATCTTCTGTTTCTGGTGGGAGAATAGCTGTTACTGTTTCTAATTGGGAAATTGTCTGTACAGTTTCTGATAGAGAAATTGTTAATACTAATGTTTTTGATGGGGACTTTATTGGTACTGTTTCTGTTGGGGGAATTGTTTGTACTGTTTCTGATAGAGAAACTGTTAAAGCTAATGTTTTTGATGGGGACACTATTGGTACTGTTTTTGTTGGGGAAATTGTTTGTACTGTTTCTGATAGAGAAATTGTTAATGCTAATGTTTTTGATGGGGAAATTATTGGTACTTTTTCTGTTGGGGAAAATGTTGGTACTGTTTCTTATAAAATAACTGTTAGTACTGTTTTAAATTTTTTGGAGCGACTGGTGGGAGATAGAACCGACAGCCTGTAATTGGTGCGCATGACGCAGTATCATAAATATAAGACGGCCTCTTCTTATCCATATATTCATATACATGAAACCAGCAGCAGGGGTTAAGGAGAAGCGTTTCGCCGTATTGATTCGTTGTCACGTATTTCACGTTCGTTGATAAGATAAAACGCAAATTACTAAGTGGCCGCAACTGCCTGTAAGAATTTCAAATAATTGTGAAGTAAAGTGTATGGGCGTTCCATGTAAACGGCAAATTTACATCTTAATACCAATGCAGATTGCAGCAAAGATAAACAAACGAATTCATTATCTTCATCGGGAGGTGAATGTAGTTACGTTATCATACGAGCATAACAGAAATAGACCCTTAAATTGTACGTGTTGGATGCACACGCTTCCGTAATTTTCGTCAACACATATGGTGTCGGTTCGGAGAATCAGCGAAGCAGTACAAGTATAACTGAGACTATTGTAGCGTGATTCATTTGTAAAAGCAAACAAATGTTGTTTACACATTTTAAGTACAACTCTATGCATTCAAGTTCACTAAATGACCCTATTTATTGTCATAGTATACTGTATCATGCAATTGCAGGCAAAATAATAAATGGATGGATGGATGGATAGATGGATGGATGGATGGATGGATGGACGGATGTAAGAATGAGATAAATGGATTGATTAATAAATGAATAAATGAATGAATGAATGAATGAATGAATGAATGAATGAATGAATGAATGAATGAATGAATGAATGAATGAATTTTACCTTATGTTTTAACAAAAATATAGATATTATTTTAGATGAGTTTGGTTTCATTTTCATGTACTCTAATAAGAATAATGAGAGACTTCAACTTACGACAATACTTTCTTCCTTATTACACCTCACAGATGTAGGATTTAAATGTACCTCTCACTCGTCAATTACCAAACATAGTTCTGAATAGTTTTATAGAAATAAATAACGGTGCCAAGTTATAAAATTAAAATATAAATAACTATAACAATAAATCTATACCGGTGCACCGATATATATATATATTCTGTCGATGCACCGCCATTTCATATTGTTCCACGTTGGCATTAAAGTAAGGTTGCACCGATAAAAAGCTAGGTCGGTGTTCGGTACACCGGTACGTAAATGTGCGCCATAGCGTCGGCCTACCACTTTGAATACCAATTACGAGTACCATGTGAAGGGCTATTGTACAATAATAATAGAGTAAGTTTACGACAGAACGTCATATACCACAATACTTAGTTTAATTAGTACACTGTACAGAGAATCTGTAAATCGAACAACTATTTAGGGATAGTTACGCCAACCGCGGGCGTTATAGATCGGAGAATGACGGATGTACATTAGTATTATGCTGAAAAAGAAATAAACATTGGCCGTAATTATAATATAGGCGTAACAGTTGTAAGTTAGATACATACAGATATCATATCATTAATGGACTCGAGAACGCTGTATTATATAGCTTATCGCACATAAACCATTTCATTGAAACCCCCCATGAAACACAGACAAAACAGAAAATATTGTTGAACTTCGTAAACAAAAAGCAAAACCAAAACAATCAATAGATTTACATTCGTGACGTTACTCTATCATTATACTTATATAAGATTTGTTGTTCATTTTCCCATGAATACATACCAAAGAACGGCCAGTTTACTTTTGAGCATCAGTTGAGCTAAAATAAACCTGGTACGAGATTGGCGATTGATTATTAATTTGTGATGATTACTATGTTTATTGACGTTATGAAGCAACGGTTAGTGAACAAAATGTCGATGCGTTTGCCGTTTTATTCATGGTCAAATTTAACTGAAGGATGCAACTTATATAAAACATGTATTAATGCTGTAGAAAAATGTGAAACTGAACATGGTGGTGTTTATCGGAGACAATGAAATAAAATGTAAATGAACTTTATTTGTTGAATATTCATGAGATAATAACTTATGTGTAACGAGCAATGTTTGCGCGAGCGCCTAAGAGATTCACGTACTGTGCACGTGTTACATGTAAGTTCATATATCAAGCAATGTTAAGCAATGCAGTTCATTTCTCAAAAGAATTGTTGACAGCTCTGAGGTTCCAAGGCTAATATTCAATATTTAATTAAAAAGAACGAAGAATTCCAGGTTCGCTCCCAAGTCATCGGACGTTTTCCTTGCGTTCTTTACGTTAAAATCCAAGTTCTGCAAGTTTCTTCAATTTGTTTCATTTAGGAAATCGCTGCCTGAAGACAACTAAATGTGTTTGTTATTTACACTACTAATTTTGCAGTTATGAATATTTTATTTGATTGTCAATTCTGTTGCCAGTAAGCAATTAAGAACTGTTATATTGTGATAAATAAATGTATTATTTACAATGTTAGAAATATTAGAAACACCGTATATTACATTTCTTGTTCAATCAGCACTTCCAGATGCTGTAAAGTGATAGTTGTTAACAATAAAAGATATGGTCTAACATATATATAGGTTTAAACTTGAATGTTAGGAAAAGTCACAAATATGATTTATAATTTGGTGCATCCGTACCAGTTTTACTACTGCTAGCTCAAAGCCTGTCTGTCTGTCTGTCTGTTTGGCTGTGTTTGTTTGTATGTTAGCTTTTAGTATCATTCTATGTTTGTATCATATATGTATATGCTGCTGTGATGAATGCGTCGTTTTTATACGACATCTGCTGGTGTACATATATATTGTCTAATATTTGATATACCTTGAATTGGTTTGACCGGACCTGGCCCATTAATTAGATTTGACTGAGTGCTGCAAGTTCATTTGTTTATCTCATCTCATTTCATTTGGAACTTGATCGAGGTGTAAAACAACTACATCATTCCAATTCTAGTAAACTATATTGCTGAAGTAACTAATTGTACCCAGATAATCTAAGAATATGAAACCAGCTTTCGTATTTCAGTGACCTGTGTTTAATGAACATATACATAGGATTAACTGTTGTTGTTTGCAAGATGGTGACTTAGCTGCAAGTGTGTGTCATGATTCGTTATGATGATACATCAGTCATTTGGCTCCAGTCAATTGTAGCCCACGTGCACAATCGTAGCTCTCGTTGCTTACCTGTAAATGTGGAAATCTGAGCGATTGAACACGGCAGCATCTGTCAGTCCATGACATAGGTTCATTGAGTGTTGTTGACAGGTACCTGATAATCCGTGTGGCAGATTGGGTTATCTGTTTACAATGTGGAGACACACGGAAGTGTGACAATGAACGGTACAGAAGACAGGGCAATTATCATTCTGGGGATGTGCGCAAATGTTTCTGTTTACATCACATGACAAGAGTCAAACGTGCTTCAGAAAATAAATATTAAGCTAACTTCCATTCTGTAAGAGGTGTTACTACTTTGCTTCAGGGAGCCATTGTGAACGAAGGGCATTTGTGTACACTGTACAGACAAAATATATCCCTACTCTTGCATTAGTGTTTTTTTCACAATATTGACAAATGTGTCACTATGTTTGACAGAATCTCCGGATTTGACCATGTTACATGCATTTAATACGTCGACCATATCATTTCTTTTAAAAGAAAAGTTTAGAGTTTAAAGCAATCAGCAATCTATGCATGTTTAACATATCAAAATACTTAGAATAGATGATATCTAGTATATGCATCTTTATTTCCTCCCTCGACAAGAGCCGATTAAAACATGAAACTGAAATAAAAAGTTGACACAACGAACACGTATACTATATAACAGTACTGCGGATTAAACAATGACAGACAACATATATCGGAACATAAACACATTTTACTTATACATACATGCAATCAGAGCATATGCCACTACTTCATGCTCATTCTAACTAAAGAACATGAAGTCTTATTGAAGCTAATTAATACGCTTTGTTTTGATTAATTTGAAGTTATTTGATATTTGTTTTTTCGCGATTCAATATTCAAATTGAATCTCGAATGACAAAAATACAATGATATTCGACATTCATTGAAAATGTTTGAATATCGAAAAACAAAAAAGAACTGGACATTTGTCTTTCACAGAATAATGTTTGACTCTCGAGATTCGTTATTCACCAAAGAAAACTCGTCTGAATGTCGAATTTCAAACATTTTGACATTCGACATTACTGAACATTATTTGAATGTCGGATATCAAATACCTCGAGATTTGTTAATCACTAGAAATACACATATGAATGTTGAACTAACTTCAATTTGCTTTAATATAATTCAATTTAATACAAACTATTTTTTAAAAATGTTCGTAAATTTATTTGGTGCGGTAACGGGAAGGGACAATCTATATTCAAGTGACATGGTGCTGAATAAAAGTTTCATTTAGTGAAAATATGTCCAGAGGTAAAATATTGTAACTGCCCATATTCCCAACCACAGGCACCAACACACTGTAACATACTTCGGTATGGTCACAGACAGAAATAGATGTTTTTGTTATACATTTTTGATCCCCCGTCACGGCTGTGTGATATTGTTGATCCCCCATCACGGCTGTGTGATATTGTTGATCCCCCATCACGGGTGTGTGATATTGTTGATCCCCCGTCACGGCTATGTGATCTTTTTGACCCCCTTCACGGCTATGTGATACGTTTAATCCCCCGTCACGGCTGTGTGATATTGTTGATCTCCGTCACGGCTATGTGATCTTTTTGACCCCCACTTCACGATTATGTGATCTTTTTGATCCCTGGTCACGGCTATGTGATACTTTTGACCCCCTTCACGGCTGTGTGATATTGTTGATCCCCCGTCAAGGCTATGTGATCTTTTTGATCCCCCGTCACGGCTATGTGATACTTTTGTCCCCCCTTCACGGCTATGTGATCTTTTTGATCCCCGTCACGGCTATGTGATATTTTTGACCTCCCTTAACGGCTATGTGATACTTTTAATCCCCCGTCACGGCTGTGTGATATTGTTGATCCCCGTCACGGCTATGTGATCTTTTTGACCCCCCCTCTTCACGATTATGTGATCCTTTCGATCCCCCGTCACGGCTATGTGATACTTTTGACCCCCTTCACGGCTGTGTGATATTGTTGATCCCCCGTCAAGGCTATGTGATATTTTTGATCCCCCGTCACGGCTATGTGATACTTTTGACCCACCTCCTTCACGGCTATGTGATTTTTTTGATCCCCCGTCAAGGCTATGTGATACTTTTGATCCCCTGTCACGGCTATGTGATATTTTTTATCCACCGTCACGGCTATGTGATACTTTTGATCCACCCTCACGGCTATGCTATACTTTTGATCCACCGTCACGGCTATGAGAAGCGTTCTTAAATATACTAAGTACTGGTTTTACAGAGGAAGACTTCGAGAGTGATTTGTACAATGTGTAAGAATGTTATATTAGTATATAAGTTTAAATAAAATAAGATTGCATATTTAGTAAAACGTGTACATATCATTCTTTATAGGCATTCAATCGCTGGTCTCTTTTATTTCTGTGTATTGAATTATTGTGCTTTTCCATTCAATTCTCTATGCGTTAATGTTATTTTTAATCGGGAGTAGATCTTACTTGATTAGACGGGAATAAATAAACAATTAATACAAACAAGAAAATTAGTTGCCGTATTGCCAATGTAAACTTCGTTTAGTCTCATACTATTATTGGAATGTTGACGTTCGAAAATAAAAATTATGCTTTATTGAAAATGCCTCGTTGAATGATTTTATCCTTTGGATCATAAATAGCTGAGAGATGTAAACATGGATTAGGCAGCTTTGTGTCTAAATGTTGTTTAAATTACCGACTCAATACAATTTGTATAGCGTATCGAAAATAGATTCAAGATTCAAGATTTTTATTAGCATACTAAAGTTAGTGTTTCGTGATATTCAATATGAAACTAACCGTTACCGTTTCAACCTCCTATACTGAAGAGTTACAAATGTTACAAATGTACATACCTGACTATTGTAAGACGCAATCACGATATAAAACATACCTCTCTAACTGCTGATTGTATTTAAGAACTTCTTGGGGGAATAGATCCCACACAAGTATAAACGTATATATAAAACTGTATACACATAGAGATAATACAGTTTTCTCATGATTTCAAACCAGTTCCATTAACGTTTGTAAGTTAAGTGTAAAATTTAAAACTACGAAAAAATCTTGATATTTATTTATTGTTTTACTAAAATCATTACCAGAACTTTCGTAAGCCATTTAGAACCACCGACCTTCTAGACATAACTGGTAATTTTTCTCAAATTATCTTTTTGATCTCGATTCGATCCCGCGACCTCAGTTCTGAGAGATCATTATATGGTAAACAGCGCATAGGATCACTCGGCTACGGAGAGTATAGAGGAAAGTTAAGAACAAATGTGTTTGCCAGGAGGGTTATTATATTTGCCGTTAACCACCAGAGCCACTGCATGATTGGAATCATTAACCCTCCAATAGCATTATTAGCTCCATTCGTTTTCGTGCAGGTGTTTCGGAACGTTGTCAGAGCGACTCCAGTAGTTTTCGTTATTGCAATATCATACTTATAATGAAATTGGCGTAGAGTCGCTCACATATTGTGTGAACCAGTACCGACTCGATTTATCGAGTTATTTATTATAATTAATACTTTTATAACTTGTATACACATACGCCAGTGAGTACGCTTTATTTAATTGATAAGATAAGCAGATTTGCACTCTTTTGGCCTACCTGTTCGGCTTGTAATCATTTTGCAGAACGATGCATATATAAAACGTTTTCAATTCGCATTGATTGTGAAACAGTTTCCATAGTTATTTTTAACGTCAAAAGTGATCCTTGGCAGAACCGATAAAAACAATTTTCGTTACTTGATAAGGTCACTTGCAATCTCTTGACCTTTCTGTTAGACTGGTCATCATTTCGACTATGATTAATATATCAAACTTATTTAGTTCACGTAGATTGCGATTGTCTCACAGCGTCCATAACGTCAATACCGATCCTTGCCAGAATCAAACAATCCAGTATTTGACATATATGCAGATATTATGTCGGTTTAATGATGTATGATTTATTTTTATATTACTTGAAATGGTCAGATATATATTTAATGTGCCTTAATAAAAATGCCAATATTCTCCTCATGTGGAGAGTAAGTAAACAGTTGAACTTCGCTTGATCGAACACGGATGGCTGATACACCACATATGGTTCGAACCACTTAACTTGTACATGTACATGTATGGTGTGGTGTTGAACAATACTTGACTCGAACTACTTTATCCAGTCCCGTCGGATTTGAGCCATCGAAGTTCTACTGTATTCATTAAGTAGTGATGCTTTATCGTGTTTTATTGTGTGGTCAGTTCTAAACTAAATGATGACTGACACATTATTATCTCATTATTCAATCTCAAAATAAATAAAATTCTCTCAATCGTGTTAGATTATCTTGATGAGACACCAGTCAATAATAATGATAACATTTCACTCATTACATATTAAACACTATTTATTAAAACTATTATCAATACAGAAAACGGGTATATCTGTATGTGGCCGAGTGCTTAAGTTTGTTTCTATAGAAGCCAGAAAACGAGAAGGGCTCAGCATTTGTAACTGTTTGAAAGGCGTTCCCTTTCAACAATAGGTGGTCGTATATTACACAAAGTGTGAAACTATGTACTACATCTGTACCCGTGTAGGAATACATAACTTGAAACGTAGAAACAATAGAAGTCTTAAAATGGCGCTATCAAATGAAAATACAACTAAGTGAGATTTCTATAAAATATGTTTGTATTTTCATGAGTTTTTATGTTATAGAATAAACTGCTTGGAAATATATATATTGATCTTTTATTTAAGTCTCATCATAGTATATACAATATAATCACATGCAATAATAAAACAAAAGCATACAATATGTCACTCTTTGAAGAATTGCAAGGACTGAGAGGTAAAATTTCTCTCATAAAATCATTACATATTATATATTACATAATACATGTACGTTTGGGCTTTTCAATACGCGGAACATGTGTCAAATCAATTTTAACATTGGTGTAAAAGCCATCTGCGCGCATCAGTATTACGAATGTGTACATACCGATTACCACCACAACCGATGTAAAACAACAGCAGAGTGTGTTGATAGACCTAACAGCCTGGGCGGTATATTGGAATTAATGACATTAAGAATAGTTGTTTTACCGACGCAAAAGTGGTTACAGAAGTGGTTGGTGATATTCTTGAAGATTATGTTTAACATATCTAAAATTCTCAGTGTAACGGCTTAATAACAGTTAGAGGTACGTGATGTTTTGTCACTGTGTTCTGTTTATAACTTTGTATTACGAGATGGAATCTTGGTTTAGTGGAGCAGTAATTTACGGAAGTGCTTTGTTATGATAGTTATGGGAATATTTTAGTTCAGATTTGCTTCCTGGTATAAACGTTTATCGTTTTTGCAATAGAGCAATTATGAAAAGTACCATTTAACAACATTGCTTGATTATTGCGACATAATAGCGAATAGAACCCTGCTGAGTAAGACGTTAAGAAATATTCTGTTTGATTTTTTTTCTATAAATAATTACGTTTTTATTTGCGTGTGAAAACAATCGCGCTCGCTTTTGTATACTAAAATTCATTTTATGGACTTGATGAGTTCCAAGTTTTTTTTTCTCGTTGATTTTCGGGTTTTGGATTTATTTATTAAGGACATAACAATTAAACAGCATAACCTCGTTATGCAATGGAATATATATATATATATATAAATATATAGGTCTACTATATTCTAATACGATACGCTTAAAATGAGCATGATATTATTTTAAAAATGATGCACTTAAAAAGTTTTTTGTATTGAAAGAAGTTTCATGGATCTTCTTTAAAATGACACTATTTTATCCAGATTAAAAACAACAGAACTAGAATACTTTCAATTTGGAAGATTTGTAAAAAAGAATAAGCGTAGAAATGGAATTTTCGCATTATTATTTTATCGTGCATGTTATAGTTCGAGAGATCAGGTGACAATATTATAGCTTTGAAAACAAATACTACTGTGTCTGATATATTTTTCTCGAAAGAAGTGTGATACAGAAATGAAGGTGGTGTAAGAATGTCTTTAATATAACAGGTAGCTCATCGCGAAAAGTAACTAAAAATGACTCGTAGATTTATGAGAAACATAATGGGAAATTCTCATTCTAAGGAACGTCTTTTGAATTTTATTCAATATTCAGATATGAATACAAAGTTTGTTTGTTTCATTTGATGTGAATATGAATGTTTTATAATTGCTCGTGTCTCTAACTTCAAAAGGTTTGCATGTTTATATTTATGACATATCTTTTGTATCATTTGATTTAAATATCTCATTTCGTCTTGTTTCGTCTCGTTGCTACTTATCTCATCTCATACCGTGGGATGAAAGTGCTAATAGGTTATTTTTATCAAACAGGATGTTTACAAATAGAATTAAGTTAAAAAAAATTGTCGATACATTAATATGTTTCTACTGTTTTAGTTTACAAACAAACAACACTATAAATGATACCAATACATATACAAGCATACCCACGACACAGTTTAAAGCCTTAGAACAGTCACGACCTCGAACGTTAATTGGGAACACACTAAATATCAAAGTGTAGCTAATAATGAAAAGAAACGAAGAAAAGTCGTGACAAATAAATAAAGGGAGAAAATTCCAAAATACTTATTGTTACTATGTGCCAATCTGTCAACTTTAAGTTTAACCGCCAAGTGAATTAATTATCTTTTCATTATATCTTTTAATACTAAATTAAATTGGATACTCAAAACGCAAACAACTTAAATACTATATAAACAGATTCAATCTATTTTTGAACGTAAAAGCATTCCAGACATGTAAACCCCACCTGGGCACTATTTAATCGAACAAATTGTTGAATCGGACGCAGCCAGTATCATACAGAGGACATGGGGTCACATGAAACATAATTTATCTACTTTAAAAGTCCAGGTAACTATGGAAATAGTGCACAACGTTTGGGATGTAAAGGAGAATTCTTTTATTCAAAATTGTATTAGATAAGACACTACACAAGTCGCTACATGGACACAAGGCAATGTTATTAGATTTTCACTGAACTACATTTTCTACACATTGTCAAATATGAAACTAAAATACCGGTTCTCTGTAATCTATGGCGAAAACGCGTCTAAATTCTTGCATCTGTTGTTATGTATGAAAAATGTAAAAAAAACACCCACAATACTGTGTGCATGTGTGTATATATAAATATATTTGCATGTGCGTGTGTTAATCTTAAAGGGTTATCAGGAAAAAACGCCGTAAATATCTAAAAAATAAAATTATTATTGAAATAGATAATACGCATCTCATTATCAGTAATAATTAAAATCCAAATAGTTTGGAATGTCAAATCCACTAATACGTGACAAAATTGATATCTGAATTGGAGTGGTAAACATTGAAACGAAATCCCCGTTTTAAAAATAGACAGCACTTCAATACAGTTTGACGACCTTCGCATCGTCATTCGGACTCTCCAAGTTGAAACTTTTTTTTTTCAAAGAACTCATTTGATACGGCACAAAATACGTTGCAATTTTAAGCGGGACATCTATTTCAGTCTTACCTAGGTGCGTAGCACAAGTTAATATCCCTTTCCAATATATTATGAGTGGGAATATAAGTTCATGATACACAAGGGTGTGTGGAAGGGGTAGTGGTGGACGTGTGTCGGTGTGTGTGTGTATGAGGGCGGGGTGTTAACCAATTTTAAATTTAAAGAAACCCGATAAATCGCCTCTAATGTAATTTACTGTTGTATGATAAAACAAAAACCAATTATGTTTCAATTTGTATATTTAAAGATCGTTTACATATATTTTTAAATATAATTTGCCATATTTACTTGTTTTATATAAAAACAACAGATACTATTTAAAATGTTCAGACACAATATAGATCCTTACATGTAAAGATTAATTTGCCGTGGGAGCATTACTAACTTAGTATATTGAGTTTGGGATATTGCGACCCAGCATACCAAACTGGGCATTTATCATTTAAATAAATACTCAATTCGGTTGGGGGCGGTAGTGCAGTGGTTAGGTGTTGGCCGCTCACTTCAGATGTTGTGAGTTTGGTCCTCAGCTCCACTTGATGACCTCTCTAAGATCAAACTCGAGAGCTATGAAATTATTTCGTTATCTAGATAAAATAAATAAATAATAACTAAACAAATAGTGCAATCGTTTTTATATTTTATCTACTTTCATAATAATGTGTCAACAGTTTTGGAATACAACTGTCTACAGTAATGACAGGGTTAAGGTTCGCCAGTATTTACATAACGAAGTAAATGACATCTTTAATGTTGATACCGTTATTAAGTTTGCTTTTCTTAAGTAAGTATACATTTCTACTTCTAAAATAGGACATATCAACTAAACCATAAATGGTGAAACAAAATGAAATGAAAGATGTGTTAACCGCATTGTATCCTCCATCGATCTCAGGTATATGTGTGACACAAGATGCTACAATAAATAAAAGAGCAGGGTAAAGAGCTATATGCCTCGTTCGGATCAATTTCCACTTTGTAGTTTGTTTGAAATAAAATGTGTTTAAACCTAACGAGACAGTGTTATATAAGATATATGGTGGCTTAAATTGACGGGCAAACTCAAACTAACTGCAGGAAAAATATCATTAAATCAACCACATCTGCTTACGATGTATAAGCAAGGATATTACAAGCGATTCATCGTGTAATGCGCTCGGATTATTTTTTATCCTCATGAATTATTTATCGCAAATGTAAGCGTGACATCCGAGAGTTATCACCGATACAGTAAGGTTATGGAGCATTGATAATGCAAAAATAATTTGATGTGCTTATATCGTGTTATAACCTTTAAGATTTCCCATCCTTATTAACACTTTAATACTATATAACTGAAATGATATAGCACCTATCATCGGAAATGCTATAAACTGATCGAAAAGTGAGACGGGTATGTATTTAAGGAAAGTAAACCTTTACCGGTTTGCAAGTTGACTCCAGATGTATTTAGCGTTCAAAGTGATACAAAAAGGTCAAGCACGCATTTTAATACTGTCCGTATTGTTAAATATACAAACAAACTGGTTATATACAAAAGTACACTTTATGCAGCCGATTTGAAGTTAATATCAGCTATTTATGTTTACATGTGAAGTGCGTAGTTAAAACGTCAACGTTTGTAACCATGACTACCATTAAAAACCAAAATGAATTGTGAATACATGTAACTGCCACAGCGTTAAAAATGTTTTATTGAAATGTTTGAACAAAATTCCCAGACGAAATTAGATATAATGTTTTGTTCATTTTGTTTCTATTTTTGACACATTTGTGGTATTACAATAGTCGGTTTCAGACGAACTTGTTGGTGTTAATTGTCCATCAGATGCTTTAATATTCTGCTTTTCATCTCACGCACGTTCACAGTTGCCTATTTCTCTAGTTACACCAAGACCCTTTTAACACATGCTTATGCATGTTCCGATTATATAGCTGATAATAGATGTGTATCAGATTGGAGAATGAAAATCAATGTCTTGGATGATGTTGAACATCGTTTGCACTACTTCTGTATGTTTGTATTTGATTTGTACTATGATATGTTATTCTGTTTAAATAAACAAAAGTGTCTTTCCTCAGTCTGATTTCATTCAGTTTATAGTAAAGAAAAGTAATATATTTAAGGCATTTTAGATACATCTGATGATGCTAGCTCGTCGTTATGTGACATATTTTACAATTTTGACACACGCATGTGTCAGAGGTCAATTTTACCGTGAATTTTATTTTTCATAACTCTTTATTTGATAAAATTAAAGGGTCTTTAAGATTTAGAGAAATGATATAACAATTAGAGCAAAGGCAAGTGTTTTCGGACAAATGACTGGTATTGCTTCATTTACAATTCTTGTAACAAGAATGTTCATCACTTTTACTTTTGCTGATATAGGTAACAACGGGATAGTCACACAGCCAAGGGTGGCTGTTCGCACTGCCTTGTTAATGACAGCTATTTACAGGAACTACACGATAATTGACGCTTGCCATATGTAATTCATTGCTTAATGGCATCCACGTGCAATATAATTATTAATTAAAGCTAACAACATTCCTAAATTGAATGAAAACCACGTGTAATACGATAAATACAAAAACACGTGCGCAATGGCGGTCTACAACGTTCATGCAAATCAACACAGCTAAAGTCAACACAAGAGTACCAGTATTGAAAAAAATACCAAAAATTGTAGAGATGTGTAACTATCCAAATTGGAAGTAAATGGTGTTTTTAAGTTGACTATTGAAAGACGAATGCATAACTAATTGAAATTTGCCAAAATGTTGCCTTTATTGAATAAAATCAACAGCATACAATAATTTTAATGTAAGGTAGCGTACAATATATATATATACAATGTTGTAGATTAGCGCAGGATAGAAGAAGTGGATAAAGAGATACGACTTGACCTCATTAAAACATTAATATTGCTATTATAATTAATGATTTCACGGAACCCATGAATTATATCAATCAGATACATAAAACGCCGTAATTGTTTTCAATATCATGTATGCAGATACGTGTAACGCCGTAGTTGTTTTCAATGTCGTTTATGCAAATACATGTAACGCCGTAATTGTTTTCAATGTCGTTTATACAGATACGTGTAACGCCGTAATTGTTTTCAATGTCGTGTATGCAGATACATATGTAACGCCGTAATTGTTTTCAATGTCATGTATGCAGATACGTGTTACGCCGTAATTGTTTTCAATGTCGTTTATGCAGATACGTGTAACGCCGTAATTGTTTTCAATGTCGTGTATGCAGATACGTGTAACGCCGTAATTGTTTTCATTGTCATGTATGCAGATACGTGTTACGCCGTAATTGTTTTCAATGTCGTTTATGCAGATACGTGTAACGCCGTAATTGTTTTCAATGTCGTTTATACAGATACGTGTAACGCCGTAATTGTTTTCAATGTCGTGTATGCAAATACGTGTAACGCCGTAGTTGTTTTCATTGTCATGTATGCAGATACGTGTTACGCCGTAATTGTTTTCAATTTCGTGTATGCAGATACGTGTAACGCCGTAATTGTTTTCAATGTCGTTTATGCAGATACGTATGACGCCGTAATTGTTTTCAATGTCGTGTATGCAGATACGTGTAACGCCGTAGTTTTTTTCATTGTCATGTATGCAGTTACGTGTTACGCCGTAATTGTTTTCAATGTCGTTTATGCAGATACGTGTAACGCCGTAATTGTTTTCAATGTCGTTTATGCAGATACGTGTAATGCCGTAGTTGTTTTCAATGTCTTGTATGCAGATACATGTAACGCCGTAGTTGTTTTCAATGTCGTGTATGCACATACGTGTAACGCCGTAATTGTTTTCAAT
Source organism: Panopea generosa (assembly GCA_029582155.1). Classification (NCBI taxonomy): domain Eukaryota; kingdom Metazoa; phylum Mollusca; class Bivalvia; order Adapedonta; family Hiatellidae; genus Panopea; species Panopea generosa. The sequence continues at coordinate 22,166,707 of CM055906.1, read as the reverse complement.
GTCGTTTATGCAGATACGTGTAACGCCGTAGTTGTTTTCAATGTCGTGTATGCACATACGTGTTACGCCGTAATTGTTTTCAATGTTGTTTATGCAGTTACGTGTAACGCCATAATTGTTTGCACTTTCGTGTATGCAGATACGTGTAACGCCGTAATTGTTTACAATGTCGTGCATGGAGATGCATGTAACGGCGTAATTGTTTTCAATATCGTGTATGCAGATACACGTAACGATGTAATTGTTTTCGATATCGTGTATGCCATGTTTTATCCACCTGCCTCCCCGCGGCTATTATAAGTATAATCGTTTCAGAACTATCTCTGGCTCTTTGATATAACCTGAACAACTTGATTATACTCAAACTCGTCACACATAACTCTGTATGCTACAATAAACAACAGCATTCAACAAGTAAATTTATTTTATCTATAAGTGTATTCTATTTAAATTGAAATGTTTTAATTGTAACATTTGAAACCATTCTTTATATCTATATGTGTGTATATATATATATTACACCATTTATATACATAATTGACGCTATTGTTATTTATGTTGGATTGAAGTCTTTCATCTATCATTCTTTTCGTCTTTTCTATAGACACGTAACTCGTCTGTCTGTCTGTCTGTTGATCGGTCGGTCGGTCGGTCGGTCGGTCGGTCGGTCGGTCGGTCGGTCGGTCGGTCGGTCGGTCGGTCGGTCGGTCGGTCGGTCTGTCTGTCTGTCTGTCTGTCTGTCTGTCTGTCTGTCTGTCTGTCTGTCTGTCTGTCTGTCTGTCTGTCTGTCTGTCTGTCTGTGTACGTACCTACCTACCTACCTACCTACCTACCTACCTACCTACCTACCTACCTACCTACCTACCTACCTACCTACCTACCTACCTACCTACCTACCTACCTACCTACCTACCTACCTACCTACCTACCTACCTACCTACCTACCTACCTACCTACCTACCTACCTACCTCTTAATATTACAGTACAATGTTGATGGCAATACAACGCTTGACTATTGGTATACAGGCTTCTCAACAGGCCATTTAAACACAGGGGCACCCCAGCGCTTGACTATCAGAAATCGTATTCACCTAGCGCTTGAATTCTTTAACAAAATTTTGCAAAAGCTTACTTTCCTCTTAATCATTATTTTTCTTTGCATATATTTTAACATTTTAATGCCTAAAAAAAAAACATACTAAATATGATGACATTAACTGATTAATGCAAGTTTTACTTATGAAATGTATTTCAATGAGTGCCTTACACAGCGCTTAAAAATGTGTTGAAGGTGTTTACGCACTCTTACCCCAGCACTTGCATTCCTTCCTGTGGAGAACCCTGAGTATACATTCCTCGTTTACCATCTTTATTGGAAATGAGCATGGAAAATGAACTCGAATCATTTATGACTTCAATTGTCACACAAGATGGAAGAATAATTACTTATTTTGTTTTTGCTGTCTCTCAGGAATAGCTGTCGATACAGCAATAACAATGCGTTAAAGAAAATCAGGAAATCTCTTGATGGCAGAAAACTGTGTGATGGTTCCCAGCTCTATAGAATATTAATTATCGTAGTATTTGAACTAGAAAATGGATTCGTAACATTTCATTGCATTCAAAGAGAAATTGTAGCGCATTTGCCAGGTTAAAGTATCAAGCAAGTACCAAGATGAAAGGCCCACCGAAGTTCAAGCATATATGGCGAACCATTTTATTGAGATCAAGATATCTTTAACACAAATTACTTGTAATGATATTGTTCTTGTAAAGTATAGATAAACATCTGATTCGTTTGTTAGCACAATGGTAATTCCTTCCACAACGGGCCCGTAACTGCTTGGTTGATTAATACAGTTTTGAACATAACAAAAGTTTTCTTCCTTCCTTTTCAGAAAAAGGCACTAATGTAACACAAATATCGACGTAATGAAAACATATCAACATAACTAAACGTTATTTATATACCACTTTATTTCAACGTATGTATTTGTTTGGTAGATATGTATGACGATGAGCTGATAATACTGAAGTTTGCCATAAAATACATGTATTTGTTATATTTTTTCTGCTCTGTTCTGTACATGCTTAGAGGTCAGTACACTATTAAGTTTAATGATATTTCCATGTTAAATATTTTATGGTAGAATCGAATATTTAAGAAAGCCAAATCAAATAAAAAGTGCCCCCTATACATAATTATAGTACAAAGAACATAGTGTTAGACTATTAGACACATAAAACTATCCAATCGTATTGTAAAAACAGCAAAGATTTTCTTTCAATATCTAAACAATAAAAATATCTGTTTATAAAAAATACAATGTGTTCGAATTAGACTCTAAAATTGATGTTATTGTGAAAGAATGCGCCGTAATTGACAGATCGTTCAGTAGCTGCAAGCTTCTTTATCCATTAAACTAATTGAATTAAAAACAAATCAAATATGTATAGACCAATTACTTAACCATTCAGTGGAATAGTTTATCAAATGTTTTCATTTTTGATACTTTTTTTTTTTTATCTCAATCTAATGTTCAAATACTTACCGTATATATACATTCTTTGTAAGAAACGAGAATCTTCTATTTCGTCCAAAGTGCAAAAATACAGTTTTTTCATGTAAATTATATTTTTGAAATAGATAAGAAAACATTGAACGATAAAACATTTGGAATTTAATTGAGATCATTCAAACGTTAAAAGTTTGTACATGTTGCTCTAATACAAATGGTTCTCCTTCATGGTTATTGACCCTGATACTAAAAACGTCTGATCTCAACACTCTCGGTGCCGCGTATGGGTCTGTTATAAATAAATTTAATGAGATTTGGTGCATTATGAATATAATTCTTATTGTTTGAACCCCCCGCGGCGTGATCTAGTGGTAGAGCGTCCGCCTCGCATGCGGAATGTCGAGGGTTCAATCCCCGGCCGGGTCATACCAAAGACTATAAAAATGGTACTAGAAGCTTCCTCGCTTTACGCTCAGCATTTAGAGGAGAGTTCTAGGTCTGGTCAGTCCGATGTCAGTATAATGTGACTGGGTGGGGTATCATACCATGTGTCTGCGGCATGATACTCCAGTGTGACAGCGCTAAGAATACTGTCTCAAGTAGACACCGTCATGATATGACTGAAAAATTGTTGAAAGCGACGCTTAACACCATACAACAACCTCCCCCCCCCCCCCCCCCCCCGCCGATATAATCAATTTTACAATACAAATATTGAATGTTGGTTATAGTGAAACTACATCAAATCACTTGGTTTGGTATGCTGCTTCAATAAAATGAAAAAGATATTTCAAAGAAACAGATAATCATATTCAATTTGTATTCTCTATAACAGTATTTCAATTGACTTCAGAGAGACAGATGTTTTACATTTCTATCCCTACTGTGGTTGATTATTCAGCAATGAAGTTTGAAATCAATTTGCCAAATATTGTTGTGACTTAAGTCGGGTTGACTTTTTCTGTTGATATTAAGTACTGAAAGGTTACACTATTTCTGTATTGTAGATGTTTCTGTACCGGATGTGGAGGATATAAAAGTACACGGTGTGTGTTCAAAGTTCAAAGGTTCCACTAATTAATCTGCTAGTCCACAAGTCATTCCCTAATTATCGACCCTGACATAAACATGGACTGCTTTTAGTGGTGTATTGTACGAGTACCGTATCGTAACGGCCAATAGTTCACGCCGGTTGGAGAGACTGATCTTAAACGGTGAGTCATTTACTAGTCAGAACCTTTATAACGTCTAACCATATTGACCGAAGTAGCTACATGTCACAGTAAGAGATCGTGTATTGAAACAGTGGTAGCTTTGTCTTTATAAAAAAAAAATAATAAAAAATATAATTACAGTCATAAATGTGATAATTACATAAATAATGAGTCTTGCAAAACGTTCATAAAGTAGAAGGAAGAGAAGAAAAGAAGAAGAAGAAGAAGAAAGAACAAGAAGAATATACGAAGAAGAAGAAGAATGGAGAGGAGCAGGAAAATAATAATTATAATAATAATAATAAGAAAAAAATAATAAGAAAAATAATAAGAAGAAGAAGAAGAAGAAGAAGAAGAAGAAGTAGTATAAGGAGAAGAAGAAAAAAAAGAAGAAAAGATAGAAGAAGAATGAATAATGATAATAAGAAAAAGTAAAAACCTTTTTATTGACTATAACTGAAGTAACACTTTCTCGTCATGCAAAGAGTTATGATAATTATCATACTACACTGTATTTGTTTTTCATTTAATGTACATGCAAAACTGTAATTAATTTGACTCTTTAAAATAAATGTATAGGTACATGGTTCATGGTATTTGATGTAGAGATTTTCTTTCTTTCTCCTGACTGAGTTGAGACTAATTTGACTCGTTGAAATCGTTCTGGTATTTGAATAAGCAGACCTTTGACAGGAGTGTACATCTGTAAAACGGGAACATTTCAAAGCCAATTTTAGTTCTTTAAATGCACATTTATATTAGGATCGGAGATAATTTGCAAAAACATTTGAATGAAAACCCCGTTAACCATTGATAAAGAGCACTGTACAGATTTTTCTTACGCAACCTAGATAACAAGGTCCACGTTTTCAGATTAAATTTAAAACGAACTGTCGTTTTATTTCTAACTTATAAGATTAACTTTTCAATATTTTGACACGATTTTGTTACTGATAGCATAAAAAGCAGAGTCTGATTTATAGCCAAACGTGTTATATTTAATAATAGGTCAGTATGCAGTTATCTTGAATAAACACTGCTGATTTTACTTTCTTTCTCGTGCAGTAAATGCGTTGAGGGCGTTCATTGATCTCTAAATTCGCTTAAATATTTAATTGTTAATGGGCGTATTGTTGATTCGCATCAGGTTCGGAAGATATTGTCGTAAATTTTCATAAATCAATCTTTTATGGTTTTAACGATGAAATCAATCTTGAAAATTAGTTAAAATCACGACATTCCGACCCTGTTTATGATAACTTTATATTGATCAACACTGCACTTTTCTGTATTTTGAATTGCTTTTGTTAAAGGTTTAGAATCAATACAATGCATTTGGTTTTAACATGAGTTGAAGGTCAGAATAATAATCTTACAAAATAACAAACTATAAGGCATGCGTATAAAAGCATATGTACGTGTGATATTAAAAGATAGCTAGATATTTCTTTATTCAAGTCTCATCATGGTTAATATACTGTATATACATTAAATAAAACATTATATTTAACAACTAGCCATGTCATTCTATAAAAAAATATAAGAGACTATATTACATGTAAAACATATCAATACATATTTAAACCAATTTATCACAATTAATAATACTTACTGTTTATATATTTGCATATTTACTGATACCCTTACAGAAGAGCAAACATACTTGCAGAATAGCACATATAACACACCACGTTTTAACATATATATATATACACCGTAAAAAATGGGAGGCTTGTGCTAATCTTAACATATTGTTTAAAACGTTATTAAAAATATATAAGATTACGATGTGAGGAGGATTAGAAATGCTAACGAATCTGCTACTTAAAACTTAAAAAATATTTAAAAAAATCGAATATCATTCTACATCAGATCTAGAATGAACTGATAAGCACCGACTTCTCACTTTAATGTTAAAATGCTTCATATGTCTAAATCAACTATTACATTATTTATATACAACTATATAAAATATTTCTTCTTCTCTCAAAAATCATAAAACATGTTTTGGCACTTACTTTCACAACACTTCGATAGTATATAGCATAGTTTATCATTATCGCTACACGAATTTAATTCCTTAAAACACTTATAATTTAAGATAATACAAGGTCAATACATTTATTTGGTATGTTTAGTTGAACTGTTTATAACCTAAACGAAAGTGCCAAACAAAATTAAGCTTATAAGGTCTTCCTTTACTTTGTCAAATAATGCGAGAGAATTTGGGTAAAATACATTGTTTATATCATCTTAACATACGAGGGTCATTCAATAATCATGCGTCATAACAATGCCAAATTGTTCAGTCATTTTAAGCAATAAAAAATACAACTTGACTATTACGACTCGTACGTTACGCATCAAACCTTGGTCCATATGACTTTTTCATATTTCATTTACTCAAGAAAATCGGTTGCCAGATGTGTTCTTTCCAGTTTCTAAACATATTACCTATTTTCAGCTTGTAATTCGATTATGATAGAAAACTAAACAATATACGTACTACCACTTGATTCATATCGCTTGTGACATAATTTATGGAATGCCCCTCGTACATAATAAACTTTAGTTACAGTTCTGGTTTTGAATTGTTTGTTTGTTTTTCAACAAAAGTATTTCAGTTATATCACCTAGTCATCGTTCCTGAGCCCCTCTGGGTGAATGACCAGTAATCTAATTAACTCCCTGTGTATTCAGAGGTTGTGAATTGATGGCCACAGATCAAAGTTCATGGTCAATGACCACAAATAATGTGGCTTGGCAAAGATTATAAATTTAAATGTAAATATCGTTCATTTTTATTTTAATGAAAACTAGTTTCTGTTACCTGGGATACCTTAATTTCCTTCGACATCAGGTTGAAATACGTTAAACGTTTTTATTTCAAACTAACATTAAATCTTGAAATTATTCAATACATGGACATTCTCGAATGAAAGCTGGTCAAGCTCGGTGAAAGCAGGGCATTTTAAACCTCCATTTATATTAGCTATTTGCACGTTGGACGAGTCCCGCTTATGGCTTTCGTTCACAGATTACTTCAAATTAAGTTTTTGTCAAAGGCGTTATCGCAACTATCTTACACATGGTCATTACTTAATGACGACCTTAGGTGCAGAAAAGTTAAAAAAAAGTTTAGCTTAAATGTTTTATTATTTCATTACTCTATAGAAAATGTGTGTAGTTACGTGTATTATTTCAAATTGGGTTAATTAACGGCTATACTTTTATATTAGCTACATATCTGAGTCTATGTTTCCGGATAGTTCCGGCAAATTCAGTCGGCCCAAATACTAATTAAAATATTGCTTAGTTTAATTTGTGTGTGGTAAACTAAGCATGGAAAATAAAATCACAGTAATTTCACTGCATTACTGTTTATACGTATCTGCCCGCATCTCATATCGTTAAAATATACCTTAAAATAGTCTTATTATTTTTTTTTATACTTATACTGTCAATAAGTTTTTTTCATAAATAAATATATGAGATTATAAACGTTTAATTAACGAATGTCTTTAAGTGGGCACGGAAGTCAGTCAGTTATTCTTCTTCCGGCTTTCGATATTCAACTTGATAATGACACTTACGTAGTCGGTAGAATTAACCAAGCTCTCCCGATTGGTTCCGTTGAACAGCAATGTTGGGAAAGCCACTTTTGAACACATTGATTGGTCAGTTACGCTAACTGAAAGTTAGAATGACATCACAGTTTAGTTAGCGTTCAGTTGAATTGTAGGACAGGCAGGGAATGTACCTGATTCGGAAGAAATCAGGTTCTGGGATAGACTAGAGACTAATCATCACGGCTAATTTATCCACAATATTGTAGAGCTACATACTTAGGTATCAAAATACGAAATACGAATTACATATTGACTTACATCTGCTCTTTATTTCCTATAACGTGTTCATGAGACATGGAAGTGCGAAGAGAAACATGTTTAGATAACGCGTTGTCACCTCCCGTGGATAACATTCACACGATCCAGTTGACATTATCTGATTGGATAAACACATTGCTGGGCATAATAACGATCTGTTCTGATTAATGAATTATTACATCATGTTGAACGTCATGATTCAGTTAACCTAGTCATAACCAGACTAAGGATGATTAGTTCTTGCGTGAATAATTAAATGACCTGCGTATTTATTACCTTTAAGATTTATATATTCGTATACTATCTCTTCTATTAAAATCTCATACTATATACACACTATTCACAGTATTAAATAACAATAACATATAAACTATGTAACTCTAGACTGTAAGAATCAAGTATACTTCACAGTCAGTAATATATATTTTTATCAAAGTAAAACAATGTTTACAGACTAAGCAATGATTAAGCAACATCTTTTGAACTTGACTCTGTAATGTAGTAGCAAACATTGCTTCGTGTTGTTACTATAAACGCATTATAAAATATTCTAATAACCGATTTTCCCTATTGTCAAATCAGATTTGTAATGACATGATTAACGATGACTGCTTATTTGTATAATTATTATATATATACAACTTACTGCCAATATACATTTTTTTACAAGTAAAACAATGTGACACATTTTCTAAATTAATATTAGCAATCGTCTTTTTAATATTAAATCGCAGACTTTGGCACAATTTCTTATTAAATCCAGGCTGGTAAACTACAGAACAAATTTGTTCTCGCGTGATATCGAATCAAACATGTTATTTACAAAGTAAGATTTATTAGACACTGCAGAAGTCTTTCTGGGTAGTACCAGTACTAAGCTAATGCGGAAAAGGTGTATTTGCCAAGAACACCACACATAGTCGTGATATGACGGAGGATCCAACTAACGACAAACCGATCATGGGTTCGGTGCTCTACCACTAGGCCACGCGCTCCATAATATACACTATAATCAACAGCATCAAACATATTTAAACTGTTGGCTTGAAAAAAATATTGCAATTCTAAAACAATGTTTTTGCTTTAAAAAGTTGTATACATGTGTTCGTAGAGTAAGGCGAAAATTATATATATTAACAATACTTAGAGGAATACATTTCAATTGACAGGACATGGTTATCTTTCACTACTTTTCAGCAGCAGTCGCTGCATTTTGAGCTATTTTTTGAACTGGAACTTTTATTATGTAACTTAATATATCATAAATGGGAATATATGTTTATGGACATACATTCATTCAACTGTTTAAATACTATTTGATTTCCTAGGAGAAAAAAATCGTATTTTTTAATTCGCTAACTTTTTATCAACCGACAAATAATTTTTTGGCACGGTTATAAATCGGTTTTATACAGACAGTTATGTCGTCAAGTGAGTGTACTTATAGACATGCCCGTCAATAAATGGCACTCTGAAGACTCTTAGCCTGGGAAATATTCATATTGTTAGGAGATAAAAACCTATTGAATGATGGGTTTTCCGTTAAAGTATGAAAGTGGTGATTATATTAACATCACATTCTATGTTTATTAACGCAAGAATATCGAATAATAATTTATTATGTCGAGGAGTCCATACAGACTTAAACTGTAACGTTTAAATACGGTCGTCAGAAGAATAAAATGGGCAAATAACAAATACGTGAACAACTTCTCAAAGTTTAAAATTCCACTAAACTCTAAATTATCGTCATGTTAAAAAGTACATCCAGCTTTCAAAAATTTTAGCGTATTTTGGAGATACATATTTCTTTTTATATTGAAAGTAATATGCCGACTGAAGTCTAATAATCTGTTTCCTTTTTCGATATTCAACATCAATCTATAATATAATACATCTTGCTTCTAACCGATTCATCTTACACTAATGGAGAGTTACCTAATGGAATATAAAGACAAAAAAAAAAAAGAAACTCAAAATAACTTTAAACACTTAAAGTAATATAATCATGTTTTGCTTCCATTAACTTAGCTGATAAAGCTTGAAAGAAATTAGATACATTTTAATAGTTCTTTCATCCTTCAACCAGAGCTTGTTTATCTTGGCGTCACCCGGGTATCTCTGTCATCATCTCAACTAGAAGATTGTACAATAACTCGTCATGAGCCGCCGAATCTTATAGTCTCTCACACATAAGACATTTATCATCTTCAATAACAAAGTCCAAACCAATTGAATCAATGTCTGTATTTTTTAAACGGTTAATAAATTGTCTGATATGGATTATATAATTTATGTCACTTGAAAGAGATGTGTGTATGTCGGAGCAAGTGACGAATGTCTTGCTTTCATGCTCGACTATTTTCTTAGACGTGGTTAAAGGCAGAAAACGAAGGAATCAACTGTGGAAGCAGTTCTTATTTAATTTGTGTCTTTGTTACATTCTTTCACTTTGTTAAGAAAACAAGAAAACAATATTTAGTTCAGTTCATTGGTTAAGTTGACACAGCAACAATACAGGAAACGAGGTCTGACTTGGAACTACTTTTATCAGAATATTTATTCTAGGAAGTGTATTAAATAACTAGTTGCTTGTTACACCAAAATAGCCGATTAAGGTCGTATTTCCATTATATAAAATGCACCGGTTATAGAATGATCTATGGCAGATGTATTTGTAACTAAATTGGGCGCATGACACATGGGAATTGTTTACCGCGATAAATGAAATATCAGATGTTCAGTGACGGCAGATGTCATTCATTCTAATACCGTCTTATTACAGATAAATAACAGCCGAAACAATCCGCGGTGGTTACAGTGTAATAATTAGCAACCTAAAAACCTAAAATCTGAGTCAGGCAGACAAGTTGACGTGTATAGCATAATTATATTGTCAGGCAATTTAATGAACGTCCCAGTTTGAGTGCATCCATTATGCACTATCTAAAGGGTGAAAGAAGTTTCTGTTTTATAAAATATACATGTATTATTTGGGTGGGAAAAAAATTTGTATTTGTTTTTAATATATATTTTATAGAGGTATGTTGTGACTTTAAATTCAGTAAGAATATCGCACATGTATCCCTCTCTCATGTATTTCTCTCTCTCTCTCTCTCTCTCTCTCTCTTTCTCTCTCTCTCTCTCTATCTCTCTCTCTCTCTCTCTCTCAGCACTTGCCCGTTCAACAGAGACAAGAACAGTTTTGTAAGTGTTACAACGAATCAAATTGTAGTTTGAAAATTTAAGTTATATTTTAATAATTATAATGTTTCTTCATATTAAATCTGTATTTACGTATTATCGGACCGAGTATTTAAGGCATTAACCCTGATTGAACCCACTGACCAATTATTACCATCTCTTAACCGTCAGTTTAGTTTATGGGCCAACTTGTATGCTGGCCGGTGAAAAGGCGGGCACCGGAGTACATTTTATTGAAGATAATTATCTAGATAGGCAGATAAAGTTGGAAAGTTAATCAGCAGTGTGTCAGACAGGTATGTTATTTATATACATTCCAATTACATTAATGAGGGAAAGTTGAAAGTTCGTACACTGTCCAGTTCCCCACTTCTCCAGTTTATGTCCACCACGCACACTATTTTTATCTTTCATTGGTGAGGAAGTTTGAAATTGAAATACTCTAACCTCCACTGTATCTTTCTGATAAAACAATTAGTCCATCATATAGCGATGAAATGGCCGAGCTATCTTAAATCTGTTTTTTTTGCACTAGCAATTAAGATGTATGTAGGGATATTCCTTTCTTGGCTGTGAACGATACCATGCACAGGGGACAAATACAATATTAGCACACACGAAACCTTTTGCTGTTAATAACGTCATGGTGCCAAAACTTTTCTTAACTGAATGTGTTGATGACATGCAAGCAAACATTGGATCAAGATTAAGATAACGTTTTGACATTTAACTTCCTTTCCATGACGTTTTCTGTGTGTTAGTCGTGAATGTGTCCGCTTTGAAAGAGGAAGTTCGAAGGTTCGAATCCTGGTGAATGCAGTTATTTTTGAAGAATCGGTTGCTCACCCAGCAGTCTATTAAACTGAGGGATACCGAATTCCTAACAGAAATAGTCCACATTCTATAGTGCCAACCCTGGGGATAGCTTCGTGACTATTTGGTGCAGGGATTAAGAACTTTAGACTCGCACGCACGCACGCACGCACGCACGCACGCACGCACGCACGCATGTCTAACAGCCTGACCCCTCTGGGCTAGCTTTCGGGAAATACTGTAAAACATAAAGGTGTCTCATAAGCCCATTGTGACTTGCCCTATAATGACACTATAATAAACAAACATGGTGTTTACTCAGAGCAACAGGTGACATATTGTTACATTCATCACAAGCTATACAGGTTTAGTTTTGACTGATGTTTTATAGGTCGTTATGATAGACAATACTTCCGAAAATCAGGAAAATGGAAAATGTCATTTTTGTTATCCAAATGCATCCTAGCTCCTGTTTTAAGATTAATGTTTAATGCCTAAATGATTAGAAATGTCAATCTAAGATAAACCCGCAAGTGATCATAATTTTAGACTTGCTTCAGTCCAGAAACTTCATTTTGTTGCATTGACTTTGAGTACGGTTCATTCATTGTGAATGTAACAAGTCAAAATTATGATAAGCTTTTTAAATATTTAAATAAAGCTTAAGTAAACGTTAGTGGAACCGAGACTGAGTTCAATGGAATGTGAACTAGCGAATGAATAAATTGAAAATTGACACGTGGTCCGTCATGCATAATTGTCGTATTTCTTTTTTTTTCTTCATATTTTTCCGTTTACATCTATGTTTTCATTGCTCTGTGTAATTATGTTTTGCATTATATGAACGACTGGTTATCTTTTCTGTTTAAGTTGTTGTGGTTATACACGTAAACATAATAATCTATATGCACTGTATTATATATCAACGTGGATTTCGCCTTTATTTACCTTTAGTTTAATCACAAAAACGTTGCAAAAAACGAAACAGAATGTGGCCGCAGCTAACAATAATCACACATAAGACTGTGCTTAATCCTATATATCTATTATAATGTGTATATTCATTAAATAGCTTAGGGTTACAATATTGTTTATTATATAATGCTGCTTGATATTTAAATTATCAAAAACATACTAGTTTTAGAACTATAAAGAATAGTTTCATAATTTATAATGTAAACTAATACAAAATGGATATCAATCGACTGGCGACAAAGTATAGATTTTGATTCTGTTATTTATATTCAGATATAGTACTTGTGAAATGTTTTCTAAACAAAATGCATAAAAACGTTACAAACTGAATGTAAGAATATTTTACATAACAGATATATGATAGTCATAAGGCTTAGTAATTAATACACGACAAACAGTCTGATAACACCAATGTTACGTAAGAAACGAGGAAGCGGTATTCGTCCTTCACATTAGATGAAATAAAAGTTCATTACAAGAAGTGTTTATTACATGTGGTTGAGTCGATTAGCCCGAAGCATATTCGGAGACGGTATAAATATAACGATTATATATGAAAGAGGAGAGAGATATAAAGCAAAGAGGAGAGAGATATAAGACATAACAATATAGGAGTTGTGCTATTTTTTTAAGATGTGATCATATCTACATTAATCTTACAAAATGCATTGTGACGTTGATATTCATAATACCGCATAGACTACAGGACAACTATAGTAGACATGTTACACGGATATTGAATCAGGACATGTTTACATTGTTATCAATACTCGAAATATGTGTATAAAATATTGATTAATTGGACACTACTTATATCATTAATTTAATATTATAAAGCAAAGTGGATACAACTAACATCATTAATGGCATTTAATTGTGAAGTGAGAACTATTATCGTCACTGTTATTTTGTAATAATCATTGTGTATTAACTACTCTTAGTGAATAAAAATATGAAGAAACAATCAGTATTAAGTTTGGTTTCATAACAATCAACATTCATTATTCAATAGTTGAACAGGATCAAACAAATAACCCCACCATAATATATCTACAATCTAACATCGCCATCTTTATGCAGTGCACCAACCTCAATAATTGCACGGTTGTTTATTTTTTCACAAGCATTTTGTCGTAATAGGTTTATTTTAGGCAACATTTATATCAAATGTTAACACTTGTCATTTCAGTCCTGTTTGACACGCCCGCGACAATGGCGTTTACAAAAAGGCAGCAAATGTAATACTTTTCATGCGCTATTTATATTCTATGTAATTATAGAACTCTGATCTAACTGCTTAGTCATTGAAAAAAACCGGATACATTCTGCTATCAATAAAATAAATAAATAAAGTAAAAACACAAATTATGCTTGAGAATCAGAAAAATCTCCAAGAAATAGTTTACAGGGAATTATCTTCTTTTAATAGCGGTAATATCTCCGCTCCAAAAAAAAAGAATACACGGAAATATTATCTTCAGGGAATATGTTGAAATGCGTTAATTATGATTCACTATTAAACGTTACTTATTCATGGACCGCCTAAGAAGAGTTTCACATGATTAATTATTTCAGTTTTAAATCTATCCCCTTCTTGTAGTCAGGAAAAAAACAAGCTTCAGAAAGTTACGATAAATTTGTTACCACTAAAGATAAAACACGTACAATTTATGATGTCGAAAAAGTATCAGTTAGAATAGGAAGTTGCGATGATATAAAAGTATATTCAATTTGATAAGATATAAATCCAATAGAAAGATGTCGTCGTGAGTAAAAAATCTATTCACGGCAGTGTATTTACATATGATCTGTGTAACGCTTTGACAGAGGTCCTGCACGACCTGCTGTTTCAACAGCATTTATTTTGCACCACTGAGGTCATTGGTTCGAACCCAGCTATGTTAAAAACAGTTGGTGATTAAATTTGCCAACTGTATGTTGAAGTTTGTTTGATTTTGTTTCTTTGGATGTTAAGCATCATTTCTATGCCATCGTGAGCTACCAGACGATCAATTAACATAACCGTTCTTTTCTGGGATCCTGGAAGGTTAACCAGTAGTCCGGCACACCCCACCGCGCAAGTAACTGATAACTTTCCAACTTGAATTGACGGTGACACACGAGTGACAATGAGACGTATTGTAGTATATCAACTATCACTAAGACCTTGGCCAGGCGGGGATTGGATGTCAGGCTCGCTATCGACTGAGCTCACCGGTCCCTGCTATTTGCGAAAGGGCGGTGATTATGCTCCTAGTCCTTGTCCACCAACACAACTAGATATATAACCTGGAAATTGTTAGAAACACTAATACCAATGTGATGGAACAATTATTTGATGGAAATTATCACAAATGCTACTTTAATAAGTCCACTAAACTATTACTGCATTCTATGCTGTAAGTTTTCCATTTGGGCCTTTTCTTTAATCTATATTAAACTGGAGCATTTCGCCACATCCAGTCATTTCCACATGTAATTACTTTAAATCGACGCGGAACATTGTAATTGGATGACTGTTTAATATCATTGATTCTAAATTACGAGCCTCTTTTAACGCACTTTTTACGAAAGCAATCTGAAACAGTTGCGCACATATTTGCCACAGATTAAGGCAGTAACTTTACATTAAAACCACAAAAAGAAGATGGTTAAAACTAATAATATTTTTGCGAATCATATGGTGATATAGATTTTAGCATTACAATGATGTCGAGTATGGCGATAATAGGAATTATGACGATGATGATGATAATGATGATGATGATGAGGATGATGATGAGGATGAGGAGGAGAACAGTGTGTTATGTTTAACGTACAAATGAAATCCGTATTAGTAAAACCTAATGTATAAATACCTCTGAAGGTCTCCCTTAATAATTACCATTACCTACCTTTATTGACGGTAGCAAGACTATTGCACCCAAGAAATTAGAGCTGTGCAAATTGGTTGAGCATTATTTTTTTTGAAACTACTTACATATTTCTTTGTATATATGAGAACACTGGAATATTTTCATGAGTTCTGCCAAGTTTGGATGACAATGGGTACTGTTGAATGAAGATATTACAGTTTAAAGATGCGTAGTGATGCAATACCACAAATGGGCATAATGGTCAAACATGAAGGGGATGTCCACAAAATATCATAATTGTTAAAAAAAAAGCAACCTGGTCAACCCAATGTTTTTCCTGCATATTTTTACAAACAGAGGACATTCTATGGAAACAAGACACTTTTAGAACCATTGGCATTGTGTTCAGAGTTCCAGAATTGCATGTCTCTATATTATGTAAAACAACATAAAATTAATTGGTGTAAAAAAAAAACACTTTAATTAGACGAAAAACGAATATGATAACATAAACTTCCAAATACGCTAGACTATAAACTATATATTGTGTCGTTTTAATATCATTTTGTAATAAAACCAGTAATATAATAGAGCTTAAAATTGAAATAGGAAACAAAGACGTGGAGATTAATATGCAAATTTGTCGATTTTATGAACAGATAAAGTTCAGCATATCAAAGTGAACCAAAATAGCAAAAGAACATCGGAATAATAAACTAGACAATAATAGAACGCTTATCGCGCAACTAATGACAACACACAACACAGAGCAACATTGTGTCTCCCATGATCTAGCTGAAGAGAAATAACTACAGGATAAACGTTGTCTGATATGTATCAGACCCGCGTTTGATGGATGAATAATGACATATCTGAAGCAGGAACATGCGCCCCCCAAATTCCTATTTAATTGAAGGGTAATGAACATATTTACAAGCGCTCGTTCCGTAAATAAACAAGTACTCAAAGGATTGGCATGAACAATCGGATGTAGTAATAAAGACTGGTTCGAGTGCCGGGATGTAGCGATACAGACTGGTTCTAGTGTCGGTTTAATGAGTATAAAGACTATAATTAGGTATTTTCTATGCTGATAAGTGTTACAATTCGTTGGAACACGTGGTATTTACTCATCTTTGTGTCAATGACCTGTTTTCTGTTTCATATTAGTAACATTTTTCAGTTTATTATATAAGTGCCAGCAAAGAAGTTCACTATAAAACTACAAAAAAAATTGAAATGCATTATCAAATTTGGTGTTAGCATATATTTCGTTAGACGTTTAAAGAATATGCACTAATCCATTAAGACAATGTATCGATATTATTTAGAAAGTTTCAAGTCTCAAGTTTATTCAGTAATCGGCAATAAAGATAACACATATTGTAATAAACATATAAAGCATATCTTACACATTCATCAATACAATATTACACTATAAGTATGTATATAATTATCACGAATAAACATTTTTTTAAAGGTATTATTTCTTATTACAAGAGCTTGTGAATTTTGTTTTTTCAAAAACATTTTTATGTTTTAAGACAAGATTAGATAAGATAAGACTATGCTTATATATGTATGTATGAATTTATAATCGTCTTCTGTTTTATTAATGGTTGACAAAATATAATTTTACACAATAACAATGTGGTTTTCTAAATTACTATGAGTTATTTTCTTCAAATATAGAAATGTATTATATGTAAGGCAAATGTCATACGACAATATGCATTGAATGTACTATTAGGGATAAATAAAAATTGACACTATGAACACATGTGTTAATTAATTACCATGGTTTAATCGCAATGTGGCAAAAACAAATCTAGTTTCAAATGTTTTATCTTTGATTGTAACAGAATTCATGTGTATAACTTTATGCGTATTTGCGTAGCTGTGTAAATCAATGGGTAATTGCCATCTTTGTTCTAACTTCACTTATGTTCAGTATATTGTATTTTTGTTTCAGCAGCAAATAAAAAGTTTTATAAGGAAATAATGGCTGTCAGACGAGGGCGTCGACAAGACATTTATTCTGTTTTTGTGGTGATTAGTTGAAACGCACTTACAAATATAACTGAATGCTTATTGGATAATACGCTACTAAGTGCACTTAACAGTAAAACTCTACACAATCATGCTTCCGTCGTCACGTGATAACGCAGCAGTTGCTGCCATAAATTGCACGTATCAGTTTGACAATCACATCTTTGTAATGCATATTTTATATAATTACAGCGTTCGATTTTTAGCTGCTATTGTTGACTGTGATAATGGCTTGAATATGTTTAAAGCTAAGTAATTCTGCTTTACGTTTCACTTAAGTGTTGCATGATTTATCTGTAAACAGTGAACAGTAAACTCGTGACTTCCATTCGATAGACGATATCATCCATTATCTGCAGTCTACCGTTAAACTAAGGAGAATGTATTTCGACCAACTGATTTTGTCATTTGTTTTTGTTGATTATGTATATGACATATAAATTCCGCCGTTATCTATAATGTATTATTAACCACATGCCCACTCATAGAAAGTGATATCCACCTGAGAAAAGAGTGATTTATTTCAAAACATACATCATTATTTGATCATTTCTGCAGCTCTTGATCTGCTGTGTTTTATATGTTGTATGCTTGTTCCTCTTTCTGTATGATACATGTTATAACTATACGACGTGAAAAAAATTAGGTCACAGCACAGCAATATGTTTCAAGTGTGCTAAATATAAAATACTTAAAGTCTGATAATATCTGTCAATATCAAAATGCATGGACAGCTGATCTATTCGAAATACACCGAGGCCTGCTGTACACTACTTTCGTCAATAACCCGCTACCCTCATCGAGCAGTTTTACAAATCATTTGTTCGTGTCATCATGTTATATGCTTTAATTAATGTTGATACTAATCTATGTTATGGCTAGGTGAACGTTTCATCACTTTACCACAACTTATTACGACTCTTGTAATATAATTATATATGTATACTCTTGTATCTTAAATGTAATTGCAACACAACTCCTTGGCCCTGATTTATGTTGAAATGATACTGAGTTTACATGATGTAATACTTCTATTTCTCTTTTGCTTTTAAACATGTCGTTTTAATGATGTATTGAGAGTGCAGATGATATTTCATACAATGCTTTTAATCATAGAGAGTCTCATTAGATGAGCGAATTACATGTACATTAATTCTATTCCCCTATAACTTTATATGTACAAGAAGGGTATCTCTGTCTTCATCTGCTTTCAATCATATAGAGTCGCATTAGATTATAGATGAGCCGAACTACATGTATATTAATTCTATTCTCCCATAACTTTATATGTACAGGAAGAGTATCTCTGTCTTCATCTGCTTTCAATCATATAGAGTCGCATTAGATTATAGATGAGCCGAACTACATGTACATTGATTCTATTATCCTATAACTTTATATGTACAGAAACGGTGTCTCTGTCTTCATATGCTTTCAATCATATAGAGTCGCATTAGATGATAGATAACCCGAACTACATGTACATTGCTTCTATTCTCCTATAACTTTATATGTACAGGAAGGGTATATCTGTGTTTATATGCTTTCAAACATACACAGTCGCATTAAATGATAGATGAGCCGAACTACATACACATTGCTTCTGTTCTCCTGTAACTTTATATCTCCAGGAAGGGTATATATGTGTTTATATGCTTTCAATCATACAGGGTTGCATTAGATGATAGATGAGCCAAACTATACGTACATTACTTTTATTCTTCTATAACTTTATATGCATCTGTGTTTATATGCATGTTCATAGTCGTCGTTTGGCAAGTTGGAACCTTCCTTACATACACGTAACAGATTAAAACTTCAGTAATAATACAAAACGTAGATATGCATTTGAAAATGTCAACCAGATTGTTTATTTACTGACAAAATCTCTTGTTCGATGTTTAAATAGTCTAATTAAAAGTTAAATAGTCATGTGATTGGTACGTGATGGATACTTGTGATGTGGGTGATATACATATCAAGATCAAAGCTTACCTTAATACACCATTGATTGGCTTGTAGCTGTTACTGCGAACTGGCTTTGAACCTTTAATTAATAGTGATCGTACATATGAGATAACTAGCACAATATGCTCTTGATATCGCTTTAATCGTTATGCAGAACTATAATGACTATAAGAATCAATCATGAAATTTGATTGATTTTGTAGTCATAGAAAATCATCATTTGAAATAATTGTAATGAGGCATAACGTTTAAATATATTTTTAATATTCTGTAAGAATTGTGTATGAAAAGTAATGATAAAAAAAACAATCTACTAGTTTACATTTTACAAAATATGTATCATAAATTAAAATATGTCAATGCGAATTAAAGAATATATGACACGCTCTACATTTGGATATAAATGGACACATTCCAGAGAATTGAACTTATAAGTTTTAACGTTTTCATTTACTTAATCACCAAACAACAACAACCTTAAAACACCCACCTAAAATAAACCAAATTATACATATCTTTAACATGTTTCATGGTACATTTACTATTTGACTCATTACGATATTTAGGAGTTCGTTTCATATTCTTGTTTTTTCTTCTTTCCGTATTTAAATCAGTAGCTCTTTAATAGTGAAGGCTGAGGAAGTCAGGGTTCGGGTCAGTTTTATGTTGAATATCATTATTTATTCAGTAACATAGTTGCTGAAGCGGCCTGCCAGAGTTAGTATAATGTGAATAAGAACGATATCATGCTATGTGTCCACGTCACCAGGAATGACAGGTGATGCCAACACTGCACCACATTTATAACATATCTGACAATAGGACATATTCAACAATCCAAACACTTCCTTAGCACCGTGCAGGAGCGATAACACGTTATTAAACAATCCCAAATCCTTCCTTGCACCATTCATGAGATGCTATACGATATTCAACAACTCCTCAACTTCATAAGCACCATTTCTGAAAAGTAATAGGACATTTAACAATTCCATCGTATTTTCTTGCACGATTTATGAGAGGTAATACGGTATTCAACAATAATGTATTCCCCCGTTCTCACGAGAGGTAATACGATATTCAATACTTCCCACGCCTCCACAGCACCTTTCATGAAGCAACTTAAAGTAGCGTATTTCCATTTCGGACAACCATGGAAACCAATTAAATAAACAAAACAAAATTAGAAACACGACTGGGTCATCGATGAAATCAATAATAAACTCATTATAGTACTACACACTTATTGTAAGTGACTCTAAATGAAAGATAACGGTGTCTCACAACATACAGCGTATACGAACTAGACACATAGCTTTACAAGATAACGGTGTCTCACAACATACAGCGTATACGAACTAGACACATAGCTATACAAATGCAATAAGATCACCTCGAGGTAAATAAATTATTTAATTAACAATAGAGCTGTCTCATTCTTGGACATTTCGTTTGTGTGAAATTCCTTTAGTGGTCTCGCTGCTGTCAATGTATTTGTAGAGAATTAATGGCATTTGTTTTATTATTTACGCACGGATCGACAGACTCTGTCATTCAACAGTAACACTGTTTAAGAGCTCGGCATGAATGTTTACACTATATATAACATATTTCATAACAAACAGGTTTCACTAGTTTTATATTTTCCAGTAATTGCACACATTAATTAATTGATGCGACCAAACGTTCACTTTTACCACAATTAATTGCCTTCACAGCAACATCCCACCTATGAATATAATATTATAACATACATCAGTTAAGATTTTGAATTATGAATGTTCACTTCTTGTCTATGTCATGTGACGTACCTATTGTATCTATTTCTTTTATCAACTGTTTCCATGTTTCCTAGGTGAATGTTTTCTATCACGGATGTTTCGTCTCCTACTGGTTATTTATTATCTTATTTAAGAATAATTTCTCCCCATCCATATAATATAAAAAGCGACACAGCATTCAATTTACATACATTTCCGTAATTGAAAGCGACAAATTAAACGCTACTTCTCGAAAAAGTTTATTTAAATACGCAATATTCAAAATTAGCACACATCGCAAATGGTAAACAGGCAAACTCATTTACATATACATCTTATACATTTTGTTCAGTAAAATGACATAAGATCCTATCAGTGTTAAAATGAAATGTTTGAAAGATTTACCCCCTGATCGGTAATATCGAAAGTCGTGAGTCAACATACTTATATAATCGGAATCAAACCGCGTAAATCATTTATCTTGTCCATTTAAATCGTATAATGTACTACCCAGCAAATTACCAATTTGTTTAATACACGTGCATTTGGTATTCAAAAACAAACAAAAAGTATTGCCAAGTAATAACTAGTGAATAATCATATTTGTACTATCGTAATAATGCTATCAGCGATACTAAATCTGAAAGTGTTGGTAATTGTTAGCTTTATTCTCGAGTATGTCGGAAGCCATACTGTCATTAGAAAGCAGGGGAACATCTGCTAGTATTTTATTAATTAATCTATTATATCCTTTCATTCATATAAAACACTTTTTCTATTCATTAGATCTCGACCAAGTTTATCACACAAATCACATCTAGCTTTTCATATTGTTTGAACTGGTATGAAAACATATTAATTAATTGTTTGTAAAAGTCAAATAGCAAATCAATATGGTAAAACGAGGCTAATACCGATCCACGCCCAATTTTATGTGCTAAATATACGCTTCACTGAATGATCAGCAAACATACAATGTTGCTATTATTTCTAATTCCATTAGTTCATGGAGACCATTTGATAACGTTCGGAAATTTTAGATTCCAAATTATTTATTGACGCTTAGATTCATATGAACAACATTTGCACAGATTACAATTTAGCATAATATAATAGAAACATATAATACATATACATACAAGCAACTATAGCTTCAGGGTACGGCTTTGCAATAATGGTACCATTAAATAGCAATATAGAAACAAAGTAAATGAAATAAGAATGCCCTAAACGTGGTGCTAGAGGTCACGAGGTGCAATGTATATTTTATTAGCCCCGTCATGAACAGGCTAAATTCAACTGCTTCTGCAATTGTCTCTTCTTGATTGTTTTCTGTTGTTCCAATGTTTCTTTTTATCATTGTTTATTTACAATAAACACCATCTAAAAGTATGTTTATATATTAGAATAGTTCGCTGGTTGCATCAACATATGTTTATTGATAAAAAGCTATGTTGCATACTCGTTTCCTCTTTGAAAACACGATATCTGTATCGATATCAATTGTTCTACTTGACGGAGCCACAAAAATGAATTTCAGTCGTACTTGATTTCTAAATTAATATTCCTCTATAATCCATCAAACGCACTCTTAAGTGTAAAAAAAAAGGACATGAAACGAAACAAATGAAATGAACAACTGCTTGTGATGCCGTTATCACTATTACTTCATTACTATTTGTTCTACGTATCGATTGAGATCTATTGTATTTATATTCAACTGTACAGTTCGTTTTCATTGAGGGTTCTTTATTTTATAGCAAATTCTCTTCATGTGATAGCGGTAACTGTCAGAAGGTTAGTCAGTTTATATAAACCATCGATATAATAATAATATCATAATTTAATTTTATTATCGTTGTTCATATTCGAATTATTATCTCGTTAAATAAAGACTTATTTATATGTATTACAGACGAACAGACAAACTATTAAACTTGTGTGTGTGTGTGTGTGTGTGTATCTTACAAATATCATCAACAGATCGTCAAACTGATCGATTTGATTCAGTTCCCGGGTGTAACAGCAGATGTATAAAAAAAATACGCATTTGTTAGATTGTTAGGCCTGGCCTGTCAGTCGGTAATGCGCCTGGCTATCAATCTAGCGGTTGCGAGTTAAAATCTGCACCAGACCATAGTCTCTGTAATGATTGGTCATACGCATGCTTCTACCACTTATGAGGTATTGAGTGAATTGCAATGATAAGGTGTGTTAAGTACTGTATAGTCTAGTTAACCGGGATCCTAGATATGATAATAAGCTGCACTGACCGCCATTAATTACTGTTGAAGAAAGGTGATAAAAAGCCAACAAACATATATAGGTTGTACGAATTGATAATCTTAATAAATAAGAATCTGTAAATGTAGAAGTGATTGTGTTGTTGTTCTAATACAAATATTATTTCTTGTACAATTTAATATGCCGCCAGCACTTGCAATTAATTATTTCATAATTTTGGTCATAATTGAGCTGAACATTTCTTTTCCTGAAACAGTACTAATGTTGTGTGCTCTGTTTCTTTCTCTTCTTTTGCATTTCTTCGCTGGCTTTTCATATTTTTCATATCTTGGTTTGCTATTTCCATAGTGACATTTGAGAATGAAAGAGATATCCGGTTGTTCACATCACTTCCTGTTGGATATAATTACATGTATATTAGAACACCCCCGTTCTAAATAACACATTGATTAGTAAATGCTTTGATGCTGTACAAAGCACTTATCTATACATTATATTAACATCAATTAGTTTAACCTTGATTAACTAGAGTCAATGTAAAACTTGTAATAACAAACATGTATCTATAAATAAGTACATTGTAAAAAGGTGCAATAATAATTACTTCGGGTAATTAAACAATCAATATCTAAGATTCGTTCTTTAAACCTATGAACACAGCAATTTAGTGCAAATCAACAACATGGACCTATTTACTCTTCGAATTGTGAAAACCACCAGGGACAATCTGTGTTGAGATCATTTATCACTTTTATTAACAGAGGACTATCACGATTCTGAAACAGTTCTCGTAATACTGTTCTGCAAGGCATGAAGCAGATAAGATCGAACAATGGTAATTGAAATATCAATCTCACTACAAGTGTTAATCACCTGGTATCGCAGGCCAAGTTTATGTTCGTCACGGGAATTTATTTAGAAAATTAAATCCTTTATCACATCAACTATAAACCTACCAATGCCATCCATTCACAAAAGAAACACACTTTATAAATCTACTGTATTTTATGGGTTACCGGGAATGAAATGGAATCCGTAAGTGCTTATAATAGATACGTTTAATATGGTATATTTACATGTATAACGTAAACGAAGATTTTGCAGGGATGATTTTGGCATTTCAATACAATATATATTCACCAGCGATATAGCCAGTAGTTGCCCTTGACAAAGTGCGGCATTATTGGATGACGTTTTACATATTGCGATCCAGATACAATTCTTCAGTAACAAAGCAGTTAGAAGATGGATAGATATTCGTTTATGGAAATATGCAATAAGAATATCAAACTAATTTAACGTTTTCCTATTAAACCAATTTTATGAAAAGAAACAAACACTTTATTTCTCGAAAACAAACAACTGCAGCTTGACCGCCTGTGCGTAGTCACGTTTTCGTAAGATTCACGTGAGTTTTGCCACAAGTTGCCAATAAGATACGTACGCTTACCCAATATGTTGACCATGTCGCTAACGCTATGTGATGCATATACTCCTTTGTTAATGTAAAAATAATGAAATAACATTATATGTTGTGTGTGATCATTAGAATATATATATATATTTATATTGAGAGTTCACCGGATTCACGGACAATGAAATAGCCTAATGTTTCACATCTTTTGTTAAAAAAGATGAACATAAATACCGACACACCAGTGTAGACATTAAGGATGTTCCTCACATGGACACTATGATTATTATCGTATTTGCCTTATTTATATTTACCGAAATATTAGACAGAACGGAATAATTCTTGAGAAACAAGACAGTACTTCTCTGTGCACAAAATAAACTATTACAGTAAATGATAGGAAAATGACTAACTAGGAAATTAAGATGCAGTATCGCAACCCCATACTTTAATGGAAGCAAAATCAAACAAGTATATCTTCCTCACATTTCGTCTACATTCACTAATAATATTATGTGCGTGTCATTCCGGAATGACACAGACAATGCAAATACGGACAGCAAATAAAGCGACGTGTTGGTTTGACGCTCTTCGACAAGGCTAGCTTGTCTAGGGACATAATTATTGACCTTTATGCGCAAGTTATTAGACACTGTTATAGATGCCACACATAAATCATATTAAGAGAAAGATTGTCGTCTGTGATGTTTCCTGATACTTGCAAACAAAGCAGGAAAAAAAGCACGCTATTATACCGAGTTGTACAAAGCACAAGCATTGCCCTAATGGAAACAAAGAATTATCTTCGGTAACGTAGAAAACGTTTACATGTTGAAATATCAATGATGTTCAATGCCTTTTATTTCAAATAACTACAACCATATTGTTTGAATAGTTTATAAACGGCAATCAAGTTTTCAAAATAAATAAACATTAACAAAATTAAAAATTATTTTTCATAAAAAAGACAATAGATGCCCCTTGCATGACGATTATTCAACCGGGAGTCTAAGGCATAAGTATCAAAACCGCAATTTCGGAGTCTAAAAATAAAACGCAAACAACTGCCACTTAGAAGTCTAAAGCAAAAACAGTCACTTTGGGTGTTTAAAGCTTAAAAAGTCAAAACCGAAGATTTGTTGTCTGGAGAAAACAAGCGACAATAGTACAACATATAGCCACTTGGGAGTCTGGAGAATGTCAACATCTGCGAAGTGATTCTAGAAAAAAGGCAGAAAGAAACTACCCATTGAGATGCAACTGGAAAATCACTAAGTGGAAGTCTAATGCAAAAGCGCTGAAACCGCCTATTGAATTTTAAAGACAAAAACAGCAAACCATATCCCTGCCAATTTGAAATTAAATGCAAAGTCACAATAACCGTCCCTTGGCAACTGGTTTACAATTGCATCCAAACCTGTTGTTAATTTTTTACACTAACCTAACACACATGTGCATTTTTTTCCACTTGTTTGTATTTATTTTTTGTGAAATAATCTTTGTTAATACCACTTAAAACTATCATTAATATGATTTGTATAGAATAGTTTTATAAATTACTTTAAAAAATAATTGAGGTTGCTTATGTTTGATTGTCATAGCGATATATCAATAAATACAATGCGTGATATGTTAAGTTTATTATATCTTTTATATGCCTGGTACATATACATGCATTATAAATGAGCTCATTAACCATGAACCGTTACTAAGCAATGACTATGGTTTGTCATTTGTTTGCATCTATTATCAATATCAGAATTTATTGGAACAAAAAATTGAATTTCAAATATTTCACTTAAGGTACTTATTTTCTTGCATTTCCTGTAGTACAGGATATGATTAAAATAACAAATGAAGAGTTGAGAGAAAACATGTGAAACATTGGAATAAATGAGTTTCTCGTCTTGACATCAAAGCAAACGTCGGCTGATATATTCCTTCAAGATTATATTCGCCTCATTAATTGATACAATTTCTCAAGATTACACGGCAGAGGGTGTTGAAATATTGTTTACTTCGGTTACATCACCGTGGATCTATCTGGCAAAGTCATTTGTGAAGTAAGACGTTGTTTATTAATTAGATTTCAATCTTCTGCGGGGAAATGCTTCCAAGTTGATACTGATTTTAGTTAAGATTGATGTTATGTGCTATTTTTCCAGTACAATATCTAAAATTGATAACATATAATGATATAGAATTACGTCTTAAATTTGCATAGCTATTTTGAGTACATGAAGACATTTTGGAATGAGTAAAATAGCAAAATGTTCACATTTATCATGTAAGTTCCAATCCCATAAACGTTAACAAATTGATATGCAGTCAAATTCTTTATATTTGTAAAATAGATGCATTTATTAAAATTAAATATTATTAACTTTTTATTCATATACTAACAGTAACACTATCAGTATGAAAATCTCATGGTCGATTTTTGTTCTTTGTTCTATATAAATTAAGGTCTAGAGTTTCCATGGAATTAAATAGAATTTCACATATACTTTCTTTAAAGTATTTTCCTTTTCATAGCAGGAATGTATACACACTTAAAAATGCACAATAACTGGTAGGTAGTCCTCAAAGGCTCATCAATACTCGTACATGCATATGTTGAAGTCCCATAAAAGTCACTATTTTAACACCAGTGATGTCTTATTGCAATATATGCTATGTCAACTTTTGCTCTACTCATCTGCAGTAAGACATCACAACCACTATGAGCCATTTTGAACAATGTAAATATGTCAGTAGCATAACTGCTTGTAGATCTGCAAAGAGACCCGAAAGAACTTAATTTTGATGTATTGATTTATCATAGCAGATTGCTTTGGTCTAGGCAATATATAAGCACAATGAGCTATGCTAATGATACGTGTGCCATGTTACCGACGAAAAATGTTGAGCATTGCAGCGTCGATAAACTGTTTAATGAAGTAAACAATGTCGTAATTCGCTATCTTGATTTTTGTCCTTTGTTATGCAGGTTGCCAACATACATTTTTTCTCATTCATTACGTAAGGAAATGTTGCAATAATCGCTTTGACTCACCTTATGTAGAATCAGGACCTTTCAAATAGCTTTATTACTTCAATGATGTTAGATCTATCGGAGTGAGTTGTTGCTTCTTTTGAGGTAGGTTTCTGAGTGATCAGAATTAGACTGTATTTTCGGACTTCCGATTGGGAGAAACCAGACTGGTTTCTACTTTTTACTTCAGAAACAAACGTGAAGATTCATTTTAAATCAATGTTAAAAATGTATTACACGTCACGCATTCTTCAATATACCAGTGTTAAAAAAACGGACGGAATCCCACCTTTATACGAAGGTCCGGTGACACTCAGGGTATGTTTATCAAGGTGTGGCACGTTACATTTATATAGTGGCCAGTGAGTCATGGCCTCATCATTCCATTATATCCTTGTGGTGTGTCATCATTCAGGAGTTTTATCAATAGTTCAAATTGCTTAGAATTGGGTCTTGACAGAAATGCAGCTAGTGCTAGTAAAACATAGAAACTGCTCTAACTAGCTATGTGTAATTCAACGTTACTATGTTTCTGACTGCACAGTTTCAAAACAGAAAACAATGCTTTCTTTTTTTCTTTAAAGAACGATATTGTATTGGCCGCTTATTTGAAATAATGATTTTCAACTTACATTTGGTGTCAAAGGAAATGTATCAGGAATTTTCAAAATTTTTAAAATTGGCTAAACACATTTTTTTTTATATTTTTAACCATACATGATCTTACATCACTGACCCCGTACCGTATGGCCGAAATGATAAATTGAAAAAGAGCTTTTCTAACTTTGGCTATGCGCCTTGGTTAGACTAAGATAGATTCCTCTCTAAAATGGTAACATATTTGTGACGTATTTCACGTGAGTCACGTAATTTCATTAAATTTCAATTTCATCCGTAAGACAGGTTTACATATAGTAGAAATTGTTTCATCTTAAAAAGAGTCTTAATGAAGATGGGAAGATTGTCAAACAGTATTTTAGTGCTGTCTTTTTTTTTAAAATGGGGATTGCGTTTCAAATATAACATTCGAATTTAAATATCGATTTAGTCACCTTTTGGTGGATTTGACATACTAAACTGTTAGGATTGTATTTATTAATGATAATGAGAAGATTTTCATCTATTTTGATCTTTTATCCATTTTGGATTTTTAAGACATGTATAGAGCTTTATCCTGATATACTCCCATTTAAAGAATCATTTCTCTACGCATATTTTTTAATAGATATTTTAGACTGTTCATATACATTGTATATTCTGATTTTATATACACATTGTGCCATGCATATCTTATTGCATATGTAATGTATATTATAATGAGACGATGTTTATATCTAAGTTACAATTAAATATGAACTAAATGTTAAAGATTTGATTTTTATATATTTTCAGATAACTGCAACTATAAAACCACTCCCGCCTAATGAATGTCAACAAGAATAAACATTCATGGTATGACCATATCCTATAAGGCTTTAATTGTTTAATTGCCGTTCCAGAAATGAATATTACTGTCATTTATTTATAAAACAATACATCTAGGTTAACGGTCACATGTCGATTAATTGTCAAGCCTGAGGTTTTGTTTTCAACACAGCTGTCTCGAATCTTTACTAATGTTGGATCTAAATAGTATAGGACATGGCCTGTAGTCATAACCCCCAACTAAGATTTAAAAGCTGCAAAAAAGATCTAGGAAAAGTTTTATATATTTCTATACATGGTTCAAATCAGAAAGTTCTTTTTTTTTCAAAATTTCACTGTCACCACTGCATTGTTTTTTGCTACAATAATCCCTAACTACTAGATTATTATAAGTCAATTCAATTGGCACAAACATATTTTCCAATAAAGTGTATATTTTATGCAAATATTTTGAAATTCAAGGGAGGAGCTTGCTAGTTCATGCATAAACAGCTACGACAGATTAATGATGTATTGGCACTTAACTGACAGGTATGGAAAACAGCTGTTATACAAGAACAACTCCTACAATGTCTTGCTACGCGTGCAGAAAGTCTTTCGGTTTTAGCTATCTATCTAATACATGGTATGACAAGTGAAATAGTATATATATAATATGTTCTTTTTTGCTGTGTAATAAGTTATTGCCACCAACATTTTGAAACAAAAGCCTATACATTTAATTCATTATTGGATTTTTTCAACCAAACATCCAGTTTTATTGCTATGATAACAAATTGAGAATGCATGTTTCTTCACAAATGCAACTATTGCCGCTAGTGTCGTATCATTTTTTATATAATATGTGTCTTTAAATACGGATAGGAAATCACCAAATTAAAAACTACTCTTTATCTTTTGCAGATGACAAATGTCAACTCGACAATGCACTACATGGATATGAACAGCTCCGTAATATTGACGTCAACAATGACGTCACCACTGAACACTGAAACAACTAACGCGTCTATTAACGATGTCACATGCACCCCTGAGCCGTCGTCACTGGCTGACGATATCTTATTCATCAACAGAGCATTCACCCCGTTCATCTATGTCATCGGATTCCCTGGAAACATTCTTTCATTCATTATATGGATTCGGCCACGAATGCGCCATTCGTCAGGAGTTTACGTTGCGGCTTTGGCATTAGTGGATTTTATATTTCTGTTGTTACATGTACCATACGAACTGAACGCAGTATGGGACGTCCAAACATTGAATTACCCCGTCATTTGTGAGAGCTTTCCTGTGATATACATGACTTTTCAGTATTTATCTCCGTTATTAGTTTTAGCATTCACAATAGAGCGGTATATTTCAATATGTCATCCGTTTAAACGTGAGCGATTTTGTACCACACGCCGAGCTAAAATAGTATCGATATCGCTCGCCATGGTGTCGTTAGCAATATGTGCCATTCAGGGATATTTTTGGTCTTTTGGCGAAGAAGGTTGCGAAATACGAGTGGGCTTGCTCGAAGGCGATAATACATCTTTTTGGAATCTCTGGTCCTGGGTTACAGAAATGATGATATTCTTGGTCGTACCACTGTGTAATTTGATTGTTAACATTCTAGTAATCAGAGAACTCAAGCGCATTTCACGGTATGAGAGCAACCAACTGCATGGACGTTCGCAGAAAACGTCAACAACTACCGTAATGCTTCTAGCAGTGTCCTTCTATTTGATATTTACAACGCTTCCAGTGACCGTCACGTACGTCGCTGTGTTAAACTTCCCGTATGGGACTAAGTGTAGCTCACATGAGACAGACGACACCTGGCGAGCATATTATAGGTACGATCTCGTGAGAACTGTGTGCTACGAAATTGGTATTACGCACTTCGCCTTAAATTTCTATATATACATGATCACCGGAAAGATGTTTAGGAAGGAATTCAAGAAGATTTGTCTTTCTATAATTGGAAAATCTCTTCCAGAAAAGGTACGAACTGAGTACACAAATTTTCGAAGTAGTTTCGGGGGCAGTGTAAAGAAAACCATGACGGTCCATCTCACGTCTAATGGTGCAACCACAACTACCGAAAACGGAAACGAGACAACATTTTGAGATATTCGATCGATAGTTAGAACTATAGAACGTCGGTTTTCACCACTATTTTGACGATGTTATTGATACGTGTAATATAAATGGTTTGCTTTGTTATACTGATATGATGTACTGAAGATATTGATCTATAAATGTTTTGGTGTGCTTAATGCAGATTTTGTATAAATATGTTTGGCTATATTACTATTGCTGCCGGATATTACAAAACAAATTAGTAGCTAGAAACTGTCCATTTTCTGTTCATTACACTTGTTTTCTTATTCCATTTTTTATATGATTCACAAGGTGATATAAGTGTGATTAACCAATTCTTACAATTAAACACTAGTCAATTTTCAATTAGTACTGTATATTATATCTCAAGTGTATGTCAACTCAATTACAGTTAACCTATTCAAAAGAATCAATATTTTCTTTAAAGGTATTCTCACATAATCTTTTATTCATACAGTAAGATCCAATACAAAAACAAAAAAGCACATCTTTTTTTCATTACAACAGATATCAACTCGTTTTATGTGAGAAATAATGTAAATACATTTTTTTTTCATGCAACTTTGTTTTTGAAATGAATTTACCAAAACACAAAACACATCACACATTTACTAACATTGAAAAATGTCAAACCCAAACTTAAAGCATAACCATGTATAAGTTGCATAAGCTCGCATAACATATCTTATTTGTGAGATTTATGTAACATGCGACTTATCATTCAAACGTCACAACCATCAGAGCAGTATATCAATACGTTTAACATATTTTATTGCTTTTTTTCATACATGACAATACGGAAGGGCTCGGCCACAAGTTTTCCAACATTAAACTCCGCCCTTTCCAAGAAAAATTATAAACATAAACAATCAAGATGGTAATGAAACTGATTCATGTTTGACGAAAGAAGAACATAAAATGGGGGCATTGTTTTAATATACGCATCCAATGCTAACCTTTAATATGGGACTCCACTGTGAAGCAAAAGATAAAACTTAAAACGATTTGTTAATTAAGTTTCATCGTCTGAGATATTATCACTCCCGTGTAACAATGTGATACATGTATAGTTACAGCATATGGTAACGTGTAGCATGAATACGGCGAATCAAATAATAACCAAAATCTAGAATGTATATCACTATAAGTATAAATTTGAACGCCACGTTAACAAATGGTAGTCTCTGTTTTTGTCTCCCAAGTAAATGGTTTTGAAATATTTATCCAACGGGTTTCTAAATTCGTCTTTAATAAAGCATGTCCTTAGTCATGATTCCTTTACTGGATCCTACTCATATAAACGTACAAACCAGACTTCGGCAATCGCACCTGGCTAAAATGCAAACCATCGATACAATATCAAGGCCTCTGCCAAACCAAATAAATTTTGTGTCAACCACGACTTATATATTACTATGGTTTTACATGCAGCACATCTTGACTGGACAGAAACTTTACATACATTAACTGTTAGCTTTATATGAGTAGGATCCAATTAAGGATTAATGACTACTCACATGCTATATATAGGACAACTTTGGAAATCCGTTGGATCATGGAGATACAGTGAAATCATATGTAATATATGTTATAGTTTCAAACGTACACTTCAAGATATAAACTTATTTTTCTCATCAAATAATACATACTTGGAAATATAGTAAAATATATCACTTAATTTAACATGTGTTTCTTTTCCATAGGTATACGAATCATCGGATGTATGAAAACTTTTGTAATATCTGAAAAATCGTACAGGTAATAAAGTTGTAGTATTCTCTCAGTGGCACGCCTTTTGGTATTAATATTGTTTGTATCCTTTTTATATGGTCTTCTACCTTTCAAATATAACCCGAATTTTTTATGCTTGCTTCTTTTACGCCATTCTGTCATATATTGCTACGTGCTATGAAGGTACTGGTTACTTTTTCTCAATTGATGTTGTCTTCATATTATATACATTCTGGACTTGACAAAAGTTATAATAGGTCACCTGAATATTTCGTCAACATCAGTTTGTTAATTTCATATCCCACAGCCGTATGGTCATTTCTATTGCATATATTCAGAAAATTCCATTTAAATACATATATACATAAACAGGATTAAACTAGCAAGTTAACATTTAGAGTTGTATCAGTGCCTGTCTTGCAGGTTTGCTGCAACTCGATCTCATTGAAACAAAGTACCTTGTATATATATATGCATTGTTTTGCTAGGCCTGGTTAACATTCTGAAACAAATGTTAGTTTTTAGCAAATCTAATACATGATCAGTTGTGTTATGGTCAGTGAGATTGAGATTTATCGCCAAACAAACGAAGGATATGTTACTGTAAAGTGCCAGTTTGTGGGTATTAGATTCAAGTAACATTTGTAAATGCAAGGTCTATAATACATTTTAGACATGATGTTTATTAATTCATTTTTTTAATTTTCTCTTCCTAAAATATGTTTTGTGGAATATTGTTATATTACTATATATAATACAATTACCTGAATAAACAACTACCATTGCCAGTGTCATTTAAATGTTTCATGTTTATTTCTAAATCAATATAAATTACATTCTTTTTTTGAAAATATGCACAACGAATTTTGAATAACATTTAATAAGAACATTTGAATTTTACAAAATCGTGTTAGCGAGATATAGATAAATCCAGTTGACGCATTATAACTTTTGTTAAGTATATTATGTATACGATGTGTGTATACTGTCCATCAATTCGTTTGTTCCATATCCACTTTCTTTATATACATATTCCGTCAGGTATTCAATATATCCAACTTTTGATATCATATTCGGAATCTGCAGTTTAAATTACTGTTTCATATCACATAAGATAATGGTGTAGATGCAAAAAAGTTAATTTAAAAAAGTTTTATTGTTCTTTCTTTTAATCTCAATTTCCTTTCCAAATTCACATAAATTTGTGAAAGCTTAAAATTGAGGATAAATAAGATTAACTTATTTATTAACATTTGGAAGTGAGTGTAGGTCGAGCATGTAAAGTATTGATTAGATAGAAATACATTGGCATTGAAAACATAAAAAAACAACAATTTCTTAAGGATTTGACATCTTATGAAACAATGTTTATTTACTTTTTCCGTTCGGAAGTTTGAATAATAACAGTTCTTGATTCTTATTCTTTGAGCGAAATGCGCAGGCATGCCAATATTTAAATCCAATGCATCCCTTTCAATATGTACTCTTTTTTGTGATTAATGTTATATATATTAAAATTATGTACATTTTTGAATAAAATACTGTTTAAACTAACTTAATCCGATGCTTTCAATACTGAAAATAATAATCTCCGTTCATTTTAAATTAATACATACTCAAAGGCATGCTTTAAATAAGTTTTTAATTCATACATATGTGTGTTATTTCTTATTTTAGATATATAAACCGGATTAATTCAACCAATTTTATATAAAAATGAATAATCAGTAATAAATATGTCTAAGTGTAGAGCATTTATTGAATTATATGTCGATATTTGTTATTTATATGACAACTTGCAGTCAACAAAGACCGGTGTTGACATATATGACATATAATACAGAAATGAACTAGCAGAAAGCGTGCAATGAACACAAAGACTTATGGACATATGTTCACAAATATAAAAACACATTAGGAACTTTGCGACTAAAGTGTCATTCTTGTCATGAAACAATGTGTAAACATTTACTATTATAATACAGGTATGGATAGTCCACCAGTATGAATGTACTTAGTTAAAAGGACGCGATTGTATATAATGCACAAGCCACTACTGACAGGCGAAAGAAGGGAAAGATGAATTTGTGTCCAATCTCTCAGTTGAACCTAAAAAAGGAAAGAACGAAAATATTCTGAATCTCTCAGTTGCATTTAGCGAGAAAAAATGATATCCGTAGTTTAGTAAGAAAACTGTGTGGATCTGTTTAATAGAAGAAAACATGAGCTGCCGAACGATATACAGAAGAACTTCGTTGGCTCGAACACGGATAGCTCGAACACAACATATAACTCGGGCCAATTATCTGGGCCTGGCCGAATTCTTATCTTTATATATTTGCATGTAAATGTATGGTATGATGTTGAATATTACTTGGCTCGAACAACCTTCACCTCGAACTAGTTTGTACAGTCCCGTCGGGTTCGAGCAATCGAAGTTCTACTGTAAACAATCTAAAAGAGAAAAAGGACAATTGTGCTATGTTTTTCGCATACAAATTGTATATGTAACACCAGAACGTTCTCTAGCTTGTTTATTTATATCTATGATTTATTTAATTATGCAAGTGTGAAGG
Organism: Panopea generosa; assembly: GCA_029582155.1. Taxonomy (NCBI): domain Eukaryota; kingdom Metazoa; phylum Mollusca; class Bivalvia; order Adapedonta; family Hiatellidae; genus Panopea; species Panopea generosa. The sequence goes on along the minus strand of CM055906.1, from coordinate 22,130,932 downwards.
TTATATTTGATTTTTCTGATTGGTATTTCCTTTGAATTACACAAATTTTTATTTTGCTCTTTTAAGAGTTATCCAAGAAAAGCTGTAAATCTGCTCTAGATGACTAATATGTACTTTCATGTTTCAGTTTAAAATCCGCTAGGTTCTAGTTGAGATATTATGTCGATGACTCTTACATCCATTGTAATACAATAGAAACTGATGTCGGAGTTTATCGCCAATAAGTTAAAATGCCAAAACAATTCATGCAAGTGTTTGTATATTTCGGTGCAGTTAAATTAAAGATAAGTTAAATAATTCAAATTATATATTAAGTAATTTTATCACATTGAGATATAAATATTCACAAACTTTAATCTTTATACTGAATATCTGTATTCCTTATCCGAATGCTGATGTCTATATTCCTTATCTGAACGGGTACATCTGTATTACTTATCCGAGTGCTGATATATGTAGTTTTTATCTCAATGGGGACATCTGTATAACTTATCCGACACAAACGTTAATCTTTATACTGAATATCTGTATTCCTTATCCGAATGCTGATGTTTATATTCCTTATCTGGATGGGTACATCTGAATTACTTATCCGATTGCTGATATATGTAGTTATTATCTGAATTGGTACATCTGTATTACTTATCCGAATGCTGACGTCTGTATTCCTTTTCTGAATGGGTACATCTGTATTCCTTATCCGAGTGCTGATATATGTAGTTATTATCTGAATTGGGACATCTGTTTTCCTTATCCGAGTGCTGATATATATAGTTATTATCTGAATGGGTACATCTGTATTACTTATCCGATTGCTGATATATGTAGTTCTTATCTGAATGGGGACATCTGTATTATTTATCCGAGTGCTGATATATGTAGGTTCTTATCTGAATGGGGACATCTGTATGACTTATCCGAATGCATATATGTGTAGTTATTATCTGAATGGGGACATCTGTATTCCTTATCCGAATGCTGACATATGTATTCCTTATCTGAATGGCGACGTCTGTATTACTTATCCGAGTGCTGACGTCTGTATTCCTTATCTGAATGGGGACATCTGTATAACTTATCCAAGTGTTGATACATGTTGTTATTATCTGAATCGCGACATCTGTATTACTTATCCGAATGCTGATATATGTAACTATTATCTGAATTGGGACATCTGTTTTACTTATCAGAATGCTAATATATGTAGTTATTATCTGAATGGCGACATCTGTATTACTTATCCGAATGCTGATATATGTAGTTATTATCTGAATGGCGACATCTGTATTACTTATCTGAATGCTGATATATGTAGTTATTATCTGAATGGTGACATCTGTATTACTTATCTGAATGCTGATATATGTAGTTATTATCTGAATGGGTACATCTGTATTACTTATCCGAGTGCTGATTTATGTTGTTATTATCTGAATGGGAACATCTGTATTACTTTTCCGAATGCTGACGTCTGTATTCCTTATCTAAATACTGATATATGAATTCCTTATCTGAATAAGGGACATATGTATTCCTTATCTATATACTATTTTATGAATTCCTTATCTGAATAAGATATATATGTATTCCTTATCTATATACTGATATATGAATTCCTTATCTGAATAAGATATATATGTATTCCTTATCTAAATACTGATATATGAATTCCTTATCTGAATAAGGGATATATGTATTTCTTATGTAAATACTGATATATGAATTCCTTATCTGAATAAGGGATATATGTATTCCTTATCTTGATGTTAATATATGTATGTCTAATCTGAAAAATGATACTTTATTCTAAATCTGAATGGTGGTTCTGAAAAATACGTAGTCCTTTCATATAAATATTTACATGTTCGAGGCAAAAACAATGATGTTTTACTGATTTTTTATATTTTTTAACAGAAATATTTTTTTTTCAACATCTGTATATAGAATTATATTTAATAACAGAGGAAATGAAAAACATAATCAACCTTAATGCAATTATAGTCTTGACGAAACATACCTATAAGTATTTATTTATTACATGCAATGTAATTGGTTGTGAGCGCACACTTACTTATATTGCGCATGCGTATATGCATGTTACAAAGTTACACATGGAAAACACTTCTTTTATAAAAGCATTGATCGTGATGTGTAATTGAATATATACTTAATGTTAAACGATGACTTAAATACTATTAAGCCATTAAAACGCTACTGTATTGAAGTGAACATAACTGCTAAGCAAATGACGATCAACAATGTAATTGATTTAATTATGAAATCCTGCGTAAAGGATATTTATGGCAAAGGCTTTCAATATGAGTATTTATGATCTTTTTAACGTACTAGAGTAGTGTGCTAAATATAATCAATTCATTTGCAGAATATGTTACACGAATGGAATGTACACACATTATATGTATTGTCCATTCTAATTCCTTAACACTTGTTATTTATTGTTGCTGAAATGTCATAATATATGTTTCTAATAAATTTGATACAATTATGAGCGTTTTTATTATTGTAATTTCCAAATAAACGATCGAAAACCCGAGCCTAAAGTTAAACCTTAAAAGTTAAACTTTAAATAAGTTAACCCCTCATGCTTTGGTTTGCTCAGTGACCTTATTCCTTTCTTCTAAGTCTGTATGCATACACGCATCACGTTTCACCGAAATTAATATAGGTACAAACATATTTAGAGATCATATCATTTCAAAATAACGACCCTTGAGTATGCTATGTTTTATTTGATATTATAATATTTATATGTTATATATGTATTTGCCTTAAAGCATATACATTACTTGTCATCGAAATGAATACAAACACAAATTGTTTCGCAATATCATTTAACAATAATGACCATTGAGCATTATATTACTTAATTTGATATCAAATCACTAAGTTCCGTCATATAGTTTTAATATATATCGGCCCATTGTCAGTTTGAGCAATATCATTTGACAATTATATCAGTCCTTGCAAGCAATATCTTGCATTAGTAACACTCAACGGGACAGGGTTCAGTATAAACAAATAGTCATTGTAATATGGGTATATATAGTAATTACATTAAATAAGTTAAAACGCAATATGCCTGCAGCCCATTGTTTATCATTTTAACGATAACAGTCTCTGACAAGAATTTAGAAAAAAACACAAATAATCTGTATCGTCTTTTGTACTTAAATGTATACCCCATGGGTATTAATCTGTTAATCTCTGTAATTATTGTTATATGGTAAATGATTATATCCCAAATAACATAAACGGAGATCACTCTACGCAATACTACTACATATATATATATATATATATATAGTAAGAAATAAAAAAACGTTCAGTTCAAACTGAGTTATCTTGCAGGAGGCTTACGCCATTATAAAGTGTACTTCCGATGCAAAATACACCAAGTAAGGCAACAAATTCACTAGCATTAAATACCGTTGTATGTGTAAAAATTACATAGCAATGATGCAAAAGCTTAACTAAATGCCATATTACTATTATGTTTTGCAAAACCTAGCTATGATTACAGTTGCCGCGTAAATTATGCAATAATTACACTAACGTTTAAACTATTTCTCATACTGTTTTATTCGAGCATATCAAATTCCAATTATCGGTTATGTTAAAAATCATTTAAACAAAGTGGTATGTTAAAACGAAACTTCTGCTTTATAATGCTTTCTACCATTGATTGACAATATTAACAATAATGCTAATTACCTGGATTTAATGCGATAGAAATTTACCTTTCTAAGCTAACTGTATATACAGTTATTGCCAAAGAGATCGATCGGTATTTCATTCCCAGTTTAAAACAAAAAGCAAATTGATTTGACAACCAATATGTTTTGTTGTCAAATTTATATCTTCAATATCATAGTAAAGCAATTAAAAGGAACATAGATATATGTAAGTCGCCGTACTAATTAATCTCTTCACTCATTGAACGAACTAATGTTTCCCAAATTACGTTACTTCAAAGACTACCTCCGAAATTTGAAAGTAAAATTATCAACCACAACTATTTATCAATAGTACCGGGAGTAACTAAAGTTCTCTCACAGTATTGAAATAACACAACAAGATTATAGCGAATCTATATTAATTGTGCCAATCTTACCAAAGTTTGATTATAGATTTTGCCATCAATCGTTAGAACCCAGATTTTTTATGAGGTGTAAATGATTTTAAAATAAGTTCTGTATACAATGTAATGTCACGTAGTGCAAATGAGAATACCCTTACTAAAGAGAAATACCGGATGGACGTTTGTTTAACACCACTTAGCATACAGTTCATACAATATTCAAGTAATTAACTAATCTGTATAATTGCATCTCTTCTAGGGCAAAATCCTTATAAGCAAACTAGCGAAAATAAGAAATTGGTTCTACTTCACATATGCGGTTCTTTTTGTCACGGTAGCGTGATATTTATAGGCTTTTAACAGAGTTAACAGATATTTATGATCATTAGAAGACTTCTTTTAAAAATATATGAGTATGTTATTGTCTTTACAAAGAAAAAACCTAAAAAACATGCTGGTCAACAGTTACATGTATTGTGTATTTTTATGTGCAAATACATTTCTGCTATGAAATAAAACTTAAAAAAGATTTTCTGTGGAATTTTGTTTCCATGGAAATCCTAGATACCATTTTTCATCATACAAAGAACAACACATATCTGTGTAGAGAGACCTGTTATCTCTAAGCAAATATTGGGCACAGTTAGTCAAGGTTTCTGCAGACGACATCGATGGATAAACCCGAACGTCAGATGTAAATTATGGTCGGCAGATATTACAATTTGAATTAAACAGCAATTACATCCAGTAATTTTAAATACAGTTTAAGAGATGATCTAGGTATGCTTTCAAAAGAAAAAGAAAAGTTAACGCATTTAGGTATGTTTTGGTTGAGTAGAATTCTCTGATGACACCAAATGGTTGTGATGTCTGGCCAACGGATTCACTATATTGTGTCATTCGCTCATGATATTCTACACTTTTGTCTTACATTTTCGTTTTTGTTTTTATGATTCATTACAATCTCGGCGATATGAAAATGCAACACAATAAGAGATATGGGAGCAAAATATTAAGCCGAGTTTATCCATCAATATTGTATTGTCCGTTGATGTTATTGGTTGTTTACTTGACTTACTACAAAATAATTAGGGAACCTCCTGCATAAATGTCAATATTATCATTTCCAATAGTCCCCTTGGAGCTTGTGTTGCGTTTTCACATCTCTTCATGTGTTGCGATTTTCTATATCTTGAATGTTTTATAGGTGATATCGTTAACGACACAGGAAATAGGTTTTGTTAATCTTGTTTTATGAAGAAATCTCACTTTGATGTCGTTATCTATGTAATTTTATTAAATAATAAACCTACTGCAACAAACGATACAGCGCAATTACGACGTAGTGTTTAGTGCAGTAAGAACTTAAACAGGTAAACCTTATATATACATAGAAATAAGTATATATTAAAAACCAATTTAAACTTTTTATAAATAATAATTTTTTAAAACATATATTGCACTCTCATAACGAAATACACCATAACATGCACATGTTATATAATATGTTTTGTTTGATTTATTATATTTCAAAGCAATTTTGTTTACGTTTATGTTAGTTATGCTTAAAGGAGATAAAGTAATAATGAAGTTTGATATTTCTTTCACAGAAATAAGTTTACTTCTGATATTTCAAATAAATCATTCTCTACATGTGGAGTGCGTAGTTTACAGAGGTAGAACATCGAACCCAGGATCAGAGAGACTGTTGGTTCGACCATCCCCCACGGTTATGTGTGTTGTCCTTGAGCAAGTCATTTTTTCCACATATGCTTAAGTACTGGTTCTACACAGGAAGGCTCAGAGCGTGATTAGTATAAGTTGTAATAACCTTTTTCCTGATCGAAGAAAAAAAATCACTTTAAACTAACTATTACTGCGTGTAACATATGACAACGAAAATGATACATAAACTAAATTGAAGTAGTTTTTCTTTTTGTAAATCATTCGTATTGGTAAAACAAAGAAGTGATGCGTACTAAAGGTAGATCTCTTTGAAGGTTGTCAGTATACGTCACATTTTATTATTGCTTGATATAAGACTTTCTGGAAATACAGAATCACGGCGAATCCCCAACCGGACTACTTTTTACGTTTCTCGCGTAAACAGAAAGCATCGACATTTTGAAGGTAGGTTTAATATTATATGAACGAAAATGACGTGTACAACCGTTCCACGCTTATTCCAGTAATTAAATGCAACAAAAAGTGTTAGCTATTTTCTTCGGTTTGTTGTTTTATTTATTTATTTTGGTTCAGCGATTTGAATCGGGCGCCGCAATCAGACAAGTAGGTCATAAAATGTTCAGATTTGAAATGTAACGAAATAGTATCGTGTACCATTGCACACAACCCTGGTTTACCGAAAGAGAATGATAGTCGTTGACAAAAATCTCCACTGATCAATTTATTCGACAGAAAAAAAAATGAAATTTAATAATGTATGTTGAAGTTCAGAAGCAGACGATCGTGAGACAATGTAAATACTGCAAACCTTGCACGTAAAAGTCGTTTGAAACGTTCCAAATCGGATTCGCCATCAATGAGCGCGGATTTATATGACCTTTCTAAATATTAACACATTTTAAAAAACATTCGTATAGACAAAACCTTAACAATGACGTCAATGACTACAATGTGTGAGTAGTTCCTTGAATTATCGATTGTGTATTTGTCACAATCAGAAGATAAAAGGCGGGTGTTTAATTTTTTCACCTCAAAATATTTCGCCATTTTGCAATAAACCAGCTATTGTTGGAGAATTCAGATGATAATGGAAACAATAACCGTTACGATATTATTGGATATTAGATCTAGCGAATTTAATGTCAACAAGGACAGAATTGATGTATTCTTACGCGTTTACTTTGCAGCGTATAGTTTTAATAATTTCCATTCACTTGAGGAGTCTCATATATATATATATATATACATATGCATATCAGAATTGTTATTTTAAGAATTAATCTATTTTCTGATTTTATGCATGTGTAAAGAATGTTGAATCAGTCACAAATCTGATTCGATATTCTTTACACATGCATCACAATCAGAAAAATGAATTTAATCATATAATGACAAATAACTTGTATTGTTTAGTAATGTAAATGCGGCTGTTGTATCAATAATAGAAAGAAGTACTATATTGAATGTTGTATATACAACCAGTGCAATTTCCTAGCATGCTAAAAAATAACCTTTATTAGATAAAACAGTGAATGAAAAGAGTAAAACTTACTTTACAATATTACCGTGTGTCTAGCCATCTTCCTGTTGTTTTCTGTGTCACAAAACGTAATTTATACAATCGTTCAGTAACAGCAGACGTGTCTATCAGGTGTGTCTGTTTAGTGTTTAATGTAACATAAAACACTTGTTTAAACTGTAGCACAACACAGAATATCATTCACATCCTGATTTAAGATTAACAGGCGCATGTGTAACTTTCAATAAGATCATTGCTATTCGCATATACTAGTATCACATTTAGCTATTGCTGTGATTTATTACAAATACTAGTATCATATTTAGCTATTGCTGTGATTTAATAAAAATACTAGTATCACATTTAACTATTGCTGCGATTTATTACAAATACTAGTATCACATTTAGTCATTGCTGTGATTTATTACAAATACTAGTATCACATTTAGTCATTGCTGTGATTTATTAAAAATACTAGTATCACATTTACCTATTGCTGGGAATTATTAGAAATACTAGTATCATATTTAGCTATTGCTGTGATTTAATAAAATTACTAGTATCACATTTAACTATTGCTGCGATTTATTACAAATACTAGTATCACATTTAGTCATTGCTATGATTTATTACAAATACAATTATCACATATACCTATTGCTGTGAATTATTACAATACTAGTATCACATTAAACTATTGCTGTGATGTATTACAAATACTAGTATCACTTTAACCTATTGCTATCATTTATTACAAATACTAGTATCACTTTTACCTATTGCTGTGATTTATTACAAAATTAATACTAATATCACCTTTAGCTGTTGTTGTGATTTATTACAACCATGATCTTCTTAGGATTTGATATTCTTTCAGAGGATTGTAATAAATGGAGGTTAAAAGTCAATGTTAACTAAACAAAAGTAATTATGTTTAGAAAAAGCAGGGTTGCTACCTAGAAATTTACGTTTTGTTTACAATGGAGAGCAAGTAGAAATTGTAAAGTCCTTATCCTATCTTGGTGTAGTTTTCACTCAAGGATGATCTTTCAGTGAAGCTCAAATTTTTAAACTGAATAAACATCTCATAAATTTTTCCGATATTTCTATTAGTCATAGATTAGAACTTTTTGATAAACTTATATTACCTATTCTGAATTATTAATGCGAAGTCTGGGGATTTCATAGTTCAATGATATTGAACGAGTACATACAATGTATTGTAAATGTATTTTTAAAGATAAAACGTACAACGCAAAATGATTTTGTTTATGGTATATTAGGAAGAATGAGTCTTATTAATACAAGATATTACAGAATTATAAAATATTGGTTGAAAATTTTGCATAGCTGTGAAAACAAATATTGTAAAATTATATATAACATGTGGAAACATGATGCTGAAACTTACCCAAATAAAGTTTCCTGGGTAACATTAGTACGTGACCTTCTTGTCATCTTTGGAATTTTATAATGTCTGGCTTGCACAAGGTGTTGGTAATATAAACATTTTCTTAAATATATTTAGTCAAAGAATTAAAGATACTAGTCTACAGTCCTGGCATGAACGCTTAGAAAATTCCACAAGGGCAAGAATTTTTAGAGAAATTATTATTTTTAACTATCAGTTCTTTCTGAAGTGTATAACTATACCCAAATTTAGGATAGCAGTTACTAGATTAATCGTTTCATCGCACCACCTTAAAATAGAATCTGGTAGATGGCACAGACCGAGAAGTATCCCATTTGAAGATAGACAATGCAACTCTTGTCAAACAATTGAAGACGAATATCATTTCATTATGGAGCGTTCATTATATGTAGAATTACGTAGAACATTTATAAATAAATACTTTTGGTATAAACCAAGTATGTATAAACTAGTACAACTTTTCGGTAGTAAAGATGAAAATGTAGTTAGAAATTTATGCATGTATATTTTTAAATATTTTGAAAAGAGAAACATCATTGAAAATACATAACACTATTGTATTTACCGTGTCTCTGGCTTAAACTGTATTTGATATATATGTAAAATATATATACGTATGAATGTGTACATGTATATTCATATGGTATGTGTAAGTAAGTACTTGTGTTATGTCTGCTTGTAAACATACTGATTGTGGTTTTAAAAAATAATAATTTGTATATTCTAACAATTATAAAGTATACTTACTTGTGTATTAACATCATACATGTACTTTCTTCGTAACAAAAATACATGACAGTATTTCTCTATTTTCTGTGTTTGATTTTCCACAAATTTTTGATGTATGGATTTTATTAAATGTAACCTCATTCAATAAAACCAATTGATTACCATGTATCTGGTATATATGTTGTATGTATATATATATGTATGCACATTGCGTTATGCAAAGGTGATATTTTCTCTTGTTTCTTTACATTTTTTATTTTTGTAATATAAGATACAGTATGTCTTACGTCATATATGTAAATTTATTCCTGTTTTGTATATGTTCACACGGGACTATGGCCTATTGAATTGCAAATAAAAGTTTCTTTCTCATATCAAAGAATAATGATTCTTATTTAAAACAGCTAGCCGTCTTGGTCACAATCTTTAATTAAGCGATAAGAAGGGTCAATTAAATACGTTAAATTCGTTTTATTTGCTGAAACTGTCAATACAATAAATATATGTATCCTATATAAATCCTTCTCAAAAAGTTACAAAAATTTTATACATTATGGGTCTTAACCTCATATTCGGCAAATATCCTGTGATGTGTGGCGTATATCTGCATGTGACTGGCAAAGTTTTAACATTGCAATGCTCACAAGTTATGCTATTTAATACTGTCAGTAACCGAAATATATCAATCAAGACTCCCTACCAAACTGTGTTTTTGTACCAATAAAATCTGTATTAACTCCACAGGCGCCGCTCAAGTGGTATAACTAACTATCAATACAAGCATTGTTTGCAGTATCTTATCATCATGTAGATCTACCTAAGGCTGTGTGTCAGCAGATGTTGCTCTATCACTTCTGTATTTATACAAGCTTATATTCGATTGTATTCTTTGAGATATGTTTTGCAGTTGCAATCGTGAGTTATCATATTCATCGTTTACGTTATTAGACCTGTAATACCACATACCAGCATGTTATAAACATCAGATTGATGGTTTGGGTGTAACAGAGATAGCTTCTAGAGTTAGCTTTGTTGGCGAATGGCAAGCCATGCAACGTTTTCTTGTGTTTGTACTACTCAAGTTATTCCTGTCAACAGTATTTTTTATTAATAATTTTAGTCAATGATAATGGACTTGACCTGGTTGAAAGATATAAAATCATTGTCATTCCTTAAATTGTAGGAAATGTAACAATTAAAGAACGGCTTTTATTAAAGAGATTATATAGTTTTTAATTTTATTGATACTGAAACAGCATGTGTACTTGCACATTTGCTTCAAAAGAAATGTTTAAGCTAGGTTAATGCGTTAGGTTATTTTATGGAAATAAATGTGATTGGACAGGCATTTTAGAAAAATGTTCATTTCGTGATATTGTCAGTATTATATTTTGACGTTTTAAGGTATCATTTCAATCATTTTTTATATAGCATTATCTAAAATCATTGATTTGAAAATATTTTTTTTATTTGATACATGTATAGGTAACGGAAATATGTTTACGTTTGTTTAATGAGTTCTGTTTGTGTCTTAAGAAAACAAGACCAAAGGTAAAATTGGAATGTCAGATAAGATAGACAGTTTCCAGGTTTATATCCTGGACGATTGTGTATAACAGTGATTTGAATTTAAAAATCAGTTTTCAATTTTTAAACACAATCGTACGTGGGATATGAATTTCAGGTAAGCAAAATGTACTCAAAATATTTTTTTTAAATTAATTTATTAACTTCTTTTTAAAATTTCAAGTTAAAACCTGTCTCGATTTTAAGATTTTAAGTTAAAAAAATATGATAAAATGTATGAATGATTATTTATTTATATGTATTTGGTTTTTGTTTAGTAACATATGTTAAAAAACATATATGTATGTATATGATATTTTACTTTATACGTATTTGATTTGTGTTTTGTTAACGTACATATAAATATTACCATTTGGTCATTAACAACAACAACAACAACTAGTCCAAATAATATAAACCAAACTCAAAACAGAGAAAACTCCGTTTGAAAAAAAAATGAAACTCATTTTATAGTAAACATACAGAATAAATTTGACAGGGCTATGTTAAAATCGCCATGTCATACTATTGCCCTATGTATGTAATAATGTGTAGGTTCACTATTCCAATGTCTAATTGTTGTTCCATGTATGTCAACATGTATAGATGCACTATTTCAATGTGTAAGTGTTGCCTTATGTTTGTCAACATGTAAAGCACTGTTACACAGTCTAATTGTTGCCGTATGTATGTCATCATTTGTAGATGCACTATTGCAATGTCTAACTGTTGCCCTATGTATGTAATCATATGTATGAGAACTATTGCAATGTCTAACTGTTGCACTGTGTATGTCATTTTGTGTAGATGCATTATTGAAATGTCTAATTGTTACGATATGTATGTCATCATATGTAGATACACTATTACAATGTCTAACTGTTTTCCTATGTATGTCATCATGTGAAGATGCACTATTACAATGTCTAATTGATTTCCTAAGTGTGTCAACATGTATAGATACACTATTGCAATGTCTAATTGTCGTCTTATGTATGTCAACATGTATAGATGCAATATTGCACAGTCTAATTGTTGCCGTATGCATGTCATCATATGTAGATGCATTATTGCAATTTCTAATTGTTGCCCTATGTATGTCATCATGTGTATATCCACTATTGCAATGTATAACTGTTGCCCTATGTACGTCATCATGTGTATGTGAACTATCGTAATGGCTTACTGTTGCCCTATGTATGTCAACATGTATAGATGCAATATTACACAGTCTAATTGTTGCCGTATGTATGTCATCATATGTAGATGCATTACTGCAATGTCTAATTGTTGCCCTATGTATGTCATCATGTGTATTTCCACTATTTTAATGTCTAACTGTTACCCTATGTATGTCATCATGTGTAGATGCACTATTGCAATATCTATCTGTTGTCCTATGTATGTAATCATGTGAAGGTGAATTAGTTTAATGTCTAAATGTTGCCCTATGCATGTCATCATGTGTAGATGCACAATTTCAATGTCTAATTGTTGTTCTATCTATGTCATCATGTGTAGATGCACTATTTTAATGTCTAACAGTTACCCATGTATGCCATCATACGTAGATGCACTATTGCAATGTTTAACTGTTGTTCTATCTATGTCATCATGTGTAGATGCATTATTACAATGTCGAACTGTTGTCCTATGTATGTCATCATGTGCAGATGCATAATTACAATGCGTTATTGTTGCCCTATGTACGTCATCATGTGCACATGCACTATTATAATGATTTATTGTTGTTCTATCTACGTCATCTCATCATGTGCAGATGCACTATTGCAATGTCTAACTTTTGTTTTATCTATGTCTTCATGTGTAGATGCATTAATGCAATGTCTAACTGTTGTCCTATGTATGTCATCATGTGTAGATGCACTGCTGTAATGTCTTTCTGTTGCTCTATGTATGTAATCATGTCAAGTTGCACTATTGCAATGTCTCACTGTTGTTCTGTCTATGTCATCATATGTAGATGCACTATTATAATGTCTAACTGTTGTCCTATGTATGTTATCATGTGTAGATGCATTATTGCAATATCTATCTGTTGTCCTATGTATGTCATCATGTGAAGGTGCACTATTGTAATATCTAACTGTTGTTCTATGTATGTAACCATGTGTAGATGAACTATTGCAATGTCTAACTTTTATTCTGTCAATGTCATCATGTGTAGATGCATTATTGTAATGTCGAGCTGCTGTCTTTTGTATATAATCATGCGTTGATGAACTATTGCAATGTCTTATTGTTGTCCTATGTTGTCATCATGTGTAGATGCACTATTGTAATATCTAACTGTTGCCCTATGTATGACATCATGTGTAGATGCACTATTGTAATGTCTAACAGTTACCCATGTATGCCATCATACGTAGATGCACTTTTGTAATGTCTAACTGTTGCACTATGTATGTCATCATGTGTAGGTGAACTATTGCAATGTCGAACTGTTGCCCTATGTTTGTCATCATGTGTAGATGCACTTTAGTAATGTCTTACTATTGCCCTATGTATGTCATCATGTGTAGGTGAACTATTGCAATGTTTTTTTACCCTATGTATGTCTTCATGTGTAGATGCCATATTACAAAGTCTAACTGTTGTCCTATGTATGTCATCATGTGTAGGTGAACTATTGCAATGTCTAACTGTTCCCCTATATATGTCATCATTTGTAAGTGAACTATTATAATGGCTTAATGTTGCAATATATATGTCCTCATGTGTAGATGCACTATAACACGTCTAATTGTTGCCCTATGTATGTCATCATGTGTAGATGCACTATTGCAATGTAAAACTGTTACCATATGTATGTCATCATGTGTAGATGCACTATTGCAATGTATAACTGTTACCATATGTATGTCAACATGTGTAGATGCACTATTGCAATGTTTAACTGTTACCATATGCATGTCATCATGTGTAGATGCACTATTGCAATGTCTAACTGTTGCCATATGAATGTCATCATGTGTAGATGCACTATTACAATGTATAACTGTTACCATATGTATGTCATCATGTGTAGATGCACTATTGCAATGTATAACTGTTACCATATGTATGTCATCATGTGTAGATGCACTATTGCAATGTATAACTGTTACCATATGTATGTCATCATGTGTAGATGCACTATTGCAATGTATAACTGTTACCATATGTATGTCATCATGTGTAGATGCACTATTGCAATGTCTAACTGTTGCCATATGTATGTCATCATGTGTAGATGCACTATTACAATGTTTAACTGTTACCATATGTATGTCATCATGTGTAGATGACTATTTTAATGTCTAACTGTTGCCATATGTATGTCATCATGTGTAGATGCACTATTACAATGTCTAAGTAATGCCTTATGTATGTCATCATGTGTAGGTGTACAATTGCAATGTCTAATTGTTGTTCTATCTATGTCATCATGTGTAGATGCACTATTTTAATGTCTAACAGTTACCCATGTATGCCATCATGCGTAGATGCACTTTTGTTATGTCTAACTGTTGCTCTATGTATGTCATCATGTGTAGGTGAACTATTGCAATGTCTTACGGTTGCCGTATGTATGTTGTCATGTGTAGGTGCTCTTTTACAATGTCTAACAGTTGTCCTATGCATATCATCATGAGAAGGTGAATAAGTTTAATGTATTACTGTTGCCCTATGTATGTCATCATGTGTAGATGCACTATTGCAATGTCTAACTGTTGTTCTATCTATATCATCATGTGTAGATGCATTATTACAATGTCGAACTGTTGTCCTATGTATGTCATCATGTGTAGATGCATAATTACAATACGTTATTGTTGCCCTATGTACGTCATCATGTGCACATGCACTATTATAATGATTTATTGTTGTTCTATCTACGTCATCTCATCATGTGCAGATGCACTATTGCAATGTCTAACTTTTGTTTTATCTATGTCTTCATGTGTAGATGCATTAATGCAATGTCTAACTGTTGTCCTATGTATGTCATCATGTGTAGATGCACTGCTGTAATGTCTTTCTGTTGCTCTATGTATGTAATCATGTCAAGTTGCACTATTGCAATGTCTCACTGTTGTTCTGTCTATGTCATCATATGTAGATGCACTATTATAATGTCTAACTGTTGTCCTATGTATGTTATCATGTGTAGATGCATTATTGCAATATCTATCTGTTGTCCTATGTATGTCATCATGTGAAGGTGCACTATTGTAATGTCTAACTGTTGTTCTATGTATGTAACCATGTGTAGATGAACTATTGCAATGTCTAACTTTTATTCTGTCAATGTCATCATGTGTAGATGCATTATTGTAATGTCGAGCTGCTGTCTTTTGTATATAATCATGCGTTGATGAACTATTGCAATGTCTTATTGTTGTCCTATGTTGTCATCATGCGTAGATGCACTATTGTAATATCTAACTGTTGCCCTATGTATGACATCATGTGTAGATGCACTATTGTAATGTCTAACAGTTACCCATGTATGCCATCATACGTAGATGCACTTTTGTAATGTCTAACTGTTGCACTATGTATGTCATCATGTGTAGGTGAACTATTGTAATATCTAACTGTTGCCCTATGTATGACATCATGTGTAGATGCACTATTGTAATGTCTAACAGTTACCCATGTATGCCATCATACGTAGATGCACTTTTGTAATGTCTAACTGTTGCACTATGTATGTCATCATGTGTAGGTGAACTATTGTAATATCTAACTGTTGCCCTATGTATGACATCATGTGTAGATGCACTATTGTAATGTCTAACAGTTACCCATGTATGCCATCATACGTAGATGCACTTTTGTAATGTCTAACTGTTGCCCTATGTTTGTCATCATGTGTAGATGCACTTTAGTAATGTCTTACTATTGCCCTATGTATGTCATCATGTGTAGGTGAACTATTGCAATGTTTTTTTACCCTATGTATGTCTTCATGTGTAGATGCCATATTACAAAGTCTAACTGTTGTCCTATGTATGTCATCATGTGTAGGTGAACTATTGCAATGTCTAACTGTTCCCCTATATATGTCATCATTTGTAAGTGAACTATTATAATGGCTTAATGTTGCAATATATATGTCCTCATGTGTAGATGCACTATAACACGTCTAATTGTTGCCCTATGTATGTCATCATGTGTAGATGCACTATTGCAATGTAAAACTGTTACCATATGTATGTCATCATGTGTAGATGCACTATTGCAATGTATAACTGTTACCATATGTATGTCAACATGTGTAGATGCACTATTGCAATGTTTAACTGTTACCATATGCATGTCATCATGTGTAGATGCACTATTGCAATGTCTAACTGTTGCCATATGAATGTCATCATGTGTAGATGCACTATTACAATGTATAACTGTTACCATATGTATGTCATCATGTGTAGATGCACTATTGCAATGTATAACTGTTACCATATGTATGTCATCATGTGTAAATGCACTATTGCAATGTATAACTGTTACCATATGTATGTCATCATGTGTAGATGCACTATTGCAATGTATAACTGTTACCATATGTATGTCATCATGTGTAGATGCACTATTGCAATGTCTAACTGTTGCCATATGTATGTCATCATGTGTAGATGCACTATTACAATGTTTAACTGTTACCATATGTATGTCATCATGTGTAGATGACTATTGCAATGTCTAACTGTTGCCATATGTATGTCATCATGTGTAGATGCACTATTACAATGTCTAAGTAATGCCTTATGTATGTCATCATGTGTAGGTGTACAATTGCAATGTCTAATTGTTGTTCTATCTATGTCATCATGTGTAGATGCACTATTTTAATGTCTAACAGTTACCCATGTATGCCATCATGCGTAGATGCACTTTTGTTATGTCTAACTGTTGCTCTATGTATGTCATCATGTGTAGGTGAACTATTGCAATGTCTTACGGTTGCCGTATGTATGTTGTCATGTGTAGGTGCTCTTTTACAATGTCTAACAGTTGTCCTATGCATATCATCATGAGAAGGTGAATAAGTTTAATGTATTACTGTTGCCCTATGTATGGCATCATGTGTAGATGCACTATTGCAATGTCTAACTGTTGTTCTATCTATATCATCATGTGTAGATGCATTATTACAATGTCGAACTGTTGTCCTATGTATGTCAGCATGTGTAGATGCATAATTACAATACGTTATTGTTGCCCTATGTACGTCATCATGTGCACATGCACTATTATAATGATTTATTGTTGTTCTATCTACGTCATCTCATCATGTGCAGATGCACTATTGCAATGTCTAACTTTTGTTTTATCTATGTCTTCATGTGTAGATGCATTAATGCAATGTCTAACTGTTGTCCTATGTATGTCATCATGTGTAGATGCACTGCTGTAATGTCTTTCTGTTGCTCTATGTATGTAATCATGTCAAGTTGCACTATTGCAATGTCTCACTGTTGTTCTGTCTATGTCATCATATGTAGATGCACTATTATAATGTCTAACTGTTGTCCTATGTATGTTATCATGTGTAGATGCATTATTGCAATATCTATCTGTTGTCCTATGTATGTCATCATGTGAAGGTGCACTATTGTAATGTCTAACTGTTGTTCTATGTATGTAACCATGTGTAGATGAACTATTGCAATGTCTAACTTTTATTCTGTCAATGTCATCATGTGTAGATGCATTATTGTAATGTCGAACTGCTGTCTTTTGTATATAATCATGCGTTGATGAACTATTGCAATGTCTTATTGTTGTCCTATGTTGTCATCATGCGTAGATGCACTATTGTAATATCTAACTGTTGCCCTATGTATGACATCATGTGTAGATGCACTATTGTAATGTCTAACAGTTACCCATGTATGCCATCATACGTAGATGCACTTTTGTAATGTCTAACTGTTGCACTATGTATGTCATCATGTGTAGGTGAACTATTGTAATATCTAACTGTTGCCCTATGTATGACATCATGTGTAGATGCACTATTGTAATGTCTAACAGTTACCCATGTATGCCATCATACGTAGATGCACTTTTGTAATGTCTAACTGTTGCCCTATGTTTGTCATCATGTGTAGATGCACTTTAGTAATGTCTTACTATTGCCCTATGTATGTCATCATGTGTAGGTGAACTATTGCAATGTTTTTTTACCCTATGTATGTCTTCATGTGTAGATGCCATATTACAAAGTCTAACTGTTGTCCTATGTATGTCATCATGTGTAGGTGAACTATTGCAATGTCTAACTGTTCCCCTATATATGTCATCATTTGTAAGTGAACTATTATAATGGCTTAATGTTGCAATATATATGTCCTCATGTGTAGATGCACTATAACACGTCTAATTGTTGCCCTATGTATGTCATCATGTGTAGATGCACTATTGCAATGTATAACTGTTACCATATGTATTTCATCATGTGTAGATGCACTATTGCAATGTATAACTGTTACCATATGTATGTCAACATGTGTAGATGCACTATTGCAATGTTTAACTGTTACCATATGTATGTCATCATGTGTAGATGCACTATTGCAATGTCTAACTGTTGCCATATGAATGTCATCATGTGTAGATGCACTATTACAATGTATAACTGTTACCATATGTATGTCATCATGTGTAGATGCACTATTGCAATGTATAACTGTTACCATATGTATGTCATCATGTGTAGATGCACTATTGCAATGTATAACTGTTACCATATGTATGTCATCATGTGTAGATGCACTATTGCAATGTATAACTGTTACCATATGTATGTCATCATGTGTAGATGCACTATTGCAATGTCTAACTGTTGCCATATGTATGTCATCATGTGTAGATGCACTATTACAATGTTTAACTGTTACCATATGTATATCATCATGTGTAGATGACTATTGCAATGTCTAACTGTTGCCATATGTATGTCATCATGTGTAGATGCACTATTACAATGTCTAAGTAATGCCTTTTGTATGTCATCATGTGTAGGTGTACTATTGAAATGTCTAACTGTTACCCGATGTATGTCATCATGAGTAGATGCATTAGTGTAATGTCTAATTGTTGCGCTATGTATGTCATCATGTGTAGATGTACTAGTGCAATGTCTAATTACTGCCCTATGTATGTTATCATGTGTAGATGCACTATTGCATTGTATAACTGTTGCCACATGTATGCCATCATGTGTAGGTGCACTATTGCAATGGCAAACTATTGCTCTATGTATGTCATCATGTGAAGGTGCACTATTGTAACGACTAACTGTTGCCCTCTGTATGCCATCATGTGAAGGTGCACTATTGCTTTGTCTAAATGTTGCCATATATTTATGTCATCATGTCTTGGTGAACTATTGCAATGTCTAACTGTCGCCCTATGTTTGTCATCATGTGTAGATGCATTTTTGTAATGTCTAACTGTTTCCTTATGTATGTCAGCATGTGTAGGTGAACTATTCCTATGTCTATTTTTTACCCTATGTATGTCTTCATGTGCAGATGCCATATTGCAAAGTCTAAATATTGTCCTATGTATGTCATCATGTGTAGGAAAACTATTGCAATGTCTAACTGTTCCCTTATATATGTCATCATATATAAGTGAACTATTACAATGGCTTACTGTTGCCATATATATGTTCTCATGTGTAGAAGCACTATTACATGTCTAATTGTTTCCCCTTTGTATGTCATCATGTGTAGATGCACTATTGTAATGTGTAACTTGTGCCATATGTATGTCATTATGTGTAGATGCACTATTGCAATGTCTTAATGTTGCCTAATGTATGTCGTCATGAGTAGATACACCATTGCAATGAATAAATCTTGCCATATATGTATGTCATCATGTGTAGGTGCACTATTGCAATGTCTAACTGTTACCCAATGTATGTTAGTATGAGTAGATGCATTAGTGCAATGTCTACTTGTTGCGCTATGTATGTCATCATGTGTATATCCACTATTGCAATGTATAACTGTTGCCCTATGTATGTCATCATTTGTAGATGCACTATTGCAATGTCTAACTGTTGCCCTATGTATGAAATCATGTGTATGTGAACTATTGCAATGTCTAACTGTTGCCCTATGTATGTTATCATGTGTAGATGCACTATTGCAATGTATAACTGTTTCCACATGTATGCCATTATGTGTATGTGCTCTATTGCAATGTCAAACTATTGCTCTATGTATGTCATCATGTGAAGGTGCACTATTGTAATGACTAACTGTTGCCTTATGTATGTCATCATGTATTGGTGCATTATTGCAATGTCTAACTGTTGCTCGATGTACATGTATGTCTTCAGGTAAAGGTGCACTATTGCAATGTCTATTTGTTGTCCTTTGTATGTCATCAAGTAAAGCAGCACTATTGCAATGTCTAATTGTTGCTATATATGTATGCCATTATGCTTTGGTACACTATCGCAATGTCTAACTGTTGCCATATGTATACCATCATATGTAGGTGCATTATTGCAATGCCAAACTGTTGCTAAATGTTTGTCATTATGTCTAGGTGTACTATTGAAATGACTAACTGTTGCCCTATGTGTGTCATCATGTGTAGGTGTACTATTCACATTTTAAGACACTGATAGACCGAGGCGAATGGAACGAAAAGCAATGAACCCTGGGAGGTTATTATTGTCGTATTTGATGGCGTTTATAATCTAATTGAAATATGTGGTATACTCAATAGTTAGGATATTGAACAGAGTATGTTAAATTAGTTTATCGATAAATCTTCGACAAAGTGTCATGTTGTTGATTAACATTTTTGAAAAGCAAATCATTCGCCGAAATTCAATTAATGAAACTTGAGGAGATAAATTGATAAAAAATCATCAGTTTAGTTTTAATTATTTATGTTCAAATATGCGTTATGAATAGCAAGCAATGTTATTTGATCATTTCTGTTCAGTTGTGCATTGATGATTGACCCTTATAATTCGCCAATTGTTTTTCAATATTGACTATGTCAGCTTTAAAAATATATCATGTATGTATACGGAGAAAAATATCTTTTAAATGCTTTGTTCTCAAAATGTCATTTTATTATGTAAGAAGAATGTAAAAATAACACCGTGCTTTATATTTTTACATTATAGTTTACGTTTTAGAAATATGTATACCTTTTACTATCAAGTATGATAATGTTGACATTTATGTTGACATTAATGTTGTTGGTCTCCCTTATCTCTCAACATGATGTAACACACTTTATCTCAAAGTCGCTCACTAATTACTATTATGCTAAACTATCTTTAATAGCCTAAAATCTATCAACTTGCGCAAATACTACCAACATGCATACATGTACACATATTGCAAATGTAAGTCTTTTCTTGAGAGTTAACCGAAAGTACCGGTATGGAAATGTACAAATAGTGAAAACGCCAATATGCATGTACCTATATCGGTCTTTTTAATGGCCGTAGGATATTGGCACATTGTTAACTTATTTTCATGGTATCTTTAACAAAACTTGGTATACTGTTTTTTTGACAATATATTTAGAATCACCTCTCTCTATTTGATACAATTTTGAGTGATTTTGTTGATAAAGTTGATTTTAAGATAATTTTATTACTGCTATTTTTGAATGCAGCGGACATAGAGAGCAATCCCTGAACGACAAACGATACACATGTTCTATCGATTTTACATTGTAATATTAGAAGTATTCGAAATAATACAAAATTTATTATTGAAAGCCTTTTAGACCATGATATTTTTTGTTTTACTGAAACTCACCTTGATTATCAGATACCAAATGACTCTTTAATACTTATTGAGAACTTTGATATAATTTTTAGAAAGGACCGTTCTAATCATGGAGGGGGGATATTTGTTTTTGTTTCAAATAGTGTTATTTATTCTAGGCGAAATGACTTGGAAATATTTTGTAACGAATCAAATTTGATAAATGTCAATATCAAAGAATTAAAATGTACTATTAGGTGTGTTGTAGATAACACGTTTTTCAGTAACATGAATGCAAATACTGAGAAGACCTATAAACTTCTGAATATATCGTCCTCTTAGGTGATTTTAATGAAAACCTTCTCAACCCAACATTCCATAACCTGAAAGATATATAAACCTTAAACTCACTTATCAATACTATACATGAGCTCACCAGAAATTTAGCCATTCTTGACCCAATCATTGTACCATATGATACGCCATATAGAAATGCTGGTACTATGGAAGTTCCAGCGAACTTAAGTGATTATAAAGCAACATATATACTATTACCATTCCCGTACGAGCTAAATTCTACATATAAAAGACAAATATGGTTATATAACAAAGCAAATTTTAATCTCCATTATGTTAAAATTGAATCATATGATTGGGACTGCTTAATTAACTGCTCTATTTATGAAGCATGTGACAGGTTTTCATATATATAAATGGTTAAAATTTGCATCGCATCTAAATAAGTAACTGTTCGTCCAAACGACAGGCCTTGGTTCGATTCAGAAGTTAGAACATATTAAAAAATAGGGACAGACTAAGGAAATTTGCAATTTAATCAGGCAAGGCAAATTATTGGTATAAATATAAGCAATTTAGAAACAAAGTAAATAACATATAAAAACAAGCTAAAGAAAACTTTATTAATAATCTGGAAGTTTCATAAAACGATTTACAGATGAACGATAGAAAAGATTTTTGGAAAATTATTAGACATTTTTTAAAAATTCAGACTCTTCATCTACAATTCCACCTCTTTGTAAAACAAATATAAATGGCACTAAAGATTTTCTTATTTACTGCAAAGAAAAGGCTGAGCACCTTAACGACTATTTTTAATCTATATCGACCCAAGACGAGATTAATGTCCAACTACCAGTATGTACACAAAAAACAAATCAGAATCTTACAAATTTTGTTATTTCAGAAAATGATATATCTGACATGTTAATCACACTAAATATAAATAAAGCATGTGGTCATGACTCTTAAAGCCATAAGATGCTTAAAGGGGTAACAAAACCCATCTCTAAACCTTAAGCCATACTTTTTAACCGCTCTCTGTATAAAGGGATTTATCCTGACGTTTGAAAGATAGCGAATGTTACACCAATATAAAACAGGTGACAAGTCTATAGCTTCAAACTATAGACCAATTTCTTTACTTCTTACAAATAAAATATTGTATAAATATCAATCAGGATTTCTACCAAACCATTCAACACCATTTCAGTTAATATACATCTATCATCATATCTGCAAAACCTTTGATAGCAAACAATTTTCTTGCATGACATATTTAAGGCGTTTTTGATCGTATCTGGCATCAGGAGCTTTTATTCAAACTTAAAGAAATTGGCATAAATGGTACACTACTAAATTGGTAATCAAATTATCTGAAACACAAATCTCAACGTGTTGTTATACAATCATCAGAATCCACTCTTAAGTATATAAACGCATGTGTTCCCCAAGGGTTTGTCCTTGGACCTCTTTTATTTCTAATATATGTCAACGGTATCGCTGATTCACTATTAAGTTTAACAAGGTTGTATGCGAGCGATAGTTCCTTATATCATTCTGCAACTTCTACCCAGGATATTCAAGGTATCACAAACTATGATCTTGATCTAAATTGTCTAAACAGTGGATGATGAATTTTAATCCGAACAAAAACTGAAGCTATGTTCTTCTCTTTCTGATTCCAAGATAATACACATTATGAGACGTTTTAAATTCACTATTGGAAGAAAAGCACTCAATCAAATGTATATATCGTATGTGCATCCAATCCTAGAGTATTCCTCATTGTTCTGGGATGGATGCACAGTGCACCTCAAAGATTCAATAGAATAACTACAAAACAAAGCAGCTTGAATTGTCACAGGACTTACCCGATCAGTATCTATTAAAAAAACTGTATAATGCATGTGGATGGGAACCACTTATAAAGAGAAGAGAAATTAAAAAATATTACCTTATGTATTATGTATATCATTCAAACATTCCAAGTTATATAAATGATCTTTTCAACAACTAATTACCCACTTAGAAACAGAGATAACTATTCTATTCCATACTGTAGAAGAGAGATAATGCAAAATCATGCATTCCCTCTTCTATTTGTCTGTGGAATCAGCTTGATGACAATATTATAGCAACGCATTCACTTTCAATCTTTAAAAATACATTACACCAAAATACTAAATTTAAAATACCACCATATTATTCTCATGGTAAACGATGTGTCTCAGTTTATCATGCAAGGCTTAAGAAACAACTGTAGTAATCTAAATGCCGATCTTTGTAGAAACCATCTGCACCCATCACCGTTCTGTGAGTGTATAGAAGTTGCTGAACACTACTTCTTTAAATGTCCTAGATATAGCAATCAAAGAAACTCATTTTGTTTCAAACAACACGAGCATTACATCCATTTAATATTAATCTACTATTGAGTGGAAGTGAAACTATATCTATAGAAGACAACATAACTATTGTAGATGCTGTCCATAACTTTATTAAAGATATAATAATGATAATAATAATAATCATAATAATAATGATAATAATAATAACAATAATAATAACAAAAATAATAATCATCATAATAATGATTATAAATAATATATGAGTTTAAATGTATTATATATTAAGTTAAAAATATACACCCATTTGTGTGCTAGTATGTCCTGTCACAAAGTTATGATATCACTCAATCACCTACTGAATGTTTGTAATTGTTTATATTAGCATAAACATGTAATTTGTTTTGTTACACACTATAAATTTGTTACTTGTAGGGGGAGGGCCGAATCTAAGTTCTAAGAACGTGTGGCCCCATCCCATTTCAAATAATTTGAAATAAAATATGTTTAAACTAAACATATTTCCTTGCTTTTTGTGGTAGCTTATATCACTTGCTTGATGAGTTGGTCTCAACGAATGACCAATCAATGCTTTTAAAACGTGACTGGAAGAAACTGTATTCATCAATGTCGAATGTTAAATTATTATATTGAGATTGTGAATGTTGGTCAGTTTTAGTTGAGGTCTAGGAGTGGCGTGGAGCTGGTCAAAAGTAGAAAACATGAGTCGAAGGAAATATAATGAAAAGCCTTCAGAGATTGGTTTTAAGTTTATTTTAGGTTAATAAATAATGTATCATGAATAGATATTACATATTTGTTATATTATTATGCAGTAACATTAAGTTATTCATTAAATACATTAACGAACAAACCAATTTGAAAGAGATAATGTTTGTGAAGACCTGCGCACAGTGTTTGTAATAGCAGGAATAGCAATACCATACTATGAAAACAATGTTGGACTTCATTTCGTGTGCACATATTTTACATGATGCCATCCATTTGTCTATAAAGAACGTAATTATTCTTCAATATACAGTTCCTGTAATAAACATAATTGTACATTATAAAACGGAAGAAATAATTTCCGATTCTGACCAGGGTTCCTGTCATCTGTAAATTATAAGCTAACATGAACCGTATGTGACGCCTCGTTTATCAACTAACAGTGACATATACGCCATACTTGTCTCAGTGATGGTAATTTAAATCATATCTAAATCAAAGAAAAGTATGTGAAATTGTTTCTTTCGTGAAAAGATTTATTACAAATATAATTGAAAATTGTAATTCCATAAAGAAACGGATGTATAGTCTTACCAATGTATATATATGTCAGTGATAGGCATTGTTATGGGACAACACAACCGTAACGTAATAATACGGCAGGTTAAAAAAAGGTGTTTAAACGTTCATTCGTATGTGTTATTAATAGACACGGCCGCATGCCACGCTTATCAAAAGTACAAAACGAAGGTAAGGTCAAAATAGCAAGCATATATCAAAAGAGCTGTTTTTGACTATTGCTTAAAATATACATATATACGAAAAAGAATTAAACGACAACATAAGAAAGCATGTCTAACAGGAGACATAGCATTCAAAAAGACCCTTCAACCATTACAGCACTAAATGCATACAATATATATACTATCTACCTTAAGGACAATACTAACATCCAGAAAAAATAGGCTCAAGGGTTTGCAATTTGGGACAGCAAGTAGGAAAATCGACCATTGGAGAGATGAAACCCGACGTATTGGTAAACCCAATCTCGCCCTTTGCCGTCACATCATGAAGTAAGACACTGTATATAAACATCCCTGCCATAATAACATACACAAATGGTACAATACATTTACTGTATTGAATATCTTTCAGTATACCTACAAACATATTATCACCTCACGTGTATTCATATCGGAATTCAGGTATGCAAATTTGAAATGGATTGTCCTGATTATCAAGTATTCTAAGCTTTGTTTATTTTATACCGTTTTGGCTGATCCGCAATTCTTTACAAATTAACATGATATTTCTTGTCGTAGCTGTTCAGTGTGCATGTGCAGTTAATGGAAGGTAACTTCCTTTTACGAAAGATTTACCATGTTATATACTTTATACGCATTGTTACACTTTCATATTATGTGTCGATAAAAATGAAAGTGTTTTTATTGAACTAAATAATGTTGTTTAACATTAGATATGATACTTATATAGGAAAAGGAATTGGGTATTTATATCGATAAAAAGATTTTTGTAATTATTTGCTTTTGATGTAAATATCAGAGAGAGTCTAGACGACTACGCTTTCCGTGCTTACAGACACTATATGGATAATGCGAAATGTCCTCAATGGAGGCCAAATCGTCACCTTTTGTAAAATTATATAAAAGGACGTTTCTTTGGAGGAAAAAAATGCGATAATTACGTCCTTTATTCAATTTAAGGTCACCGCTTAACGACACACTGCAGACAAAATTGCTCTGGAAATTTGACAAATATATTTATTATGTTTTATCTTCGTGTTAAATAGACTTCTATTATTCGATAATGTGTTTATTATATACATTTGGAAAACATAAAAACAATGCTTTACGGCCTTATATTAAAATTGAAATCTTTAACTGCACGTCTTTTATAGACTAAGTGTATTTCCAATAATGGTGTCAATGAAACGTCAGGTTGTTTTCAAGGCCAGATTGAATACAATGTTAAATTTACGTTTATGATGAGCACGCGTATAAGTGAAATGCATTACAGATCAGCTAAATGTAAATGTAAATATGAGCTTAAGTGCTTAAACATCAAACTGTCTAATATGAAATATTTGACTAAGCTGGACTAGAGCCGCTGACCTCGCCGGTGAGAGATACGTAGTCGTTAGATGAAGGTGCTACCAATCGGCCACGGAAGACCCTCTGTTTGGTAGCAAGTCACAAGTCACCTATCTACAGCTTTTCCGTACTCAAAATATTGACATATGTAGTGCCATATGTTTGTATCAACATGTCATAGATGCCACTGTAGCGGTGGTCTTGGGTTAAATCATTCGCCATGCATCCGAAAGTCGTTGGTTCGATACCTGGCAGTGTCGTACCAAAGACTTGAAAAACGGTACTACAAGCTTCATCGCATAGCACTCAGTACTTAGAGGATAGTTTTAGGTCGGGTCGGTCTGGTGTCTGTATAATGTGACTAGGTGGGGTATCATACCCTGTATCTGAGATATGATGTTCCTGTGTGGCTCAGAATACTGTCTCAAGTTGACATCGTTGTGATATAACTAAAATATTGTTAACAATAACGTTAAATACCATACACCAAAATTAACAATGGAGGCAAATAATGCACTACTTGAACGGAGTACATATAAACAAAACTAAGAATACAACTGGAGACAAACACAATTATATTGAAGAATGCACTCATAGAAGAACTAGAAACCACTTATTTTACAATCAATTGGTAACGTCTTCAGTAAAAATAACTAATTCTCCT
The DNA here is from genome assembly GCA_029582155.1 of Panopea generosa. NCBI lineage: Eukaryota > Metazoa > Mollusca > Bivalvia > Adapedonta > Hiatellidae > Panopea > Panopea generosa. The sequence goes on along the minus strand of CM055906.1, from coordinate 22,102,986 downwards.
TGGATCTATATATAACACAATTGGCGTATAAACTGCATAAGAATAAGATCATTCGTATTGTAGGCATTCAATGGTACATTGAACCAACTGTGCACCACTTGTCACAGACTTATTTTTAGATATTTCTATGGGAAGAATTTTATGCTAGGCCATTCGCCAAATACACTGACTAAAGACACCAGTGCATTCAATATTACCTCTAGTTACCGGAACAATATTTATCGATATCACCTCACTTAAATGGCAGCAATAAAGTTTTTTTTTCTGATAGTGAAACTATATTTCTGGATTTACATCTCTCTTTTAATATTGGCTTTATATATTGGAAAAAAAGAACGACAAGTTTAATATATTTGTCCTCATTGTGAATGGAAAAAGCTTCTGATCACAGCATACGGGGTTTAAATTTCCCAACTTGGTCATTTGTCTAGATGTGGGTTTCAACAAAGATACTGTATTTATCACTGAACAGACATAAAACCATACAACCGTTATCAGTTATTTACACTACATCAGACGTTTCAAAATTTTACTACCGCATATCTCCTCACGATTGCAAGTACCTCACTTATATAGAATAGTTTTGTCACGTTGTTTATCTTGGCCTTACTTTGTGGTAATGTGACAGACTTTGTCATTTTCAAACTTCATTTCTAAAACAATCAAGATGTATATTAAAAGATGTCATACTCCTTTGACTTTGCAACTTACTGCATGCTTGGTGGATAACTGATTTACAGTTTGACAATTATTCTTTATTCTTTATTTTTACGACGGCCGGAAAAACAAGGGAATTCAATTATATCTTTCTATACTTGTATTTATCTCCCTTTATCGTACCCTAAATTATTATTATCTGGATGGTTTGGTGCCTCTTAATTCATCGAGTAAATGTGACCATGCGAAGGCAATATCACTGTATTCACTGTATAAACTGAACGCAACAGCTTGCCTGCCACTTTTGTATTTCCAATGTATTCATCAAAATATTGAGTAGCGTTATTATTTTTGTGTGATATTAACTAAAAATTATGTATTGATGTTGCATAGCCTATTTATTCTTTCGTATTAAAATCCAAATTTCAAGGCAATTGATTTGATACATTTTCCGGTTAGCATTTGTGTTCAGTATACTGAACAGTGGACAGTGGTCAGCTATGTGTATTCCTTACAATGATATGCATCATGACCATCAGTCTGATTGTCATGTGCAACCGACCAAGTGTTTGAAACGACATTGAAACTGTACATATACATCTATTAGACAAATATACGGTTACAAAACCATTTTGTGACAAAGAAAAGGCAGGCACTTGTCTCAACGCACGTTAATGTTGTTAATTATTATAATATTTTACATTTTTATATATTTATTTTGATTAGTATGTACATAGACCGAAATAATTGAATAATTCAACATTAATCTTTTTTTCCCAACAAAAATCCACAACAACTATAATATCAAAATAAAATCAATTATTAGAATTAACAAGTGATTTAATTTGTCTGTTAATATAACGTCAATGTATTAAAACTTTATATTCCATGATGTGGTCAATAAATAAAATGAAAATTATAACCACTTCTGCAATACTATGATCTACGCAACAGTTTTTGTCTGAATATCAGCATCATGTTTATGTCATCGATCGCTAACAACCGATATATTAACCTAACAACGCTTTCGTGTGATCCTAGACGGTAAAGCAGTACTCGAGCATATTCATTTCCGTAAATAAATAAAAACCTTCCCACTTGAATCAGAGGTAAGAGACGAATGGCAGTGAGGCGTAATGTCGAGCATCAATCACCGAGAATTTTGTTGCATGGCGACAATTCAAGCTCACTACCTCTTGGCGCTACTGAGACAACATGCAAGATACACTACTATTAAATATACTGTTGTAAAATGAGATATAACGGCACCATATCTTCAGAGATTAAGCGTTTTGGTTACACTCTTACAATATTGACTCTTCATATTATTAAAATTAGTTTAGAAAGGTGTGACGAATCAATATGTTATAGCTAATGTTGCCCCAATGGAACGGTCTCTAAAGACTTATTCGTATTATTCAGTGTCGGATCAATACTAAGTTTATTTGACCTCCACGTTGTCGTTTGGTTTTATGCTGTCTAAATAAAATTATTCATATTTTCATACTAGAGAGAACGTAGCAACTATTCGAAATCCTCAAGATATTATCAAATATTTAGTTCCAGAGAACAAAATTTGGATGATAGTTTATATATTTAAATAGATATAACCTTACAGTAATAGTGATTGGTTAAGTTCGGACATATGAATACAATTCCATTTCAACATTGCATTACGCCCCTTTTAAAATTTAAGAGGGAACGGTAGTCTAATGGATAGAGTGATGGCCGCACGCACCAGAGGTTACGGGTTCGATCTCAAGCTCAATTGGATGTCTCTCAAAAAACAACACTCGGTACTTGGTCTACCAAGGAAGCGAACCCGAGAGCGGTTCACATAAGCATTGAGCTTTCATCGCAATCGAGCTTAACTAAAGTAGTATAAACAAACAATTAACGACACAACACTAATGGAACATGTTCTTCAACCAATTGTCACATGCAGTGTATATGTGACTTACGTTCAATTACTAGTAAGTGATATTACCCACAGTGGTTTGATAAAAATGTTTTTATTTGATTTAAAAGCTCTTAAAATGACTGCAACAGCTGTATCCAAGACGTATCACATACGGAAATGCGGACAACGACAACAAACTCATTTATCATATTTACGGCATTTATAATTTTTTTTTATAATGAATAATTTAAAACCAATTACACGTAGTCTGAACGGGATTCGAACTCGCAGCTTGTTGACTTGTGTGCATATGTTATCCCTGAGTCACTTAAGCTATTGTTGACAGTGCATTTGTGAATATATAGATAGATGTTGTGTTGCTAGTTACCAACCTAAATTGTCTCTTTGTTAGTACAATAACGCCATTTTATCTTTTTTTTCCATTTATATGGCAAGCATAGCATGCATAGACCGCCACACTATCTAATGTTTTACTGCTTTAAACTTCTCTAACTTCCGATGATAGACTAAACGACATACTTAAATCTGTAAGATGCAACTTATGGCGTCGAGTACTTAATCGAATTAAGGCAACATATGTCCAGCCCCGATATAGTCAATATTACCTTTGTACCCGGTAGATTGACAATCAATGCCTATAACATTGTAAGGAGACTGTAATGTACGTTGAGCGCATAAAAAGTCCGTCACGAGAACTACGTGTATCATCTTGTAAACATTAAGGGTGTTTTAAGCAAATAGAATGCGGTACAATGTGTTTAAGGGTGTTCAAATTTAACGATTTGCCGGAAATATGACATATAATAGATAGCAGAAGATCAAATAGCCATCTCTATAATAAAGTCAACGTATAAGTCTATGGTTATTAACTGTTGAATGTTCTATTAAAAAATCAGTGGCGTAGCTTCTTATATTTTCGTCTGAGAAATCGAAAAAATGAAAATGCAAAAAAAATCTGACCCCTATGCTTCTTCATTTTTCCCTTTACTGAAGTGAACATACCTTTCAACCTTACATTTATTTGGTTATCAAACAGTGAATTTAAGGTTAATATTAAAGACAACCAGGTCCATAACAGTAAAATAAACGTCATGACACACCTACACACCTACGACAGTCTAGTTTTTTTTTCGGAGGAGCATGCCCTCGGACTATCTACAAATGAGCATACATATCGTTTTTAGCTCAGCTACGCCCCTGAAAAATATATAATATACAATAGTTGTATTCAGAATTATAGTATGTGACAGCGAAAAAGAAATAATTCTTTATGGTAATTTTAATTTTAAATCTTAAATTAATTTTTATATCTATAACGTTTTAATCATAATATTTCAAATATGAATACATTGATCAATTGTATGTGAGAAGGAAAAACAGTAAATTATCTGTGTGTGGCGACAGTCTAGTAGAAGGATGCTTATGAATAAAAATGTAGTAAACGTATATATAACAAAAATACGAGAATACATTACAACCGTTAAAGGTTACCATTTAGGGTACATGATATGATCATGACGTTAATATGGCTCGCGGTAATGCTGTATTGTAACACATATTTAGATCTGTCCAGCATAAAAGTACACCTATATGTTTGAAGACTGTTTCAAACCTTAGTCTTCAAACTTAACGAAAGAGCATGAAACAAATACAAGTTTCAGCACGTAAATAAAGTTATTGTTTGAGAACGATTTCAAACTAATAACAAAACTGTATGCTTGGAACGATGCTCAGTTCCAGCATAAATATACACTTATAAGTTTAGAGTCGATTCCAATCCTATGTATTCGAACAAATTAAACAATCTAATTCCAGCACAAAGCTCACCTGTTATTTGAGAACGGTTTCAAACTAAACTATTGTGCATGAAATAATTCCCAGTTCCAGCACAATAAATATTCATATGAGTTTCAAACACAAGCCTTCACAAAGCCTATCGCTAGAAAGAATCTTTGTCGCAGTGCACTCACCCCCCCCCCCCCCCCCATCCCCCGCCCACCCACCCCCAACGCAATTAAGCTCCTCCGAGGTTTCAATTACATTTAACGCTGCAAATCTCAAGCAGACTTCTTGCAACTTGCGTCGAAAGAAACTTGCTAAATATGGTATTGCTTTATTATCTCCGATCTGTAAAATCTATGACTCTTACATTCAGGTAAACACCTATTTTAAAATGTTAAAATGGTGTCAAATCCATGTTTCATGAATAATATTTCAATCATTGATTATAATTGTATCATTCATCTTTTTATGATGAATAATATTTTTAATCTTATATCTGGTATAATATTATATAATAATATCAAAAAAAGGAGAGTTTGTTACCTCTTCTTATAATAATTGCTATATACAGACATTTATGCTATAAAACAACGACATTATTTTGACACAGACATAAATCTTCCGACCAGACTATTACGAGCGCGCCCTGCTACAATATAAACCATGGACACAAGACGATGTCATCAACCAACTCAATATCATTGGTGTCAACCAGTACTTACATAAAATGATTTTACAATGTACTTGCATCTGTACTCTTAGGACAATTTACATACATGGACTGACAGTTCTGTATGAGTTGGATCCAGATAAAGATTCATTACTTCTTGCATGCTGTATATATATAACAGACATGTTGGATCATGAAGATACAATGCAATTATAGTAATTTGATTATTTCATGAAGGGAGACAATAGTTTCACAACACCGGTATTTCCGCGAGAGTGATCTTTATTAGATGCACGTTCCCAATGTATGCTATAAATTTATGGAGGTAATTATTTGTGAACAACAAATAACCTGATTTAATCATCTGTACGCGATGAATTTCTGCTCCGACATAGTCCGATTTATTTTAACAACTTGCTAGCGATTGATAAGGTATGATTGAAACCACTTTGCTAGTTTATCGCTACATTTGTAAAGTTTTAGATTTTTTATTAGTATATCATGATTTACCTGATCGTTTTCTTCTTGAAATAGACCATAACACATCTTACAAATTGTCCCTCATTAATTGCACTCAGCCATTAATCAAGTAATACTAACAAAACAGATAAATCTGTTGAATGACCTTCTCTAAATCCGCTTTGAGACTCATGTAATATATAATGATTATTTAAGAAGGAATTCAAATGAGAACCGACATATTCTTCAACTACATTTGATAAAGTTGTTAATATAGCAGTAGCAGGGGCGACAGTTGTTTATTTTATCTTTACTTCCACTCTTAAAAAACGTTTGTTTCCATGCGGATGGAAAGCTTCCACTGGCTAAACTTGTATTTATTATACATAAAGATGTCTGTAAGGAAGTTTTCAAATGTTCATCTATGCGAATGTTCAATCAAGGTTGTTTTGCGTTTAAGAAACATAATTTTTGTGGTAGTATTATAGATATTGAATGATTTAAGCCACAAACATGTACATTTTTAAAAAGCAAAATATTTTGTTTCCACTTTTGTCGTCATTTTCTTGCAGATATACGTACTAGTATATAAATGTGTATATATCTTATAGCGGTTAGGAAAACTATTTGCCAATAAATATGCTGTTTTTATAGAAATTCTTGTTTCGTATTTTCAAACATTGTAACAAATATCAGATGAAAGCAAACATAAACGTTAATAAACACCAAAATATGCACTTCTAATATAATCTCCCAAATATTTCTTTCAAATGCATGACAGCCTTTAATTTTCTTTTTGAATTCAGAAAGTTCTAACACTGGATCAAGAGAAATCAAATTATAAAATATCTTATTAAATAAATTATATTTTTCATAAACTTTTGTTAAGAAAATATATACAAAAATATGAAAGGGGAATAGTCGATTATTTCTAAAGCAAAAATATATAAGAAACATAATATTCACTGCATCTTATTAAACATACATTTGTAATCTATTTTACCATGATGTTCATTTCAAGTTCAGTTTCATATGTATAATAGAATGTTCTCATTTTTATTAAAATTTACAAAATGTTCGATTTTGATGTTTGTATCATCTTGAAAATGAATTAGCACAAAAACGAGCATGACAACAAAAATCTAATGACATAAATTTTCACGAGCCAACAACGTTATGGAATCTAACATGACTTGTTTCCAAAGTAAACAGTTAAATAAAGAAAGCTCTTCGGTAGTTGACTCAAGAGAGATGATTCTTAATTTACGGTGATTATATAATTATAAAATAAGTCCAGCGATGTGTCCTTTTATATGATATTTATTCGATGAATAGATACAATTTTAGATTTCTTTGCATAAATGATTATGTCCGCGAGACACGTCTCGTTTTTCGTTAACAATAGTGTGAAATTCCATTATGCCATGCGAAATACAGGCGTCTCTTTCCTTAGTGGTAATATAAGTATAAACCACTATATCATGTAGTACGTCTGGATCATTTGTCTTAACATAAATTCCATGAATATATATTAAAACTTTATGGCAGTGATTTACAGTAATGGTTTCATGGACAGTTTGATAAATAGATGACTATTCCACAACTTATGTAGAGGGTTTAAAGGTCCAATACCTTTTGCCGGTGCAGAGATTTATGTAGTAGTGGCTAATGTACAACAGCTGTTTCTCGTATTAGAACCATGTATACAATTATATAAAACCTGTCCCAGGGCTGTCTTGCGGCTTTTGTGTCGCAGTTGAGGCTTTAAAACCAACTGGGTTATTTTTAGTCTGAAAACCGATTCCATTGTGACTAGCAACCAATTGACAGTACATTACACGTTTTTTTTTTATCGAAGAATACACTTTGCCACAGAAGCTGACATATGCATTACAACTGGATTAATGATAAAACAACTAAGCAAATTAAATAATTTCTAATTTCTAATAATATTTTTGTTAGTAATTATTTTGTTCTTATTAAATGCATTTTCATCTTTACAACATTTATGTAGGCAAATAAAATAAAACTAAATATAATTGACACAAGATCAAATACGATACAATAGCTACCATCGTGTTTCTAATGAACCTGACACGAGAACGATCATCGTTACATCTTCATGTCAATCGAAATTGTTTGTCAAAGTAACAACAATGTAGCATGCTTACTTAGACATCGTTAGCTTGTCTAAGGTAAAAGGCGGAAGTGTAACCAATATCGGTCACTGATTGGATTATCGACTCGATAGACAGCTCGCGTCAGGTTAATTTATTGAGGATGTTTGACGTATCAATCATTTGTATTTCTTAACTAAATCAAAGTAAATGAATAATCAAGCTGGTATTAAAAAGATTTAATAAGATGACGACCAAAAGGACCGCCCTTTTTAAAAAATTATAGTAAATGTGTCGTTTTTGAAGTTATACCTGGTGCACATGTACATTTAATCTCGCTCTCTACCTAACCCCTGTCGTCACCTCATAAAATGAAACGGTGTCAATACCAACGTTGCACCACCAAACTGTTGAGCTATGTCTAACTTATGTTTATTTTGGAAATGGTATGTTTAAACCTTTCTCGTGCACTTGCTCAATGTTAGTTTTCAATCAGTATTTGCAAACGATTTTATTACAGAAAACCTGCTTATAAAAACAAGAGCATGTATCTTATGTTTACTAATGTTTCTTGTTTAAATGAAATGATACATATATCATTTTGTGCTGATGCAGCTGGTATTACAGCTGGTAAGATTCATTATCGTTAAACGTCCGTTGATTTTGGAAAAATGCCGATTGATAATTATCTTTCTGAATTAGTGTACCCCCTCCGAAAGCACCTAATATTACGGTTGATATTCATTGCAAGTATGTGATTAGATAGTCCAGACACTTAGTGGTGTCACAAAGCATTAAAGAGGTTTTATATCTGCTTTAATTTGCAATAATCAGTTAGAATGAGCCTTTGATTTATGATGAAAAAATAAAGTGCTACTTTTATATAGTGTCGCTCCTTGAAATGGCCAGCCTCAATGGGCTTATGAGACACCGTTATGCTGTTCACTTTTACTTCCCAGAAACTATCATTGGCAAGCGTCAAGCAGTAAGTATATTGTACATTATGTATATCACATTAAAACCTATTCTCGAATAACATTCCATTCAAGTTGTGTCTTTGGAACATCTAAGATACCAACGACATAGGTTAACCCTGGACAACTCTGAAAACCCCATTACTATATCGAGCTTTTCATTTTACGACATTTTAAAAGTAAAGACAATACTTAAAAATTCACACTTTAAAAATAAGAAATTTACTTCTTATCTTCCAACGAAATATTAATAAACCTATCTATATTTGAAATTATATGATAAATCTTTAAAGTAATGGGGATATTACAATATAATAATCCTTGTTTCTTTCTATATTAAATACGTTTTCTGCATTTAATGATCACATTGGGCAACAAGCTTATCCATCCATAAGTTATATTCGAAATATCTACGACCAATCATTGAGCATGGTGATAAAATAACAAAAGATACTCAGGTGTAAAACAAGTTAAACGTTCCTTTGCACGTTCTATCAACGAAAGGAAGGGACCTGTGCAAACCAACAAAAAAAAAAACAACGTCTTAGGTCTTTATATTAACATGCTGGCTGTTACAAGTCAAATGACTATGTGATATCTTTCAATTGCTATGAATTATTGGATAGGCAGAGAATTCCCTGCTTTTTCATTGGAGGATAATATACCTGATTCGCGAAATAGCAGGTCCTTGAATAGACTACCAGAAACCTTGATTACGTTGAGACAAGCTTTATTATAACACATATCCGTCACATCTTTATAACTCATTTTAATGAATCGGTAATCCAATAGTGTCATAATATAATCGTTACGACTCATCATCGGCGGTATGATGCTGTCATGTCTAATTTCATTCGAGTATCAATTACGTATAATTGTCTATTAAATACTTTTTTAGATGACAATCAAACTATGGTATTTGTTGATTTATTTTCTTTGTATAAAGCTTTAATGCATTTCCATTAATTTGTTATTGTCAAAGAAAATCACTTTACATGTTTAAAAACTAAAATTAAGTTTCAACTGAATATTAAGCTTCTAATTATAAGATTTACTTCTATACTCGCAAATAAATATCAAGAACGTATTGCTCGACATTCTTCACTTCGTCAGTTGGTCTCGTTTTAAGATAAACCAAATTCAACAATGTGAAACCAATATTAAATCTGAATCAGGGATTAAATTGAAATCAAATTGAAGTCATTGGACCCATTACATTAATCATACAATGCATTGCCTATTTAAGAAGGTATGATGTTTTTGTCTTAAACTGGGCGCATTAGCCAAACCAGGAAAACCAAGAAATCAGTTTTCCATATTATTGCTTTCGCATTTCAATATACACACATGTAAGAACTAAGGGGTAAGCGAGTATATTTGAACGAGTTATATAGAAAAATTCTAAGATTTTTGACAAAAACAGTCGTTAAATTAAAACGTTATACAGCTTACGCTTTAATTGGATGCACATATCAGAAACTTGTGTAAGTACCTTGGTTTACATATTTTGAAATGAAATAGTATGCAAAACAAATGACTAGTAAATGAATACGTTAGAACTGTTTCGCTTTAACCGATTATTCCAATGTATAATACACTTGTAAATAAAGCCATTAATTCATTGGTTGGCAATATTTACAAATTGGTTCCATGCCAGGATTGTCAATGGTGATCCCTTTTTTCGATGTCACAATAACAATTCCTATCAGTGTCTAAAAGATAGAATAATGAATTGAGGTTAAAACGGGAACGAAATATTGACATGATTTTATAGATGAAGACAATCCATTTGTAACATTGAGTGCTGGATTGGTGTGACTATGACGTATATTCTGATCACATTTTTAATGAAAACCTTTTAGATTATTTGATTTAAATTACAAAATAAATTAAAAACCTAACAATGAAACTTTTGAAAGTTTTTAAAGCGATCATGGTTATTTAGAAATAATCATAGTTTATGATGTGTAGAGAGACAAGCAGGTTCTCTATCTATGTCACGTGACATAATAATAGCTTCATAATAATGAGATTCCCATGCACCTATAGGAAAAAATTACCGACATGTGATATTTAAACAGACGCCGAATCCATTAATCGCAAACGTGGGTAAATATGTTTGTAGCATCCCACAGAAAACATTTCTAACAAATATAACCATTGTGTGTCTAGACAACTACCTACTATTTCCTTAACACAACATTATACAATGCAGTGTACGTGTCTGTATTTCTGAACAGAACTGATGTCACATAAAACACTTGTCTGAACGATTTCTCTTGATAAACACAACCTACACCATAATGCACATCCGGTTAGGTAGATTATTGACGGATGCACAACTCTCTCAACAAATGCAAAACTCTGCGCAAAGCGTATATTTAGTCATTAAAATGTTTTACGACAATTGCAATGTAATCGTATGTTTCCACAGCCGTAACCTTGATCATCTGTGACACTTGCTTTTCTTAAAATCAAACGTCTGGACACTTTGTGCCGATAAAATGTTTAAATCAGAAAGTAAGAAACAAATCACTGCAACGATAACGTGTATATTTAAATTGAATTGAAAATAATATTGATTTATTCTGGTGAATAGGCAGTACAGTTATCTTGTCCAATATACTTGTCAAATATGAAAATACCTAATAATAAAAACGGATACTCGTACATAAATAAACATGTAAATGGTAGTATTTTTAGTACTATGGAAAAACCGAATGTAGTCCGATTGTTTGAACGTTTTAAGACGTTTGTATTTTAGAGAAAAATGATTGACTGAATATTTAGCGTCATCTTATGCCATCGAGGGCTAACAGACGATCAGTTAACCTAACCGCTTTTTCCTGGGATTAACCAGTACTCGAGCACACCCGATCTCCGCAAGTAACTGATAAGTTTCCCACTTGAATCAGCGGTGAGAGACGAATGATAACGAAACACAATGTCGTATATCAATCATCACGGAGACTGTTGCCGGGCAGGGATTCGAACTCGCGACCCCTTGATTGATATTCAGACGCTTAACCGACTGAGCTAATCTAATCTGTAATTTTAGAGAAAAAAACGTCGAAGATGATAAAGTTTTTTTGTATAAAGCGTTTGTTGAATTTATTTTGCTTTTAATATTTCCCTGTCAACAGTAACTATTAATATTAATTTTGATTTATGTCTGAATTAGTCCTAGGTTTGTAAATCAATTGATAAACATTTATTTCTATTTAAATGCCTTTTATTTTGAGAATGTCATTGTTCAAACCTCTGTACAATACGGACATATATTTGGAGAAGTAACCAGCTGATAAAAACTAGTTATTTTGTCATGGGAGTGAAATCTTAGAAAACTGTACTTATGTCCGTTCTACTGAACAAAAATGATATTTCAATATATATAATTGCTATATTTCTATGCAATATTAAATAACGCGTTTAACTTTTGAATTAATAAATGCTTGTAGTTTATATCCTACGTACATATACTAGTTCAGGAAGGTACTGTCTAAATTATATGAGCGTGGAAGCGTAAAAATTCGTGTGAATCATAACTGACTATTATACTACAATTATGTTGTACATATAACAATACATACTCACCACACTATATCAGTTGATACACTAACTCGTTTCAGTACCGAATTGTTATACATGTACATTATAACATCTTTGCACGAAAAGAAACAATTTCACACACTTTTCCTTGATTTAGATTTATTTAAATTACCGTTACTGGGACAAATATGGCGTATCTGTCACGTTAGTTGATAAACGAGGCGTTATGTACGCACCACGTTAGCTTATAATTTACTGGTGACAGACAGGGAGCCTAGTGAGAATCGGAAATTATTTCTTCCGTTTTATAATGGGCCATTTTGGACTATACAGGAACTGTATATTGTAGAATTATAACGTTTTTAGAGATAAATGGATGCAAGCATGCCAAATGTGTACACACGAAAAGAAGCCCAACATTCCTGTGACGGTGCTGTCATTTCCAATGCGACTGGACATCTTACTAAGATATTTGCAGAACATGCGGGTTGACAGTACGCGCGATGATCAAATCATGCTGGAAGTACTCTCTATCGACGACGTCCAAAGGCTTTAAGTGCATTTTGGCGGTGTTGTGATTTGGACAAATGAGTCAGATGAGAATGAAAAGGTCAGGATCAGTACATCACGCCTACAACATACTCAGACCTATATGGAACGACAAAATATCTGCACCCAAACAAAGCTCATCTTTTCAATTTAAATGTTGAGACAGTGCTTGGTGACATGGAAACAAAAAAAACAAAACAAAAACAAAACAACACAAGAATCTCAAGTAGAAACTGCCATTTCATCAAAACCTGAAAATACAATGACCAGACAGAATTTCTTACAAAGAGTTTTGAAGGAGGGCGAAGTAGAAAAGCCTGTCTTCACCGGTATTGATAAACGTAAGTGGCGATGGATGGGATATGTTCTGCCTAAGGAGCAATCAAACATCACCTGACAAGCACTGGACTGGAATATATATGCCGTGCCCGATTATCTCGGTCGGTTGCGCGTCTATCTACCAAATTGAATCCAGGGGTCGTGAATTCGAATTCCCGCCATACCACAGTCTTCGTGGTGATTGATATACGATATTGCGTCGCATTCTAGTGGGAAAGTTATAAGTTACTTGCGGAGATGAGGTGTGCTCGAGTACTGATTAGCTTTTCAGGATCCCATGAAACAGTGTTTAGGTTAACTGATAGTCTGTTAGCCCTCGATTGATACTGTATATGCAAATTTCGTTTTTTTCTTATTTAGTGGTGACTTATTCAATCATACCAAACGTAATGAGGTATGTTCTTACAGCAATTTAACAAGAAGCACTGGTCAGTTTAACAATTATATTATTGGCATTTTAGTTATTCGCTACATGGTATTGACCATAAAATACATGTTATTGTCTGGTTGATACCATGTTTAACCCATCAACAATCAAAAATGGGAATATGTATAGCAAGAGACAGTGCACTCAAATGATACATACGTCAAAGCAGGACATTTTGGGAGCACGTGGTCTAGTGGTTATGCATCGAACAAAGAATCGGAGGATCGTGTGGGTTTCCTTCTCCTCATCGGCCATGTGTGGTGTCCTTGAGGTCTCACTGAAGAATTACCTTCCTTACATGACAGAAGCAAGATTATAACGCCAAAGAAATTAGAGCTGTGTAAAGCGGTTGGGCATTTCTTTTTTAAAAATGCATAAAAGGTCATATTTCTTTGTGCATATGGGAACATTGGAACATTTTCATGATTTCTGCAAAGTTTGGGTGACATTGGGAACTGTTTGATGATGCTATAACAGTTTTCAAGATGCGTATTGATACACTTGCAACAAATGGGCAGAATTGACAAAAATGAAGGGATGTCATCAAACCATTGAAATTGTGAAAAAGCAACCTGGTCAATCCCATGTTTTTTTTCTGCATATTTGTACCAACAGAGAACTATCTATGGGAATAAGGCACTTCTAGAACCATTGGTAATGTATCCAGTGTTCCAGAAGTGCATGTCTCTGTATGTAGAACAGTACAATATTAATTGGTATGTGAGACGTTTAGCAAGATTCTTACTACTGGTTCTATCCAGGAACACTCCAATTGAGGTTTGTCTTTATTGCAGTTACTCGTTTCACAATGGAAGTTAAAATAATAAGTTTAAACTCAACATACACATTTTTTAATTATATAACATATATTTCGGAATAGAATTAAAACCACTTTTTAACAGTTACATACTGTTTCAACACTTAAAATGTGTGCTATTCAATATTATATAATATATAAGTAGTCACAAGGAAGGTGCTTGATTTTCGAGATCCACGGGTACATATGCTATATGATGTTGCACACACGCGGTCAATGTGATGACAACTAACAGAAATATACAAGCAATTGACGCGAAACTAAGGATCAGTAGCATGTTAAGATGTGCATTATTATATTTACAAATGCCTTCATGCTATGTTTATATATTCTAAAATTATATATTATAGCCGTACACAATAATGGCATATGACCTTTAAAATAATATAGAATATGAAAATAAATACATGTTTTGGTTGTTACATAATTATACAACTTATAAGTTTACTTTTTATAACAAGAGGTTGTCACAATGTGTAATATTAATGTCTGTATGTTTAACATAAGAAATAAGTTTGTTTATGCAGAGAGTAAAGAAGGGATAGAGTATAAAGAAAGTTTTAGTGTTAAAGACGAAACGTACTTGACACTCCAAGTCTACAATCAGCATAATGCTGTCTTTAAATCAGTTGTAATTTGTCCCATTTGCCGTTATGTTGTCCAATTTAATCTTTTGCGATTGCTTTGATTCTTTCTATCTGTTCAATATGTTTCAAATATTTTATGAAATCTATAAACATTAGGAATAGTTTTTGTGTACTTGTTTGGTTAATGAAATATTTATCATAAATCAATAAAATATTCATCAAATTTGAATAACTTCTCCATTCAGTATATCCAAAAGATATTATTGCATAATTTAACTTTATTGTTAATAATTTGGCATTAAGATATACTTCAATATTTGTCCAAAATTCTCTAGAATATTGACATTCCAAAAATAGATGTCTGTTAGTTTCTACAGTCATGACACAAGAATAACATAAACTTGTATTACATATGTTTCATTTATACAGAAATTCGTTAATTAGGAATAATTCGCATTAAATATTTGTATTGAAAGGCGCGTATCTTTGTATTTATTTCAGATATAAAAGGTATTGTGCCATTTAATATGTAGTTTTACTACATAACTATTTGAGTATTTTTTAATTGTATGTTGTATAATAATTTTATTTTAACTCTTCAGCTTACGAATTTGTTGCAGTATATTCATTTGTGTATCATTATCAGTTATGTTGCCCGCGTTCAATCTATGTTTCCACCCGTTTGGTATGCCTTAAATTAAAGTATAATATTTAAAACAATCAGAATTATTGAGTAAGTACCTAGCTTTTATAAACTGAAAAGTATAGAACTTTTTTTTTGCCTTTTAGCTAGTAGTGGTTTGATGTATTTGACACCCTTTGCATACCATTATTTATACAATAAGGTTTTGCTATTGTTTTAATTTCGAATTGTTCCATAATATCTGGTTATGTAATGCTTCTGGATTATCTTTAAAGTTTATTATTAACCATGATTGTAATATTTCTAATAAAAACTTTGGAAATGAGTTGATTTGCGTATTAATATAATGATCATTTTCATTTAAATTACATTCAAATATTAATTCTCACATTACTATCTAATTTGCTAATGTATATATGCATGTAATCCCCATCATTTTCATTATTTAATTTTATTTTCACCCATCCTGGTTTTATTGCTTTATGAACATGTTAAATCGATTATTTTAAGACTTCCAATTTCGTAATCCTGTATTATTTTTTTTCTGCTAATTTTATCAGGTTTACTGTGCCATAAAAAAAATCGTATATACATTTGTTGATTATATTAATTAATTCTGACTTCGGATTTTCTAAAACTGTAAGAGGATATGTAAGTTTCGGTAATGCAACTTTTTTGATAACAGTTATTTTGCCAATTATTGATAATTTGTACCTCTTCCACTTTTTTAAAACAGTTTGAAAATTCCTTTTTTTGGTATTAAATTTAGTTCGTGGTATTTGTATCTGTCATTTGACAAAAAAACAATTCCCAATGTAGATGATCGTTTTGATGTCCATATAAATTTGCTGTTTGTACCAAATGTTTTCAGTAGAGTATTTTAGTGTTCCCGATCTCATTATAATGGATTTTTTATTGTTTAATTTTAACCAGATGTTTTACTAAATTCATTTAGCGTTTTAATATAAGGTTGTAAAAACTTTAAATGACCCATCTATCATAAAAGTTGCATCATCTGCATAATGCTGTATTTTTCATTTCTCTATTATGTATAGTAATGCCGTATAACGTTATTTGTTTTCACAAACTTATAACATTTCTATATAAGTATAAAAGAATATGGCAGTGGACAGCCTTACTCCCCTTTTAATATTGAAGAACTCGGACATGTGTCTGTTATTTACTAACACAACTTTTAGCATCCTGTAAAATAGTTTAATCCAATTTATAAAAGAGTTTCCAAAATTAAAATAAGTTAGAGCTTTAAAAATAAAATCATGGTCTGTACTATCGAATACCTTTTCAAAATCAGTAAAAATATAAGCCCTGGTTTATTTTCATCATTCAAATGTTTTATATATAATTACTTCAAAAATAGTTCAATTGTTTTCGCCTACATATCTTCCTTTTAAAAAGCCTGTTTGACTATTATTGATAAGATTATTTAAACCTTTTTTCATTTTATTGGCTATAGTTTTTGTCGTTATTCTATAATCAATATTCAGTAAACTTATTGGTTTCCAGTTACCTAATGATGATAAATCTTTATCCTTTTTTGGAAGAAAAGTAATAAAACCTTGTTTTTGGATTGTTGTTAAAGGTATTATTTTGGTATGAATA
The DNA here is from genome assembly GCA_029582155.1 of Panopea generosa. NCBI lineage: Eukaryota > Metazoa > Mollusca > Bivalvia > Adapedonta > Hiatellidae > Panopea > Panopea generosa. The sequence goes on along the minus strand of CM055906.1, from coordinate 22,085,875 downwards.
ATTTATAGAGTCTGTGTAATAAGATTTAATATTTTATAAAATTCGGTGTTTATTCCATCTGATATTGGACTTTCCCATTATTCATTTCTTTGAGAGCGGATAAACATTCTGATTCATTAATATGACCTTCACATGAATTATTTTCCTCGTCACTCAAAACAGTGTCATTTATTTGTGTTAAAAATATGTCATCATTAAATAATGTATTTTCTTTACCAAAATGATAGTCTCACCCGTGCAACCACGCTTGAGAATATCTCTTGATGAAATACAATTCGATCTAACACTAAAACAAACAAATATCCTCTATATTACCTATTTGCAAATAGTTTTAACCATATTAATTTAACTTATTATCGTCATCACTGCATCGTTAATTTCATGCGCACATAATGACATATTCATGTGTCGACGTGCCGTAAAACACAAATCATTCATTAATTCATTTATTTTCAATTCCCACGCGTCAGTGCTTTACAATGCTTACAGAAAGTGAATACTGGTATAAACAAAAGTAATGAAGAACGCAAAGTGTGACTATGTGAACATTAAAAAGTGTTTATACATTGTATATATTTTCTAATTAAAAAAAATGAAACGTAATATTATATTGTACATGTATAATAAAAATACTGTATCAGTATGGTTTTCTAGCCTTTTAGTTGTCAATACATTGTATGCATTATTCAAAATGCATGTAATATAAAGAAACCATGTTCGTAGATTAACCTCATGTGGTGAAACAAATATACAATTAGCTGATTTTTTGTCGAATGATTTCTAGGTCATGAACAATGAATTTAAGACAGGTTTTACTCGTCTATAACAAAAGACGGTTTGATAGAAACAATATAGTGTTTCTTTAATGAATTTATATAATTATGATAACATATCAATATCATATAATCAATAATTTTCGCTTGAATTTTTAAGGTTCGTCTTACACTATTGAAATGATACATATGAAGCAATTATTTTATTATATGCTTTACTGTTAAAAGTATATGAAAATTACCCATAAGTAGGAAATATATATATAAAGATAGCAAAAGAATAGATAATCGCCAACAATTTTGGCTCTTGTTAAGCTTCATAGTACCAATAACATGTACCTTACCCTTAGTGACAGTAGCAAATTATTGCGTTCAAGAAATTAGAGCTGTGTCAATCGGTTAGGCATTATTGTTCTTTGAAATTGCTTAAAATGGTCATATTTCTCTGTACATATGAGACATTTGGATCATTTTTATGAGTTTTGGTAAATTTGGTTGACATTGAATGAAGATATAACAATTTAAAGATGCGTACTCATACACTACAATAAATGCACAGAATTGTTTAAACTGGGAGGGTGTCATTAAACCATCGATATTGTGAAAACGCAGTCTGTTCAATCCCATGTTTTTGCAGTATATTTTGAACTAACAAATAATTATCTATGGATACAAGACAAATTTAAAACCATTGACAATTTGTTCAGTGTTCCAGAAGTGCATGCCTCTTTATGTAGAACAATACAAAATAAATTGGTTTGTGAGACGTATAATGCTAATATTGAATATTCTGTTCATCATAAGCCGAGTTGGTATCAGCTTATTCAAATACATTTTAAACTCTATATCTGCATCTGAACTAATTCTTGGAATGAACTAAAACCGGCTTGTAGATTTAAGGCAATATTATAGTTCATTTTTCTGTTTTATAGATGTGTAAAGATTGTCGTGTCACACACAAATCATTAAAATCCGAATAATTCCAATCCTGATGACATTAATATTTTTTAATAAGTTTGAGACCACTGAAATAAAATATTTTTATGTGATTTGAAATTAACAAACAATCCGATGCAGAGTAAAAGCGTACGAATACATACTAGCGGATATCAAATTTACTAATATCCAATATTATCGTAACGGTTATTGTTTTAATTATCAGCTGAACACTGCAACAGGGTTTGCTCTTATTGTAAAATTACGAAATACAATCCGTCTTTTACCTCCATATTTGGACAAATAAGAATAATTAAAATGAGTAAGCTACCTACATTATCAGTTTAATCTACATTGTACACAAGGTCAAAGACGCTGAAGCCATTGTTTCAATTTTGATTACACGACTGTTAAATGGCGTTGTCCAAATAACAGCTTTAAATACATATATGAAAGTGTTATTGGAATTATACGTGGGATTGTATAAGGTTCTGTTGATATTTTTATTGCTAGAATCAAAGAAGTTTTATTATATGTTCATAATTATTCAATTTAAAACAAATGCTAACATAAATATTGTAGATGGACTGTTAGCTGAGCACAATTCATGTCTTTCATAAACATAATTATTAGCAATGGAACTTGCGGAGCGGACATAACATGTGTTATTTACATGTATTGGATAATACAACACAACTTGCAAATTAGTTATGTATGGTGGCTGATTTCTGCAATGTCGTGTTGGCAGGGCGAAAACACGACAACACGACAACTCGACAATTTCATGAAAACACGAAACCTCGTGTTGTCAATTTGGCGGAGCGAAGATACGAAAACACAATACATTCTACTGTGTACTGGTCATTTTGTTCATTCATTACGAAATGTGTACCCTGATGTTACATTTTATCACGCTGTTTTGTAGTTTGACTTACGAATTGCAAACTACCTAGCGCTAATGTACATTGCTGCAACGGATTATCATTTATATGTATTTTGTATTTTTATAGGCTTGTATGAGTGATTTTTATATCTTTTTAAGGAACCGTGAATAAAGCGATATAAATCGAGAAGATCTGAATTCAGTAGTGCCTTTGTACGCAGTGCGCTGGTGGCAAGGGTGTGACTTACAGTTGGAAAGTATTTTAAACATTATTTATGTTACAAAAAGGACTCAAGAAGCCTTCAAACGTAGACGAAAGACGTTTGTTGTACGGCTGAATGACAGAAGCACTTTCACACCATTGAAGCAAAACAGTGTTGGAGATCTACAATGAAGCACTTTAAAAAAACACAAAAACAGTTAGGTGATTATTTATAAAATAAACTTAAATACATGTATCCTATTTTCGTCTAATATTTCATTCAAGTCTATGTAGCAGAAACCTAATACAAACTAAATATAAATGTTAATAAAGAACTAAATATCTTAAAATATTTGAAGACCAAAGTAAAAAATCGCACTATCAAGAACTATTTTGCAATGTATCCTGCGAAAATAATGTTACGTAACGTAAAACAATTCGGTGCAGTTTTGTCTAAAAGAACAGAAAATCAAACTAGAACTGTGCATGTCCAAATGCATAACCGGCTATTCATCCGAAAATGTTTCTTTACTAAAAAATTAAGACAAAAAGGGATTCCTAACCCCGGCAAATTGACTTGACAAAAATACCCCTTCACCTTAAATTATATGAATGACGGGGGCATACAAAAAGTTCGACTGACATTATGTTACATAACGAACCTTCTGTCAGTATTTTTGCAGCGTATGGTCGAAATTAAATCAAACTTACGTCAGATACTTTGTTATACTTAAAACAACTGAACAAAAACACATCAACATCTAAAGAGTTCTGACTTCTGGACAGCTACAGTAACATAAGTACAGTCCATATTCAACAATATCTGCACTTAGACAACAACGTGCATAGATCGTTATAAACTCAATCCTTTAGGTTCTTTAATTGGTCTCACAAGCAAAGAAGATACTTGGGACTCCCAACCTTTGGAAGCCAAACTACAAGTGCGCACGTCCGAAGCATGCGGTAGACGACTTGCGCCTTCATCTTCAGTGTAAAACTCAATCTCTATCGGTTTTTTAAACCCACATGGCGGCATTCTGTCTGCTCCAGGTTATCAAGGTTGAACGTCCGGAAATGAAACTGGCACTTACCCGTCTTAAATTACATATTTATGTAACTATATTACCATCAAACACTAAAATTACAATTTCAAACGCTATAATTAGAGTCAGTTTGTGCACATAGTTTAACCACCGAGCAATCGATGAATCTAAGTATTGTCTGCAGCAACTTTAACATTCTTCATAATGTAAACAAGTACCATGCCAGTATATATATTATATAATTAAGCAGTTTGTTACAATTTATATATAATAAAACTGAGCGCTACATTTATATATGATAAAGCTTAATGTTACAATTTATATAACATGAAGCTGTGTGCTAATTTATATATAATGAAACTGAGCGCTACATTTATAACTAATAAAGCTGTGTGTTACAATTTATACATAATGAAGCTTAGTGCTACATTTGTATATATTAAAGCTGTGGCTTACAATTTGTATATAATGAAACTGAGCGCTACATTTATATATATTAAAGCTGAGTGGTACAATTTATATATAATAAAGTTGAGTGTTACAATTTATATATATTGAAGCTGAGCGTTATATTTATATATAATAAAGCTGTTTGTTACAATTTGTATATAATGAAGCTTAGTGCTTCATTTACATATGATAAGGCTGAGTGTTATAATTGATATATTATAATAGATAAAGTGTTTAAATCTATATATACCGAAGCTGTGTTTTACAATTTATATATAATGAAGCGGTGCTCTATAACTTAAAAGTATATACTGAAGCCGCGTTCTACATTTTATATATAATGACTGTGTTCTACCTTTGATATATAATGAAGTCTTGTTCTATATATATATATATATATATATATATATATATATATATATATATATATATATAGGAAAGGGAGAACCATAAGTCTAACAAAATACCTTTCAGGAGCACTGGATCCGCAAAGGATACATAAATGATTTAAATAGTTAGTAGAGAGAATTACCATTTTACAATGCTAAAACGAAATATTCTAACGCCTTCATCAAAGGACGAATAAAACCAAAAACAAAAAACAAAAAAAAACAACACCACAAGAACAAACAATTTTCTATATAAATATTACTGCAGACAGACTGAGGAACCAACTATAATATAACATGTGATGGTAGTATCCCTATAAATGTGTTGCTTCAAAACAGGTAGAAGCAAGTATTGGCAACAAGCAGTTAAAATTATTGTGACCTACGTAACACAGAGGTAGCGTTTACAGGAATGAATCCTGCTACAGAATCGCAGAGCGGTTAAAAATAGATAAATATATAAACAATTTTATATATATTTATGTCGCATGTGCTCAAACCGTTGCTATAGTGGCTGTTCGTAGCTGTCCGCTCCATAGTTAGTAAGTGCTACAACAATAAGTGCTTATCTTTGAAGTTACCACGTAGAAGATGTATACTTAACGCCTTTCATAACGAAAGTATGGATATTGTATCAAACCTAGATATGAAATGATTGTAATCAAGAATAAACTTTTTAACCTATGTTTTTCTGTTATATTCAATCAATTGTATCGCTTTAGAAAATACAAATTTAACAAATTAATTGCAGTTGACATGTATGAACTGATAAAACCTGTATCAGATCTTGGATAGAAGATATATTTCAATATTCAAAAAAAATATTAAAGGCGTTTAAGTATACAGATGTAGTTAAATAATGATAACTTCGTGCTTTATTAGCGAGATATATTACACATGTATAGGTATTTTGTTTTTGAGTGAAATGTTATTGTAGACTCTATAAGTGCAATATATTACGAATGTGAACGTATGCCTGTTTGTAGTAGTTTTGTATTAGATGTAATTTACTTATGAAAACACGAACTATAATGCTATTGAAATCTGTATTTATTTAAATGGAATGCTAAAATAGATATTTAAACATTCACTGTTACAGTACAATTTTGTTTGCTTTAATTTGTGATTTTGATGAGCTTTAAAACAATAGGAGTACTTTAGATGAGTTATTATGGCTTACATTTTTGCATAAATATTAACATAATAAAATAATATTTGAAAGACAGACTATTCTTGGCAATGGCTGCTCTATTGATTTGTATTCAAAATTAATAGACATTGGATTTAAATCAAACAATAAATAATTATAATCTGACAAACAGAAGTGTGAAATATGTGTGTACAAGTTTGGTATATAAACACTGTGTTTAATTCCACCAAGTGTCTTTACAGACTGTCTGATGTTTAATATAGTAGTGATATTATGTACCACGAATGGTTATAGATATGTAACACTTGTTATTTATTTGTTTAACTACATGTCCAACAGCAAACACAGCATTTAAAAGAAAGAGTTACATGTACGACACAACTGTAATCAATATATACTACTTATTTAGTTTAATGAGAAGGATGCATATATTGAAAATATAAATGGTAACTTCGGACCATGATCGGAGGGTCGTGGATTCGATCCTGAACAACGGCTATGAGTGGTGCCCTTGACAAACACACTTTTCATCATATACATAGTACCGGTTCCACATAGAAATACTTCTAGTGTGATTTGTCAAGGTTGTTATAAATTATTTCACAATCGAAGTAACTTTAAAGTAAGTTCACAACCTGAAGGCTGACACCTGGATAACTGGTAAAATTAAATTCATTCTGGCCCCTTCATCACATCCTAAAATTTAACAGTGTATAACAGTAGCTCCGTGTTATCTTCTCATTGCTGCAGCATGCACAAATGTGTAAGATGTACAAACATATAAGTTAAAATCCATGCCACATTATATTATTATTGTACACATAAGTTGCTAAACGGGTATCGATATATATATATAATTATGAATAAGTATTGAACGGTACTGAGAGCATAGATTTACCATCTGTCTCAGTGAGGTATTGATTAGATTGTCTTTATATGTGATACAAGTGGTTCAAAGAAACTATGATTTTTTTTTCAGATATGTCAAAAAAAGTATTTGCTAAAATATACAGAGATGAGACTCCAATGAATCCACAGGAACTAAGTTTTATTTGATTTTAGGAGCTCGGTGTAATTTTGGACAAGCATGGACTGCTTTTTAATAAAAAAAATACTTTTACAGACTCCACAGCATATAAAAAAGCTGGCCAACATGTCAGCTAATGTACATTTTTAGGTAGAAATACTTTGATTAATTTCATTCTCTGGAACGAAATCACTTTAAAAAATGTTATAGTGAAACAGGCAGACACTGTTTTATACAGATTATATAGCGAAATCTGTGTAGTGAGGCCATAATAATATCTTCAGACTATTGTTTATGATTAAAATGGATAATATGCATCTATCTTACATGTCCTTGATTTATTTATAAATATTCAAATAGAACTAAATTATAATAATGCGTTATGATATATTTTTAATTCCAAAAGCAAACCCAATGTGTTATTAAAATTGACTGTACATTGGTATTCACTATGACAGAGACTATTGTCTTGATATGTATTTGGTTAATAAACAAATTAACCAACTAAATATCAAGACATTATTCTCTGGTTGGTACCATATTATATTTAATACATATGTGGAGATATTTATTTGTGAACAACCAGACATAAATAAACAGACAATACTACGGTTGGCGCGCCTAGCTACAATACGAACAAATGCCATCAACCCCGGCGTCGTCTTAATAACGTTTTTGAACAGGTAAGATATCTATGCAACCACTCATTGGATATGAATAAAAATTCGCATGTGTGTTTACCATTATCTATAGAGCACACAGAGACAAGAACAATAACTAGGGATTGCATTTTGGCAAAGTTATGGCCCTTTAGGACTTAATTTTTCGTCTGTAGACGACACCCAGGTTAAACTTTTGTGTTAGTTTTGGTGTTTGCCTCCAATCTCAATATTTGCATAGGTGGTGAGTTTTATCCCATTGGCGAGCTTTGTTGTCTTCTGACAACTCTTGTTTTATTAAGCCACTAATTTTTTTATCAATTTTATATTCAATTTTCAAGTTGATACATGTAATTTAAATTCATCAGAGTTTATAAAGCAATACACTATGCGTTATATAAAATATTCATCAAGTAGGAAAACATGTGTAAAGTGAATAGATTTTATATAAATCGTATATGTTTATTCATTAAAGGCTGGCTTAACGTTTGCTAGGTAGCATTTGAAACACTTGGCAATAAGTGAGGACACAATTATCTTAAACAGTAATTTATCAGCTTACCGCAAAATGTAAAAATAATTGATAAGTACAGTGATTTAATGTGAAATGAATGAAGATAATTCCACTTTGCAATTGTCGAGTATGCTCTTGTATGTCGCTTTATGAATCCATGGACACATGTTATAAACTGTACTTCAAGGTTGTATAACTTAGTGTACTAAAATACTACTTCAATGACAAAGAGAAAGTTATAGTTATTAATATTGGATTATATTTATTCACAAAAGTTGTAATTCAAAGATATAATGTAATGCTAACGTGCATACATCCAATAAAGCATGACTTTATTGATTTGAATCTTTCAACAGTGGCAATTAATCCTTAATAATAATTTAATGTAAAAAGATATGCTTTTAAATTTAGTTTATACTGACAATCTAAATTGTGCCATGTTCGATTCTGTAATTGCTTGCTATGATTCACCAGCAATAAATCAAGTCTACTACTCATTTTCTTAGTGGAAATGTATGTTGTCATGAAATCATGTTTTCTTTGTATGCGTCTTTATCTGAGACTAAGGTATCTTATTACAGATCGATGTGCTTATATTGATCCTACACCCAACCATGTGATATCCTTCAATGTCTCACTTAATAATTACCTCACCTACATAACAGTAGCAAGATTATTACTCATGGAAAATTAGAGCTGTGCAAATAAGCTTGGCATATTTGTTTTGAAAATCTTCTTTTTACTATAGGTGAGCGGAATGGAACATTGCAATGACGTGCGCCAAGTTTGGCTGACACTGGCTGAACAATAAGAAAATGGACACAACTGTCAAAAATGAAGGGGTGTCCCGAACCATGGATATTCTGAAAAAGCAACCTTGTCGACCCCATGTTATTCCTGCATATAATGAGCAACATATAACAATCTATGGAAATAATGTGATTTTAGAACCTTTAGTAATGTGTTCAGTGTTCCAGAAGCACATGTCTCTATATGTAGAGCAGTGCAAAATAAGTTATTGTGTGAGACTTTCAAGGGACACGCGAAAGTGTTGAATTAGATTTTGCTAATGTTTATACAACATATCATTTACACGCATATAAACGTATAACCATATGGATGTATCACTTTCCATGTATCGTAGTATTATTATCTGATGTTTCATGTTTCAGAAAGCATTAATATTTCTTTCATACACTAGGTCAAGTCACGTTTTGATAAAACATTTAATATGACGCTTGCTGTCATTCATACAAGCCAATACTGGCTACTACTCTGCCATTTCCTAAGACAAGCTAACGATACCTTAATAAGCAATATCTAGACAGGCAATGCCATGTGGCCAGTTGGTGCGGTGATAGTCATTTTAGCATTAGATCCATTAAATGTTCATGGTGAGATGTATTTGGAATCATTTCTGTCATACTGGTAAAACTAATGATATTTAACTAACTTGTATCTCTTTTTGTCATAAATGATCAGAAACCTTTTAGAATAGGATGCCTTGTGATAATTTATGTCTCGTTATAAAAAAAATGAAATGTATGCAGATATACTAGAATGTTTTAAGTTTATAATAGATCATGTAGGTTTGACGGAGACTAGTGTCAATTGAACATTTATAAAAAAATGCCGAATGTCTCATTGAGCATGGTATTTAATATAGAATAAAAACACGTATTGTTCAATATTTACTCTGTATGAAGTCTAAAAAATATTCAATAAAGATTGTAAAATGAGTAAGTGATCGTTATTTTTTCATAAAAATAATATATCTGAAACGATTCCAACATATAACCATCGAGTCTACTGTACTAGTGTTTTTAGACTGAGTGTCTGTAATAAAAACGTAATGGTAATTGTTGTACCATCTTACATAATGCTCAAATCATTTAGAGTAATTTATTGTATCATAATGGTATATTAAAATATTTTTCCTGGCAGTTTGATAAAACCGCGAACACGCCTTATGTTTACTATATCTGTTAGAGAAAAATATAAAAAATATTACAATATTTAAAGTTATTCAACTTACAAGAATTACAGCATTGGTTCTTTTTTATTATTGCAATATAAACTAAAAGACCAATGTCAGTCATCCTTCTTAATTCCATATTCCAAACGCCTAACGTGTTATAGTTCCCTTGGTCTCCTCTATATTATGTTTTTATATGCAAATATTTCCTCAATGATCATTATATAAACAACATGTAAACGTACTTAGAGCCGAAATGATTACAGACCTAAGTTACCTCTGAGACCGTAAAATCGGTATTGATAATTCATTAAGCTGGTATAGGAACTGTGATTAATATCAATTCCCTCAAATGTCTTAATGTTAGAAGTACTTTAATAGTCCGTACAAAGACACTGTAAACCTAATAATACAGAAGTCACAAAATGATAAGTTGCCAAAGTTTCTTCCTGAGACGAAACCATATCTCATGTTGGATAAAATTATTATACGCGGTTTTAGCATAAAACAGCTTTGGTTTGCTCAGATATAAGTCTGGAATAACTACCATGTAAGTCTTAGTATCTATTTGTTATATTGGTAAATAAATATAATTCTTGATAGCATTTATAACATACTTATATATATAAGTTATGGCTCAAAATATTGCTAAAGATACTATTGACACAATCATTTGTTTTATTAAATATTTCATTGGGCATATATTATTCCGTTGTTTTTGCCTATGTAGCGATTCATAAATAAATACATATGTCATAAGTTGATACCTCTGATACTTTAAACAGAATAAGGATATTGACAGTACGGTTAAGTAATAGTTATTCGAACGTTCATTATTGACCCAAGAGAAGAAACAAGACAATATGTTGTTGAGCTACCGGAGCAAATATTTTTTACATTTTTCAATTTACTTTAGATTGATGATGAAAACTATTATTTTTTTTAATCCTTTTTTTTTAATCCAGTGCATAATTTTACAATGATTTTAAAGAAAACATTTTCAATGAGGAACTTTCAAAGATGTTGTTTAATGGTATGGATGGATGATGTTGATACGTTTGTATAACTTGTCACATATTTGACAGATTAGTAGCTAAATATATTGTTAAGTTTATATGAGAAGAAGAAGTACAATATATAACCAATGACTTTCCATACAGCCGTATATAATATGTTGTTATGTAATGACCTTGTAACTATTATTTATTGTTTCATGATGTTTAATTCCATGCATAATTTCATGTGTGAAATAATATAACCATTTATTTGTATAGGTGACGATTGAGCCGTGTGTGTTGTTTACAATTCTATATCTGTAATAGAGTCATGGTTCAAGTCATAATTTCAGATAATTTGCTATGATACGTTTTGAAAAAGAAACATGAAATAAAAGTTACATAAAATGTCAGATTGAGGGTCAGCTGTTACGTTAAACATATATCTTAATTCATTCACGAACGTTTTATTATTCTGTAACGCTTTGTATGTTAAACTCTACTTTGCAATGTAACTGACACACATTTTCCTTTGATTAGATTTTCTAACGATTGAAATGTTGAATATTTTCGGCGTGTTTTTAATTTAATTGGCAAACCTTCCAGCAGTGGAGGTTGAAAGTTAGGGTATTTAACAGATGTCAGATAACATATCTCCTCAACTGGAATTTTTATTTTCACTGATACGGAGTAATTTACAACCTGATCAAAATAAATTAGAAACGTCGATGCAGATAATAATTGGTAAAGCGAGAAATGGAATTCTAAATATTTAAACATAAGCCAATCTACTTTTTACACAAATGTAAGCCCCTCTTATATTATGTGTATTAAGCCGATTATCAACATTACATGATATGTATGATATAAATAAAACAATATCTCTACAAAAAACATATCTACAAAACAATGATTAGAAGAGAGTTGATTGGTTTAAACATATTTTATTTCTATTTATATACATGTATACAGAAATGGGGTAGGGCAACAAGTTCTTCCAACATTCGATTCGGAACTCCCCCTACAGTTTAACAAATAACATAGAGTACGGCAGAAAAATAATTATGAAGGAGAAAATTACAGTATTGTAAGAGAATAAGAGCAGTTAGATAAGATTTGTAGCAAACTTTAAAATAATAAACTGTTTGTTTAACATAGTTTATTAAACGAGTTTTATAAACAGGCAACTTGATTAAAAATATATTAACATTTAAAATTGACCAACTACAAAAGATTGTTTCATATAATAGCATTGCATTAGTTTATTTGTCTAGTTGTCGTATTATACATGTACCTTTGTTACATTTGGAATGCTTCTCAAATCTTTTCGGAATGTAAGATAACTTAATTTGAAAAACGTTTGTGATTTTAATGTAGTCCTGGACAGCTTGAAATATTTGAATATTTTAGTCCAAATTAAGTTTTCTTTCAAAATAGTTATACATTTATAATAAGCGGATGAAGTGCTCTGGTATATAGATTTGAAAAGTGAATATTTTAGTTTCTGTAATGACTGCATTTTTAAAAGAAATGTTCAGCATTTTCTACTCTGTAGTAGCAATCACATATATAGCGTCTAGTCTTAAGTGAATAAAAAAAAGGTCATTTCTAACTTCGATGCAATTGTTTTTAATTCTATCATGGATAACTGATAAATATCGATTGCAATATAATAGATGCATACTCGAGAACAAATAATAGATAAGTATATTTGATGTCAATTCTTCTATGTGTTGTGTCCATTCTCCCAGGTGTTTATGGGTTTGTACAAATATTGATACTTATGACCTTTGGTAATTAATCAAAAGGTTCTGTGTATATTTTAATCAAACCGAAAGCACGAGGTTAATAACAGCTATATTGCCTTCCTGCATTTATAATTAAAGCGAGCCAAAATACAACATCAAATTGTTTGCTGTGTTATGCTATTTCAATTTATTCTTACTTCCAAAGAGGTATACATCGTATAAAGATACTTTGTATTTGATTACAAGATAGAGTGTATGACTTTATAACAAAGATATGTCACAGTTGTGACTTTAAAATTTAGAAAAAAAACACTCCCGGATTAAATCGTAATTATACAAAATACTTTCCCAGAACTATTATGGGGTTTTAATCTGAATACATAAAAAATCAAAAAGCATTATCAAAATAATTAAAAAGTTTTGAATGTTTTGAATGTTATCAAAATAAAATGTTTCTAGGGACATATTTTCGGGTAATTTGCAAATTGCATGACAAAGAAACGTTTGAATCAATTGATTTTAATGATAACCCATTACATAATGTAATATCGCTTTAACAACCGATGGAGTTGATATTCAGAAGAAGTGCAATAGCGTTGTGCCATTATAATACATTATCTTTTTTTATGAATTTCCCAGTACACTTCTTATTTCATTCTAGTGTGAAGATAGACTTCCAAATATGCTTGGCATTACAAAGCACGTTATAAATGGAGACGGTTTTGAGTCGGTAAGGGAATTTTATTCGCCATTAATTGCATTCTGCAAGTTAAATAAGGAAGTTTTCACTACGGAGACAACCGTTTCGGCTATGATTTGTGAAAAGTTCATTTAAGAACAGCAATACATAAATCATTTGAAATCTTGATGGAATCAAATGAGACTGTTTTATTCAAAACGTGTTACCGTGATATTCAACTAGACTATAGAAAAGGCACTAGCTCACCTTGCTGATAGCCTTTACATATCAGTGACAAACGAACACGTTGATTGGCTCAGCGAAAGTTACATAATATCACTGGTGCAGGTTTGTAATCACATCCGATTTTAAGGAATTGTTAGTAAGCATAGAATGTTTTGTCAATAAAGTAAAATATGATGCATGACATCAACTTTCCGCAGATATTATGGTTAAGGAAGTGAGAGTATTAGAGCCAATACATAAACTCCACCCATGAATACGACGTTGTTGATTACTTATGCATTCAATAATATAATATAGAAATTATATTGTATTTTAACTGATGGCAACGCTATTACAATAAGATTAACTTTTTAATCTATTTATAACCTTTAAAGATAAAAAAAAATAATTGGGTCAGCCCTCATATCATCATTGAACGCTTCTGTGTGGTCAACCCATACGGACAATTTGTCGCTCGACCGAATTATTATTTTTTATATCTCAAACGGTTCAATTCAAGCTTAAAACTACCTTTGTCTGGACATTTATTGTTATTCGTATCCATCGATGTACAATAATGATCTAATTAAATAATATTTGAAAACTTTTTGTTTGATTGATTGAAAATGTTTGACGCAATTTAAAAGTGAGGATATAACCCAAGTGCTGTGCGTTAACTTGATATTGCCTAAACATACATTATAATCTACTTTTAAAATTTGGGAATTTCATACAGTTCCAAAGATGAAAAAATAAAGCTATCATCTTAAAGGACATATTCCGTATCAAGCGGTAGCAAAATTTCCGAACAAAGATTCTTCGTTTTTTTTTTGATCTTCATGTTATCTTTTATTTTAAAGTCTGGTTCTGAATTTCAATAAATCAAATACGATGGCTCTCCAATATTATTTTTTAATTATAATTGTAGTCGTATTGCAAACTAAATCACATTTTGACATGTATTTATAATCCTGTTCTGAATTCCGATAAATATGTGTCGGAAATATCGATTTAATCTCTTTTTATGTTCAAATTTAATATCCGATCCTCATTTATTCGCGTGATTACTTTTTTGACGTCTTTTGACTTCGGAGACAAAGATGGTATCCGGTTAGAACGGCACAGAAACATTAGATAGGTATGATGGTCATTACCTTGTCGACTGCACGGGTTGTGTATAAGCGATGAAACATGGGTATCGTTTTTAGAACCGAAAGGAACGGAAACAATACAGTCTGGATTTGTGAAAATGGGAAAATGCTTCAAATAGCTAGTAAAATAAGACTGCGTATATTTTATGCTTTACTTTTCGATACAGACGAAATCGTGACACGGGTTTTGGTACCTGAATAAACTACTTTTACCAGAAGGTTTTACGCGCATGAACTTCTACACGATGATGCACCGGCCAACAAGTCTACGGTGGTTATTTGTTATTTGGCAAGGGGTTGAATTGAAATATTGTCACACACATCCTACAGCACTGACAGTGTAACATGTGACTTTTGGCTCAATTTTGTCTTCAAACTGTGCCTAAGAGACCGCCAGTTTGAGTTCCGCCTGGAAGTGTTTGTTTTACTGTATCAAGACTGTATACAGAAAGAGGACCACAGATGGGTATTTTCTGATTGGTTTAAGCGTTTGAAAAGGTGTGTAAATGTGCAGGGTATGTGGGTACTTCCAGAGTCTGAAATAGTCCGTTTTATGAAAATATTCTCTGGTTGTTATCATATTATATTCAACACATTAACAAGTAAGTATTGTTTATACTTAATAAGTGAATATATGTCTCCGTATTGGAAGGGTTTCACTTAGAAACATAAACATGATTTATTGGTTACATCCAACCTTGCTCTTCCCCATCGTAAGAGACAGTGTATATACATGTACAGTAGAGCGTCCGAAAAATGGACACACTGTAGACCGGAATACTCTATAAACAGTGCACTTTTATAGGTCCAGAACATATTCATTCTTTTTTTCTATTGTAGAATAAACCTTTGTTAACCGGAACCTCCTTATTCCGGAAACCGGGATTTTACTATTTTTTGTTATTTTGTATTTTGATGTAACCTTATCAACCAGAATATGTTTTTGTTTTTTTACATACCACAAGGTGGTGGCATGTCAATTGTTAGCTTGAGGCATTATTGCAAGATCGGATTACCACCTTTTTATCAAATGCCGTGCTATTGTTTTGATTTTGTTAGCTTTTGCCTTGATTGTTGTATTTTGTATGATGATGAGCTGTATATGCTAAAGTCAAAATACAATATATCTTATTTTACGTTATATCAAAATCGTGACAATCACCAACTGTAGTGTCAATTGGGATTTGATTAGCATGTTAAAACGACAAGTAATTGTTGCAAACAAATATAGTACATTAATTATGGGATACATGTAATTTTAAAGATTTTCTGAAATTTCAGGATGCACAGAGTGCTTGATTTAAATAAATCCTTGAAAATGTATATAATATAACGTACATAATATAAGCTGATTGGGAAGATTATTTTTCAGATACTATTACAATTATTTATTCCGTAGTGCACTTGAATACTGGGAAAATGTTTAGACTTTTGCGAATACAAACATCAAGTCTGAATCTCAATCTTATCATATACACGTATATTGAACTTATTGAAGATTTTTACATTTTAAAGATTTTCTGAAATTTCAGGATGCACAGAGTGCTTGATTTAAATAAATCCTTGAAAATGTATATAATATAACGTACATAATATAAGCTGATTGGGAAGATTATTTTTCAGATACTATTACAATTATTTATTCCGTAGTGCACTTGAATACTGGGAAAATGTTTAGACTTTTGCGAATACAAACATCAAGTCTGAATCTCAATCTTATCATATACACGTATATTGAACTTATTGAAGATTTTTACATTGAAACGTATTACTTGTATCATTGTAATGACCATTGCATTATCCTATTATTGACATGGCTATTGTGTAAAGACAAAATTGATCAAGAAACCAGATTACGTAAAAACAACCCCAAATATAATATATAAACCGGAAACCTCTCTAAACCGAACATTTCCTTTGGTCGCGAGTTTGTCCCGTTTACAGATATTGCACTGTAATAGTTACTGGATATACTTAATCACTATTCAGGTTAACGTTTATTTATTTAACCATATGACATTTTAACATTCCACGTACACATGATCGAATATTACATTTCAATATATTTAGATTGATATTTAAAATAAAATAGTATGTTTTTTTAATTAATCCACACTAAGTCTTATAAAACGCTCATTTACATATAAGAAATATCTAATGTTCGCCAATATTCTATTGCAAACAAAAACGATATATCATTATTTTGATTCATCTGGTACAAATCTGGTGATATTTATCAAATCTAACGATCAGTGAAATAACATTTAATTATAAGTTCTCGTCGTCCATCGTGCTACTGCAAGAATGGTCATCATTCCGGTTATTATATAATGTAGACAAGTGTGCTTATCTGTAGACAGTGCTTGTAAGTGCAGACATTAACATTAGTCCCTAAAGATTATTATGGTTTTATATCGTTTTTTTGCGGTATTCAATCTTAACGTTTCTGTAATTTCATATGCCTATGAAATACATCAAAGCGTCTATAAGAGTCAAATGACGACTGTAATACTGTAAAAGAAGAACGTGTCATTGCACCATCCTGATATTACTACAAACTGGATTGTTGACGGATTGCGAAATATCATTACTAAAGCTGCTTTGTCCATTGACCTCTGCAAAACAGACACTTTATTATTGTAAATAAATACAAGAACCGGACAAATTTATACTTAAGAGATTTCTGCCGCTTGGCAGAGTTGTTATAAACTAACTTAAAATACACTATCGTGAACGTTCTCTTCGGAAGATATCATTTAGATATAGAAAAGGAAGGGGATTGATTTTTTTAGGGGCGTAATCGTTTTCTTTCTGTAATTACATAAAGCAATTGGTGACTTTTCTCGGTTATAGTTATCATTAATTTGCGTTATAATTTCTTTTTTTTTTTAAATTTAGGTACGACATTCTCTATTTTCCTTCCTGTGTGACATGTAATGTCCAGTCTATCCAAGATCCTGATATAACCCGAATCAGGTCTATTAACAACTAATGAAAAAGCAGGGAATTCTCTGTCTGTCACATTACTCATAGCAATTGATCGCTTCCTAAACTCTGACGTCATTCAAACTAGTGACCAATCAACGTGTTCAAATGCAACTTTCCCAACATTCCCAACTGGGTCCTTACTACAGACTATGTCATTTCCATCTTTAAATGTACTCATTTCATTGTTTATTTGCCTGATTGGGATTGTTAAATCTATTAAGCAGCTTATATGTTGACCAATTTTATATCCAATTTTCAAGTTTATACTGTATGTATAAATCATAACACTGATTGTTATATCAAAATATCAATTCAGTCGGAAAAGGTATGCAAAGTAAATTGTAACTGTTTATTCTTTGAATAGCGGCATAACGTTTCCTAGGCAGATTTTGAGGACAAAATTATCTTAATCAGTAATTTATCAGCCTATCACAAAATGTGAAACTGATTGAAAAGGGCGGTGATTTAATCTGAAACGAATAAGGATAATTCCACTTTGCTATTCTTGAGTATGCCCTTGTGTGTCGTTTTATGAATTCAGGGGCACATGGTATAGACAAAGCCAGGGAACTTTACTATTAGGTTATCATTCAATGTAGTGATTAACTGAATAAATGACAATGCACAGTCATAGTTATAAAATAATGGATCTATTTACAACAAAAATAGTCATTTAAAGACATAAGGAACAATGTTGAAATATGGTGTTTTTAAAGAGACACATGGCATTGCAGAAAGATGTTTTTTTAAAGGGACACACGGCACTGTAAAAATGTGATGTATTTAAAGGGATACACGACAATGTTGAAATGTGATGTCTTTAAAGTGACACACGGCAATGTAGAAATGTGATGTCTTTAAAGGGACACACGGCACTTTAGAAATGTGATGTCTTTAAAGGGACACACGGCAATGTTGAAATGTGATGTCTTAAAAGGGACACACGGCAATGTTGAAATGTGATATCTTTAAAGTGACACACGGCAATACAAAAATGTGATGTCTTTAAAGTGACACAGGATATGTTGAAATGTGATGTCTTTAAAGGGACACAGGGCAATATTGAAATGGATATCCTTAAAGAGACACACAGCAATGTTGAAATGTGATTTCTTTAAAGGGACACAAGGCACTGCAGAAATGTGATGTATTTAAAAGGGACACAAGCCAATGCAGAAATGTGATGTCCTTAAAGAGACACACAGCAATGTTGAATTGTAATGTATTAAAAGGGACACACCGCAATGTAGAAATGTGATGTATTTAAAGGAACACAAGGTAATGTAGAAATGTGATGTATTTAAAGGGACACACGGCAATGTAGAAATTTGATGTATTTAAAGGGACACAAGGCATTGTAGAAATGTGATGTATTTAAAGGGACACAAGGCAATGTAGAAATGTGATGTCTTCTAAGGGACACACGGCAATGTAGGAATGCGGTGTCTTGAAAGGGACACAAAGCAATATTGTAATCGATTTTACTCATGTTTGTACATCAAATCATTGTTACGCAAATCACTGCCTGATACTTCATATTTCAGAAAGCATTATCAATTGTTTTATAAACTAAGTGATGTCACGCCAGTTTTAAAACATGATAATGCAATTGCCTGACGCTCGCTGCCAATGAAACAAGTAGATATTGGTTGGTATGTCGCCATTTTTTTCTGACAAATTAACGTTGAATAAGTAACACTACAATGCCATGGTGATAGTGGGTGCGGCGAAAGTCGTGCTAGCATCATGTCCGTTATATGTTCAAGGTGACATTTATTTAGAATCATTGTTGTTATACCGGTAAAAGTGACGGTATTAAATTAATTTAACTCCTTTTTGTCACAAAAAAACCCCCGGAAATCATTCGAAATAGGATGATTTTCGATAATGTTTACCACTTTCCCAAATAGAGATAAAATGTCTGCATATATACTAGGATATTCTAATTTATAATTGAATCGTGCAGATTTTACAGAAACGGTCTAAAATGAAAATTTATCAAAAATTCTAGATGAACCTTTAAACAAGGTACATTGCCTTTAAAAAACAACAAAACACGTATTGAGTGATATGTTCTTTGCAGGGAAGCAATTATATCTTTAAGCAAACGATGTAAAATGAGTAGTTTATCGTTGTTTTCATAAAGAAAAACATTACTTGAAAAGGTTCTATCAAATCAATACCATCGAGTCAACTGTACTATATAAAAATATATTGACTGATTGTCTATAATATAAACGTTACTGTAATTTGCCTAGACTGTGTATCATCTTACGTATTACCCAAGAGTATTGTATTTGTATAAAATGGTATATTTAAATATTTTTTCTTGAGGTTAGATAAAACCATGGGAACGCCTCAAGAAGACGCCTGTTGTTAATATAACTATTATGAAACAAATTTGGAAAATTTGACTTTCACTTTATAATTTCTATTTTATTCCAAAATATATCGTCAAAATATTTTTTGTTGTGTGGATGATATAAATGAGTAGAACTGAACATTTTACCATTATTTGGTTAACTTTATAATTTGTATTTTGTTACAAATTCACTTATGCCAATTTAATTCTTTTAATTATCTCAATAATGTCAAAGTATGGAATTTGATTTTATTTATTAGTAAGATTTTATCTCTCCTTATTAGCACTTTGACATATGTGCTTACAACTTGATGAGAATGAAGTCCTTGATACCATTTTCACACCGTCAAAGTCAAGCAATAGCTTTACCTGCTTAAATAGAGATGGTTACTTAAAGACCACGGAAAAATATATTAAGATATTTAGATAAGAAAATATATAGCTTTGTGAGTACTATGTGATAAACTTCGTAACAGCATATTGATAACTGGATAACAACTTTGTGATTATAACTTTAATAGAACCATTGTGTGATTCAGAAATACAACTTTATGATCTTAAAGGCAGTGAATTGGAAATTGACAACTTTGTGAACTTCAGCGAATATTCAAAGTGCAATAACGACTGAAACTTATAACTATTTCAACTAAGTGCTCATCTTGTGTCTGATATATCTTTGTGTGACATTATCAATTTCTGAAAGATTATCCCTTAACACTGTGCATAATGTTGTGACTATTAAAGTCGACTTTTTGATAATTTAATTTGAATTCGTAAAGTTTTATTCTGAATATTGTTCATATAAACGACTTCATGGCTGGCTATTTCCCTTGCATTATGAGTGATTCGTTTTCCGCTCAAAATGTAATTGTACGAGAAAAATATAACAAAAACACTTTTAAAGTACATCTTTAAGATAACGGTATGGTTTCTTAAACTAATGTTTATTACAAATAAAACTAAGTTGTCGGGAAAATGAGTAGTCATCATTCTTTAGAGAGGGAATTCGAAAATAAACGAACACTCTAGACGTGAACTAATTTCCTTGGTTTCCTCTATTCTATGGTATTCGATGTAAAGTTTTGAAAAATGACCATTATATAAACTAAATTTAGAGACGAAATGATTACTTACCTAAGTTATCTCTGAGACCATTTATTCGGGATTGATAAAACACTTCGCTAGCGTATGCGCTATGATAAATAGCAATTCCCTATGTGGTATTAAGTAAATGTTAGTAAGACATTCAGAAAGCACTTTGATTCATAGTCCGTACAAACACACTGTAAACCTAATAATACAGCCAGATACAAAATGATAAGTGGCCAAAGTCTTCCTGAGACGAAAACATCTCTCAAGTTGGGTAAAACTAGTTTATGCTCTTTTAGCATTAAACAGCTTAATATGTTTTCCCATATAGGTCTCACTGCACAGTTAAATTTTGTTCGTTGTTCTATGTAAAATAAGGTCTAGGATTACCCTTGTAAAAAAAGAATTCCACATCAATATTTTTTGTTTTTTGTTATAGCAAGAATGTAAACCCACATGAAAATGCACAATATCCGGTAGA
The DNA here is from genome assembly GCA_029582155.1 of Panopea generosa. Lineage (NCBI taxonomy): Eukaryota > Metazoa > Mollusca > Bivalvia > Adapedonta > Hiatellidae > Panopea > Panopea generosa. Next base: position 22,064,156 of record CM055906.1, on the reverse strand, counting down.
TTGACCACGTTGGTTTTTTTTAAAGGAGATTGCAGTGACACCCTAAGATTTGTTTTAAAAAAAAAGTCCTCCAAGACTCATAATTACATTCATATATTGAAATCTTATAAAAAACACTTTTTTTGACACCAGTGGTGTTTTATTGCAGTATGTGCTATACCAATATTTGCTCTACTAATCTGCAGCAAGAAATCACAATTACTATTAACCATTTTGAAAATATTTCAAAACCATATTACATAGGCCTTGTTTTTAAGCGTAAGAATCATGTAACTGGGCGTAAAAGGGGCGTAACTGTGTAGTGAGACGTTTATGAGTACGGAATAACTATCATGTATGATAATGTATCTAATTAAATTACTTTACCATTATAGTTAGATAAAAGTTACTGTTATTTGTTTAGTGTGTGTGTGTTTGTATAGGAAACTGACCAAGGGCCGACAACTCACGAGGGTAGGATACAAGTATACTCAAAATAAAATTAACTATTTGCAATTTTAATTTTACATGCATAAAATTACAAATATACAATTATACAATGTATTCAATTTAAAGCAAATTACTCAACAAAATAACACAGCTGGTATAGAAATGTCCTATGATGGAAATAACACTTTTTACGCAGTTCTTTCTTCTACACGTTCCGTATATCTATATCGCAATCCAAACTGTTATAAAATACACTAATATTATATTTAAGATAGTATTACCGCGTCCGGATTATCGAAGATGATTTAGCGTCAATCGTCTCTCGTGGCGATGGCTAGATAAACAGGGTTATATTCCCCAGAACCCTTTACTGAGTTTCTCTGGCTTTACGTCGCCTATTCAATTACAAATAACATTATCTTCGGAATGGATATGAACAATTTATTCAACTTTACTTTCATCTGATACGTCGAAATATATCTATCAGACATTTAAATAACTTAAACATATACAACATAATATAAAATTCACATACACATCTGCCGTTATGTATTGCAACAGTTATATTCTCAATCCTTCTCGTCACGACAACTCTAAAAGATGTTTCTGCAAGACTGGACAGTGTTTCCATAAAACAGTCAGACATATATAGCAAAAAGTATAAACTTATCTTGTATGAACAAAAAAAACATCGAACTTGCATCTGTAATAACTGTTTAAAACCAGATATTTTTAAAAACCTTCTATTTGTATGCAGTGTTATACGACTTTCTGACATGTATTCATGCTTAGCCCATCAGTTGATATTTTCTACACACAGTACTCTTGAACGCGCCTCGAACCTGCCACTTTTGTATTACCAATATCTATGCCAAAATATTTAGTAGTGTTATCAAAATTTGTATACGACGTAAACAGAGAATTTTGTGTTCATTTCACAAAGCTTAAATGTTCTTTCTCAGTCAATTTTTTTTTTTTGAAAAAGATACATAAAATATCACATGAAAGGTAAGCTGTTCTGTTAAGCGTATACGTATCCTAATTCATTCACGAACACGTTATTATTCAGATATTCGTTGTATGGCGAACGCTACTTTGCAATGCATTTGGAACAAATTTTCCTTTTATTAGATTTTCTAACGTGTGAAATGTTGAATATATTCGGCATGTTTCTAATTTAAATGACAAACCTTCCAGTGGCGGACGTTAAAAGCTTAAGGTATTTAGCATATGTCAGATAACATATCTCCTCAACTGGAATTTATTTTTTCACTGATAAGGGTTATTTCACAACCTAACCAGCGAATGATCAAAAATAATTAGAAATACCGATGCAGATAATGATTGGTAAAGCGAGAAATGGAATTCTAAGTATTGTAAACCCCTCTCTTATCATGTGTATTACGCCGATTTACTAACACTACGATATATGTATGATTGATAAAACAATAGCTCTACAAAACAACGACTGAAAAGAGTTGATGACCTTTAATTTATAGTCAAACGGTGATTGGCATCTTCTAATCACAATGGAAGCAAGGGGAGCTACAAATATCAAATATTTCCATTTAGGCATGGATTTACTTTAATTTTTCAGACTGGCTTTTTTTCAAACATGCACGTGGCATGTCCCAACACATCGCCCTTTAATCATTCCCATGATATTTACAAACTGGTAATACCCTATTATTTTTTAATTTGTGAGAGAGTGTTGTGTTCGCGTATTGTATAAGTGTTTTTTTATAATTATTTATTTATGTTATTGTGACGTGTGCGGTGGGATGGTCCTTCTCTAGCCGCAACATACTTATTTAAGGGGAAACTAAATGGATTGCGAAATGAAGCTGAAAAAAAAATGATTGATTAATTTTCATGTAATCAAGGGCTATCAGACGATCAGTTAACCTACCCACTGTTACCTGCTGTAAACCAGAACTCGAGCACACCACATCTCCGCAAGTAACTGATAACTTTTCCACTTGAATCAGCGGGGAGAGACGAATGATAAAGAGACGCAATGTCGAATGCCAATCATCACGGAAACCGTGACCGAGCGAGGATTCAAACTCACGACCTCTACATTGATTGTCAATCGGGCCCGGCTCAACTGAGAAGAAAAGGAAATAATAACAAGATGTTATTCATGTGCTACATGGTCATACGATATCGTTAAATATTTACATTATCCTTATATAACTCTGTATGGAAAAAGTGTAGACACTTTGCAACATAAAATAATAAAGTACATATTCAGGAAATGCATCTGGTAATTAAGCCACGCCTACTTGCAAGGTTGATATCAAGATCTTCAGCTTTTCACTTCTACATAATATATTTTATTTCATTTCTCGTGTTTTATTGTTAAAATAAATGTCAACTCAGTTTTAATTCAGTTCCTGTGGACAACAACTACTACGAATATTCACGTACCGAAGTAAATGTCCAAATAAATCTGAATCATCTATTTCCTCGTGGTCTTTCATCAGTTGTGTCTGAGACCTAATAACACAGGCCTATTAAAGTGTTCTTTTGTCAGTTGTCTGAAACCAAACAACACAGGCAAATTTAAGTGTTCTTTCGCAAACTACCATTCAAAATGATTATGATGGAACTTATTTTTCTCCCTTCAATGTATCTTATTGAAAATTTGATAAATAAATTAGCTCTCTTCTGGAAAGTATTTTTTTTAAATGTTGGTTTGTGTATCCAAGAGGATGCGTGTCTATTCCATTTACCTACATAAAGATTCGAGAATGACCACCCCTCATTATCTATACAGGGGATTACTACATATGGACATTATGCTTATAAATAGGCTAATATAAATATAAGAAATAAATATGTTTACGACAATTAGAACATTACATTCAGGGGATTTATTCACTTTGCTTGTGACACGATGTAAAGTTATTATTGCAATAAACAATAACACAAACCACTTTCTTTTTTAAATTAAGACATTATGAAACAATACTGCTTCGTTATACTTTTCTAATGCATTGCAATGAAAAAGATGGACGCACCAGTTGAAAACAGAACTAATAATGCAGTATCTTAACATGTTTATGGCGTGTTTTGACACATTATTATGAGTCTCCTTAGTTTTTGTCCTTGTGTAAATACACTTTATCGGCGTATATTTATTAATTATTTTTAAGTTGAGTGTTTAGTTAATTGTTTTATTATTTTGTGTACATAATCAATAGAGGAAAAACATAAATTATGTGTCATTTGAACACTATTGTTAGTAGTAAATGAAATACTTCAGTTTTTGAAATATGCTGAACCCTTTTTGAAATATTAAAAAAAGAAAGGTTTTCAATGAAAGCATTTAAATGCAAAATTTTTACGGATGAGGATTTGGAAAAATCAAAGAAAAGTCAGACAGTAATGTGCCAAGTATACCAGAAAGCTATTTTAGTTTTAACTTAATGTTTGCTGTTTTTGGCAAAATTGAATTTTCATTGAATTTGAATTTTGATTGACTTACATACATGTTACTGTAATTATATTTGTTAAACCAAAATAACATCTTAAATGGGTAGAAACATGCGCGCCAAAATCAATAAAATATGATTTCAAGGAAGACGTTCGTGGCAAACCTGGGATTGTTTCCATAACCATGGGCGTACTTCATTTACTGCTCAACCGGCCTGCTTATAGTCAAAAGAATATTTCAGAGTTTAGATTAAAACATATTCATACTGTAGTACTTTACACGCAACGCACATGAAGTTTTGTTCTAATATAAGATTCTCAACTACTATTTTTTTATTTTTTATTTTGGCTGTTCGATTTTTTTAAGGACGTGTATTCGAATTTCATCATCTCTATCATTTAATCTTGAACATATAAATAAATAATTGATGCTATCTAATCATGACTATTTAACATTCCAATCCTACTTATCTCTAAATCCTCCATCCAAAATTAGGGAATCTCATTTAAACACGTTCATGTAGGGCATTCTCCTTTTGTCTGGACTATTGTGGATTTAATCGTTTCCGTTCGTTCGAGAAATGTAGATTATCGATAGATAGGTGATGTATCTTAAAGTATCGGAGAAAATATTAGTATCGTGCAGTGAGTTTATATGTGAAATAATTTCAGTTTTAGTAGACGAGTCTTCCGTGGCTAAGCGGACTAAGGCGCTGTCGTCAACTGATCAATGGCATGTGAACACTTGGAACTAACCAGTTCCTTGCAGTGCTTATACACAATTTTATTCTGATGAAACGGTATTATAAATGGTATGCTCAAAACAAAATCATGAAATATAATGAACACAACATTTTTGCATGTTTCACTTCCAAACGTTCCAAATAGAATTATAAGGTAATATCTCAAAAAACATAAATGTACAAGAAATCGCACGCTTACAGACATTGTTCCGAAACAGGCTTTAGAAGAAAAGTCGATCATTTTAATAAACGATATACTGCCATCCTTGATGTTGCCTATGATTGTTTAGAGAGAGAGAGAGAGAGAGAGAGAGAGAGAGAGACGCACATGTACACACATTTATTAGAATTACATTAATTTTCATGATTAAAATCTTTTTTTCATTTGATAAAAAATTTTACTTGCCATATAAAGGATATACTCATTTTACACTCCAAAAATATCTGCCCCGGTACTGATATTTTGTAGAAAAGACTGTCATGTAACAGCTATATTGCCTTTCGCATTTATAACTAATGCTAGCTAAAATACAAAATTTAATTAACATCTTCTATTATTATCATTTTAGTTTTACTTCTAAAGAGAGGTACACATATTGTATAGAGTATTCGTATTATTTTACAATATAGAGAGTACGACTTCCTGATCCCCTTCCAGATATTTCACAATGCTGGCATTAGATGTTAAACTTTTTTCAAACTACACATGGATATAAAAAAACTGGAACCTTTTGGTTGTTTTTGCCAATTAGCATTTTATGTGTGTACATGTATCTATTACAAAAAAAATTAAGTTGTGACTATCTTACAAAACAATATCCCAGAGCTATTTATATCGCATTTGGGGATTTATTAAGAATACACAAAAAATAAGCTAGCATTATCAGAATAATTATAAAGTATTAAATGTTATCAAAATAAAATGTTTCTAGGGACATTTTTGCTGGTAATATGCAAATTACATGTAAAGAAACGTTTGAATCAGATGATTTTAATGATTAGAATTTTATGAAAAACCCATTTTCATAATGTAATATCGCTTTAAATGCCGATGGAGTTGATATTCAGAAGTAGTGCAATGGGGTTGTTCCACAATAATACATTATCTTTTTTACGAATTTCCCTGTAGACTTCTTATTTCATTCTAAATATGCTTTACATTACAAAGGACGTTATTAAAGGAGACGGTTTTGAATTCGGTAAGGGAGTTTTATTCGCCGTTGATTGCATTTTGCAAGTTGCAATGTGGAAGTTATAAGTTTGGAGCCGTTTCAACAGTAATTTGTTTAGAGTTCCATTAAGAACAGCAATATATTAATCATAAAGATCTTGATGAGATCCAGGAAGACTACATGGATATTCAACTAGAATGCAGAAATGATTTTACCTCACCTCGCTTAGGACCTTTACATCAAACACGTTGATTGGTCAGTTGGCTCAGCGGAAGTTACATAATATCACTGGTGCAGGTTTGTAAACATACGATTTCTAGGAATTATTAGTAAATAGGCATAGAATGTTTTGTCAATAAAGTATAATATGGTGCATGTCATCAATTATCCGCGGAGATTTTGGTTAAGGAGATGAGGGTATTACAGCAGATAAATGAACCCGACCCATGCTTGTGATTGTCTCTAAATACGTCGATGTAAGTTACTTATGCATTCAATGCAATATTTATTAAAGTGTGTATTTTTCCGATGACAACATCATTATAAAATATGTAATGTTCACTATATTTATAACCTTTAAAGTGAACTTGTTTACTGTAGATAACAATATTTGGGTCAATCCCCATTTTATACTTAAAACATAACTATGTGATTAACCGTTACGGACTTGTGTAGGGTTTGTTTTAGAAGGACGTGGTCAAGTGGATTTCAAGTGTGTTGGAGAGCCATATAGCGTATGCACCACAAACCCAATGCATTAAATTTGATAACTCATTTAACATTTAACAAGTTCACATTTACATATTCAAATAAAAACTAAACTGCACGACTGAAGAAGAGAATAAAATTTAATGGAGACTACCAGTTAAGGGAGAACGTTTATTGGGTAAACTATTAAATAATAGTAATCTCAATATCTATACAGATATACCATTGTTTATTTCTATTAACACTTAAAGTGACGATTCAAATATAGAAAAAAAAGTTGTTAACCTCTATCCGAAACGGACTTTTCCTTTACGTGGACATCAAGTTAAAAACATACTTTCCTTCCATAGAAAACAAGTTCAAAACATACGTTTCCTCCATGGACATGTTCAAAACAGACTTTTCCATCCATAACCAGATTTAAAACAGACTTTTCCTCAGTAGACAGGTTCAAAATAGACTTTTGCTTCTAAAGACCAGCTCAAAACAGTCATTTCTTTCATAGACAGGTACAAGGTTCAAAAGAAACTTTTTTTTTCTATAAACATATTCAAAACGGAAGTTTTTATTCTATAGACAGGTTCAAAACGGACTTTTTCTCTTCCATAGACAGGTTCAAAACGGACTTTTCCTTCTACGGACCTGTTCAAAAAAGACTTTTTCTTCCAAAGACAGGCTCAAAACAGACTTTTCTTTCAATAGACAGGTTCAAAATGGACTTTTCATTCTATAGACAGGTTAAAAACGGACTTATCCTTCAATAGACGGTACAAAACGAAATTTCTGAATAAGTGTAATGGCAGGTATAAATTTTGTCAATCGGCATCAAGGTATGTTTCGACAAGAGAGAGGACGTTCAGATTCTCTTGGGAGAGGTAAACAAAATAAGAAACAATCGTAACGCCAAGTACATATGTCCAAATCTGAGTTTCAATTTAGTAGAAACAACTTGAATAAATAAAATGTATTAAACGACGGCTCATATCAAAATACATATGTTCCAACAAAAATGGAGAAAAACAATTGTGTCCCATATGTGCCTTTATATCTTTCCATATATCTAGCGACGGTTTTAAAACTGGAGCATGGCGGAATTTGCCAACCACATAGTATTTAATCAGAAATTATACGGTATTTTCCATGAGCTTAGCATCAGTAAATACCGACTTAAAACACGAATAAAACACGTTTAAGAGAGATATCGACCGTTATAAATACATCAAAAACCATGAGATTCGCGTAAATGTTTGTCATTCATAAACAAGTTATTTCATTCTTTATAACAAGTAATACCATCACATACTCATTATGTCGCCGCTTAAATAAACATAATGCCACCATGGTATAATATTTTGTACAATATTTATATTTTTTTATTTTTTGTTTCTTTTATAATATGTTTATATTGTTAAACAACGAATCTCAAAACAAAGCGAAATGTGCAGATCGTAAATTAACATTAAAAGGTGTTCAGATTGTAGAGCGACACTCAATATCAAATCATTGTTTTTTCAAATTGTAATAGATAAAGTTAAAATAATAATGTCAGTTTCCGTTGTAGATCAATATTCATAATAAAAGTTAGAAGTCGGAATCTGAATGTCGATCAAGGTCTTCAATCGCAGGTCGACATTAAAAATTAAAAAAAAATCTATATTATCTATTTAAATATTGATTTACGATTGCTGATCTTGGTCTACATTGAATATCGATCGACGACCTGCGCCTTTTTTTAATTATGATCAACGAACTGGACATGTTATAATGTTGATTTGTTATTTCAGACCTTGCGTTACGATTATTCATGTCGATTGACAAACTGACCACTTTTGAATGTTGATCTACGATTTGCACATGTTTGAATCTTGATATACGATTTGCATATTTTTGAATATTGATAAACGATTCCTAATACGGGTTTGCATTCTAATGCACAAGTGGCGATCTTTCAGCCATCTCCATACAGCTACCCAAAGAGCTAATTAAATCTGCTTTTAACACTCTGTTATGTTTTGTCTGGATAAACAATCTGTGTAAGACATTTACTCTATCATATTTCTATATATTCTTTATATCTATATAACTGTTGTGTATAAGTCGCATCCATATGGTCCTTTTTGTTTGTACAATGACATTACGATTTATGTCGTTGGGTAATATTTAGCAAACTTAAAAATGTTCAAATGCTGTAGATGTCTTTATTCGAAATATAAATTTAGTCGAGAATCGAGAATCGAAAAAGAATAGTACAAACTGTTACAAAATGAACAAAGGATTAAACTTATTAAACTTTTCCAAGGACACTTCATTGAGTAATTGAACTCAATCTAAATACATAAGCTCCAAGCTAATTATATTCGCTGAAGTCATTGAGTGTTCTGGATACGGCATGGTCTTGTCATTTCATTTGAGTTTCTTTCTGTGAGTCTAGTACAAATTTGGAAAAAACAGATTTGTAAAATTTTATGAACTTGTGTCATAGTGTGCATACACGCTGTAATACAGTCAGTGTACTATAAGGCAAATCACATTACGTAAGAAGAATCATTTATATACACCATACGTTTTTTTCGTCATCGGTTTCATTGAAAGTTGTGCTGTGTTTAATTTAACAAACGCATTATTTCCTCTTCCGTTATGTTGACTATCTGATGACCCTTCTGTACCAATGCACGTATTATAGAAATACACGTTTCAACCATATCACCATTTAGAAAACTACAACATTGTTTATACTCATTGTTGTAGGTAGGTACAGTTTCATTCTGGGCAGGAGCAGTTTCATTCTGGGAAGGTGCAGTTTCATTCTGGGCAGGTGCAGTTTCATTCTGGGCAAAAGCAGTTTCATTCTGGGAAGGTGCAGTTTCATTGTGGGCAAGAGCAGTTTCATTCTGGGAAGGTGCAGTTTCATTCTGGGCAGGTGCAGTTTCATTCTGGGCAAGAGCAGTTTCATTCAGGGAAGGTGCAGTTTCATTCTGGGCAGGTGCAGTTTCATTCTGGGCAGATGCAGTTTCATTGTGGGCAGATGCAGTTTCATTGTGGGCAGATGCAGTTTCATTGTGGGCAGGTGCAGTTTCATTCTGGGCAGATGCAGTTTCATTGTGGGCAGGTGCAGTTTCATTCTGGGCAGGAGCAGTTTCATTCTGGGAAGGTGCAGTTTCATTGTGGGCAGGTGCAGTTTCATTCTGGGCAAGAGCAGTTTCATTCAGGGAAGGTGCAGTTTCATTCTGGGCAGATGCAGTTTCATTCTGGGCAGGAGCAGTTTCATTGTGGGCAGATGCAGTTTCATTCTGGGCAGGTGCAGTTTCATTCTGGGAAGATGTATTTTCATTCTGGTCAGGTGCAGTTTCATTTTGGGAAGGTGCAGTTTCATTCTGTGCAGCAACAACAGCGACCAGTAGCATCAGGAGTCCAGACAGGAAAAATATTCGTCCCATCTGAAGTCAATTAAGAAAGGTGTTTGTTAAAGTTACAATTACCGTCAGCAGATATATAGAAGTTATATTGATATTCGTATTTCGTCTTCCGATATTTAGTGTGTTGCTCATTATTATAAGCAGAGGCCTTTAGGCAATGAAGACCTGGTCCTACACTTCTCTCCGAAAAATAAAAAAATCCTAAACTAAATAATATAAATAGAGCCTTACATTTGTGTTCATTTAAGGATTAAAACCCGAATTTTGTGTTTTCATCAGATGACGAAAAACAATAGGTCAATTTATCGTTCTTGAAGCCTGAATAATGTCAAAAGTCTTCCTTTAATGTGTTCAATTGGATTCATATCCATGAATACAGTTACACATCCATATGGACATTAACGTCGACAGTTTGCGAGGAGAGAACTTTAGTTAAATGTGTTTGAATATGCTGTACAATGATTTTCTGTATATATTTGCATGTGAACGTCCATTTTGCTAAACCCTATAATCAATGAGTTATAGCTTAAATATGTCTTGAAATGCACCAGTAGTCACTATTTCAAGTTTATAATTTAAATAATCGGGGGCAGGGGAGCATGATCCCGTACCCCTAGACTGCCAGGGCCTACACACCCAACTTAAGCCAGTAGGCCCCTGATAAGAGTGTAAAATAAGCTTTAGACTAGATATCGAAAGACGAAACACGATCATTATTACGTTGACAGCAGTAAGGTATATCTTCATGTCAAGGAAGACAACTCTTCTGTGCCTTTTACTGAGTTTATTTAGGTCATTGATTATGTATTATTTGTGGTATAAGTTTATAACACTGGATATAAGGGATAAACGATTATGCATTCGTGTTGGGTGTTTGACAAGGTGAAATTTTATCTCCCTTTCAATTCTCCATGTTTTTAATGACTTAGAATATATATATTAAGAACGTCAACTGGAAGAAAAAGATATGTTCAAAATGTTTTTTAGATACTGCAACAAAGACGATAAGAACTAGTTAGTCTGTATCATAAGCAGAATAACTTTAAATAAGATTTAATATACTCACAAATCAGTATGGCAGATAGAGATATACTGTATATACTGTTCGAATAATGATAATGGTTTTCAAGAAAGGTGGAAGATAAACATGTAATATAAGGCAATCGTTTAGCGTTCACATACTTAGGTATGGTCCTTATGGTAGGTGGCTCAATTGCAGAAGCAAAAAATACTCTTGCAAGTCAAGTAATGAAAGCAATTTTAGTTCATTTGTTTCATATATTTGTCAATTTAACAATAAAGCATAGTATAGATTTGTTTGATAAACTTGTTAGTTTTATTCTTAATTATACTACTGAAATTTGTGGTTAATACAATGTACGGCGAAACAATCTCTCTACACAGTTACTACACAGTTACGTGACGGTAACAAAAAAGAGCTGAAATAAGAGTTAATTTTGTTCGAAATATTTCCAAAATGATTCAAAGTGGCACAGATGTATTGTCGCAGGTGAGTAGATTCAATTCTGGTATGGCATATACAGCAATAAGACATCACTAGCCAGGTGTAAAAACGTCACTGTTACATGTATGGATATTTTTTACATAGTGTTTTTAACAATGTATCTGTAAGTACTTGAAACTTCTATTAAAAACAAGTAGGGATAGCCATACACTTCACTGTATTTACAAAAACAAGCAGGTCGACCAAACAGTTAATATGTATTGTGGATACATTCTTACTATGGAAAAATACTTCAAATTATTTTATTTGTTTTATTAGCGTGGGAATCCTACACCTAATCCTATTTTATTAAATGTGAAGTCACGACGGAAAGATACTATTATACAAAAATGGGAGATTAGAACTTTCAAGAAAAGTCCTATTTTACAAAAAAACATTTCAGTATTTCATTTTTTAACCATATCATAATCTAATAAAATTGCTACATTCTCTTATGATTATATTTTCACTTAGACTGCACTAGAAACAGTTAGACGGAGAATACAATAAGGTGCGCCAGTTTACAAGAGAATATGTTATTTTTGTTCAATGTTAGAAGACGAGTATTATTCTATAATTATAATAGCCAATTGAACGAGCACGTTAGAAAAAGTTTCATTCTTATATAGCATTAAAGCATTTTAGTACGGTAAAACTGATGGTCATGTTTAATACAACTGACAAATAATTGGCGAGGGTGTGCAGATATATATATATAAATCTTTCAAAGGGATTATATTGACATATTACCCTGTCCTAAATACACACGCCCAGCATAAAGATACACTCATAACTTAGATATAAACGCGTCTAAAGTGTCTAATTGCATAACCTCTGTATTACAAACACTGGGTTTCTGAAGCCACATTTTTCTTTTGTTTACATTCGCCATTTTCAACGAACTGCTTTCGGGTTTCTGATCAATCATCGTGTATAACATCGTGAAGACTCGTTTCCGATTTCGTTTTCGAGGCTTTGTTCGGGAAGTTAACGGAGTTCAATGTAAACATTGCGCAATACTTTATTGTGGGACGTATTAAAGTTTTGGCCATTATTCAGTTACTGTTAATTTGATAACTTTCAAGTAAATAAAGGTTATACGTCAAAACATAAGCATTATTTTGTGCACAATGCATAAAGGTAAAATCTGGATTAACAGCGTGTTTGTGTTCGTTGCCAATATAACCCCTTTAAACGTAGGCAAGAAAAGCTGTATACAATAAATAATCAGATGTGACTATTTATTATGGTAGAACGATTGCAAAATCAATATATCGGTTGTTGAGGTAGCAATTGATGACATCACAACAGTATATGGTTTTTATATATTATGCATCTTAATGTAAGTGGCTGCCCAATACAGGTTGACAAAAAACAATAAAATGATAAAAATGGTAAATAAAAAGTGTGACCGTTTAAGAGAAGTGGTTGCTTAATAGAGGTGATCATCCACTCAGGTTTGACTGTATTGATGTTTATAAATAATACCAGGGATATTCGTGTCCGAATGTTCTACGGCGTTATAATCTGGCACACGTAACTCTTACTACCGATATTGCGGTTTTGAGCCATGTTTGATTAAACATTGAACAACTGTATTAGGATTGAACGTTTGTCATTCACTTGCATGAGCACGGTGGCTATTCGTAGATTACATGCTTTAATTTAATTGACAATATTAATATATTAATCAAACTTAAGTATATCATATATTAATATTACATACATATAAAGTATATTTCCAAAAAATCTTGATAATGAAAAACATACAATTAAGAAGGTTTCAAACATATTTTTTCGTAAACAAGCTTTTATGTGTACCATATATCACTTTAATAACAGTTGGATTGCGGTGAAGTAGTTATAGTAAATACCATCTTAAAGCATTCTATATTCTTTACTTACATGCACAAAATACACTACAAGTTCACTGTTAAACAATGTAAACTACTTACTTTGAATATATTTAATATCTACAAAATCGTCAATGCAGGATCAAGATTTACGTATGTATACCAACAACCGTGGGTATTTGAAGAATGAGTTATTGTCAGCAGACTGGTTGCTGTATCGTTAGACTTAATAAAACATAATATACAGCTATGTTCAGTATATCGTGTACCGTATGTTGATGCGGTGTTACCGAAACATCATCATGTATTGTTTGTAGCTATGCTTGTAATTGTCTGTTATTAAAATTGCATTGTTAGGTGATTATTCGACGCAGCTAATTCGTTTACACCATCACGTTTTATAATGTGACAACGCCGTTGGCTGACAAAGCGAGGTCGGAGACAACGGTAAACTATCGTTACGCTCCTCACATAAATGTAATTTATTTCAAGGATCCTTCAATGGCGGTGACACATATTGTCGTATGCCTGTTTCACGATTATTCTAAAACTAGTATATTGACTGAATGTACGCTGTTGTACTGAACGTGTCCTTAGAATGCTACGATTAAAAAATAAAGCATGATGTCGTTATAATTTATAAATTTGATATGATGCCATCTCAACTTTATCAACCAATCAGTGATCAATATTTTCACACTCTATTCACGTTCTGATTTGTGAAAACTCCGTCACTTTTTATTCTATTTCCTATTTATAGATTACATAATTAGTTAATTTCTACCATGGTCATTCCATATCAGACAATTGTATTGGAACGGCATACGCTAATATAAACGATAGATCTTGTCAAAATTTAGTTAATTATCGTTTTGGAGAAGTAAACATTACTTTAGATTTTGTAACCTTTTGAAGCATACTTTTATACTCATAATAACACCTTGTTCCAAAGCTATTAATATCAATATTCAAATGATTTGATATTTCATTAATGGATTTGATATGTGATTCAAATTTAAACCATCAGCAAATAAATCGAGATCACAAAATGGCGTCCATATGGTCAAATCATTAAAGTACAGAAAGAATATAAAAGGACCTAACAAGGAGCCCTGTTGTACACCTGTTATGAAAACTTACATTTTATATATGTTATAGTTGAAGGTAGGTTAATCAAATTAGTATCTCCATTAAAACAGAACATACTTTTAGTTCAGACTATACAGTTTAATAAAATCAAAATGATTACATTCAGGTCATATTAATATCAAAGTACAAATACAAAATACGTTTTATCGAATAAGAGGATGGATCAATATAAATTTTGCATTTTGTGTCATTGTTAATCTGAATAAAAAACTATTACATAATAATTGGACCTACTCCCTCTAGTATTGAAGCCTTGGCATTTAGAAAAGTTAATAAAGTGATCATTAAGATAAGAGAGGCAGTTGTTGTAATTTATGTGAACATAGCTAAGTTCTAATTTGTATGATCTGCTTACCCAACTCTTTATAAACGTATTGTTATATTTTTGTAAAGACTGCTTTAACAAGAAGATCATGTTTTCTCGGATATATCCATTATCTGCATAGATCATAAACCTAATTGGTCAGACGAGAAGCGCAAAATACGAGAATCGTACTGGATCCGCAGATTAAATACTTTTCAACCTTTTGGCCTCAACAAAGGAGACGATGTATGTTTTGCTAGACACAAATAATATACTTCGCCAGTGAATCTACCTATACATATATGCAATAGTTTAAATCTTACTCACACAGTTCTATTCAATTTACATATGTTTTGCTCAATATGGTTTTATGACTAAATGTCGGCGTTCACGAATAGGTCTTCAACAAACCTTTTTGCTTGATTCCATCAATATAAATTTGGTGTAGTATTCAGTTTATAATAAAGTTAGATGTATACTACACGCAATAGAATTTTGGAATTGTTCTGCTATTCGATTTTACCGACGCTATTTTAACTGCTCTGCGATTCTGCAAACACAAATGACTCTATTGTAATGTGGATCATAGCAATATTAAATAGGTGTTATCAATAATTGTTTATACCGTTTATTAAAACAACAAACTGATAAGGAAACTAGTTTAATATCTTATATCAAAATTGTTCATAGTTACACGATATATAGTAACAACAATTGGCGGTTTATTCCATTTTATACAGTTTTGTCCCTAATATTCAGTTTTGATAAATGGCGCCGTATAAAACGTTCTACTCGCAATTGTCTGCGATTCTATTTTTTAACCACCCTGCGATTCCTGTAACAAGACTCTTTCCTGTAAACGCTACCGTTGTGTTATGTAGGTCACAATAATTTAACTAATTGTTGCCTAATATGTGCCTCTACCTTTTTTTGAAAACAACACATTTATGGGATACTACTGTCATATGAGGTATGGGCGTGTTATTCGCGCGCATTTGTAGTGTATGTAGTTAAAAGATTTAGTTTGTAATATTTTACAGTTGGTTTCTCAGTCTATCTGCAGTATTTTACTCATAGAGAATTGTTTATGCTTGTGTTGTTGTCTTGTTGTTTTCTTTTCTTTTTTTTCCTCTGATGAAGGCGTAGAGTCGAAAGCTGGCTAAGGATATATCGTTATAAGTTTTAGCACTGTAAAATGGTAATTCTCTCTACAAATAATTGTCTCCATATATATATATCATGCATTGTGAATGAGCATCTGAAAAGATCCCAAAAATCGTAAATTCCATTGTTGTGAATTTAATTATCTCCCTTTATATATATATATATATATATATATATATATATATATATATATATATATATACGAGGGTGGATCAGAAAGCTCGTAGACTTTTGCCATAACTTTTCTATTTATCATTGTATTCCAATAATTCTCAGAGAGCATGTGCTGCTACATATTTGTATTTGCAGTAATTTTGTAAAAAAAAGGATAATTTTTCATCATTAGTTTATATTCTATAGTAAGCTATGGAAACGTCGATTTAGTACGTAAGTCGGGGCAGTTTTTGCTTTTTTCCTACCGCTACTATTCAAACAAGCGTAGCGTTGCCAAAACGCTTTTTTATTTTTTAAATAAAAAATATCAATGTGTGCTGTATTGTATGCTTATTTACATCCTTTAAAAACTGGCACCAATTATGCATATCTCAAAATGACGTCAATATTATGATGTTACGATATGCCATTTTGTTTGAAACAAATTGACGTCGGGGCACTTGAAAATGGATTAGCACGCGAAATACCGCAGTTCCGTAAAGTTCTGCTTAATGTTAGGTAATACACCTACTAAAAAGAGAAACAAAAGTATATACGGTGAATCTAATGTTTCAAGGTCTCTAGAGTTTAAATGTCACAAAATAAATGTGTTTGAGATGGCCGGGAATCTGTCATTATAAAAGAGCAAATGGGAAGTCGATTTGAAGACAAATTAGAATCAAAGCATGTTTTACAGAATTTTGTGTCCAGTATACCATCTTCTTATTGTGTTAACATGTTCACTGAATGGTGTTAATGATGGCAAAAACGTATAGACCAGGGAGGAGAGTATTTTGAGAAGAAGTGACTCAGTAAATTTGATACAAAAGCATCTGTTTAAAAAATTGACGTCGTTTTTTGTTGAATACAACGTCATCATTTTGCCCCGACATATCTTACTCCTATGCTTTGAATAG
Source organism: Panopea generosa (assembly GCA_029582155.1). NCBI lineage: Eukaryota > Metazoa > Mollusca > Bivalvia > Adapedonta > Hiatellidae > Panopea > Panopea generosa. Next base: position 22,047,206 of record CM055906.1, on the reverse strand, counting down.
TGCATTATTTTCTTAATAGTTGACGTATCAAGCTAAAATTTTCAAAACATGTCCCATATATATTAATCTCAAATACAATAACACTATTGTGCATTGTATAATTGATATAAATAAGTCATGGCAAAAGTCTACGATCTTTCTGATCCCCCCGCGTATATATATATATATATATATATATATACGAGGTGTTTTATAAGTACGTGGACTTTTGTAATATTTTCAACATTCAAAAGTGCACAGGAATAAAAATGATATTGTCATATAAAATTACATTTCCTCTATGCAATTGCCAAATTTCATTGTTGATATTGAATAACGTTAAGCAGCAACAGCGCTAGAAACTCTGCATGTAATGGATACCCGGAGCAGTGTTATTACGTCGACGACGTCAAGTGTTTAGCCGGCAAAATCTACTTGAACATAAGTTTCAAACTAAGTGCATCATTGAAGAGTGATATAGAGATTAGTATGATAAATGAGCGAAAAGACATGTTTGAACTGCATTCAAGAGCCCGGTGGGTACTTTGAAACGATTTAATTGACAGGTTAAACGCCATGCAAAAATTGGACTGCTCCGGTTAGCCATTACATGCATATTTAATAGCGCTGTTGCTACCTAACCGTATTCCATATAAATACGAAAATTTGGTAATTGCACAGAGGAAATATTACTATTTATAATAATACAATTTTCATTCATGTGCTTAAAAAATGTTGAACATTTTACTATAGTCCAACTACGTTAACAGACCTCGTATGTGTGGGGGTGTGTGGGTGGGGATTCAACGTAGGAGTAACGTAGCTATTGTAAACATTGAACTTCATCACCTTTTGTACAGTTTGCATACTCGTAGCATGTACATTATGGCATGTATCAACATTAGCTGATGTAATTTATTCTACATGGTTTAGACTATATATTAATCAGTGTTGTCATAAACCAGAATATCTAAATAATATGAATGTATTTGTTTATTGAAGCAATATCAATACAATAAAATAAATCTGATATTAAATAAAGGGAAGATACTAATTACAGCGGAGCAAATTAATGCTAATTACACAGTATCCAAATGACTCATTTAATAGAAAGTAAACGTAGCGTTCACTATATTTAATATGTACATCAAACTGAAACGCATTTATTGCAAACGATGTAAACTCTTATCAAGCGGGCACTTTCTTACCACGTGTGTGACTATATTTCGAAAATCTCGTCTAACCGTTGTCCGAGAGAGGGTACGAAACTAACGAAATTGGCCATTGAGCCTTTTCCCCAAAAAAATCCTTTAGAACAGAATTGCAATCCCTATTTTTTTTACATACTATTAGAGAATTATTATTTGTTTCAGTGAGATATCAAATTAATTTCATAGAGAGTGGAATATAATGGTCACGATAACTAAGCACCGAATGAGCCTAACAATGTCAAAGTTCACGAGTGATAAAGCACCGTTTGAGGCTGCCGATGTCAACGTTTACGGGTAATGAAACACCGAATGAGCCTGTCAATCTCAATTTTCACAAGCGAGTGATGAAGCACTTATTCAGACTGTCAAAGTCAATATTCACGAGTGATGAAGCACAGATAAAGCCTGTCTATGTCAATGTTCACGAATGAAGAAGCACCGATTGATTCTGTCAGTGTTCACGAGTGATAAAGCACCGACTGATACTGTCAAAGTCAATATTCACGAGTGATGAAGCACAGATAAAGCCTGTCTATGTCAATGTTCACGAATGAAGAAGCACTGATTGATTCTGTCAGTGTTCACGAGTGATAAAACACCGACTGATACTGTCAATGCCTATGTTTACGAGTGATGATGCACCTACTGAGACTGTCAATGTCAATGTTCATGAGTGATGAAGCGCTGATTGAGCCTGCCGTTTTAAATGTTAACGAGTAATGAAGCACCTACTGAGCCTGCCAATGTCAATGTTCACGAGTGGTGAAGTACCGATTGAGCCTACCAATATCAATTTTCAAGAGTGATGAAGCCCCAATTGAGCCTGACAGTGTCAATGTTCACTCGTAATGTCAATGTTTACGAGTGATGAAGCATGTTTTGAAATGGCCAATGTCAATGTTAACGCGTGATAAAGCTTCGATTGAGCCTGCCAATATCAATGTTCGCGAGTGATGAAGCACCGGTTGAGTCTCCCACTCAATGTCAATGTTCAAGAGTGATGAAGCACCGATTGATTCTGTCAATGTCAGTGTTCACGAGCGATAAAGCACCGATTAAATCTTTAAATGTCAATGTTCATCAGTGATGAAATAACAATTGAGCCTGTCAATATCAATGTTCACGAATGAAGAAGCACCGATTGAGTCGGTCAATGTTAATGTTCACGCGTGATAAAGCTTCGATTGAGCCTGCCAATATCAATGTTTACGAATGATGAAGCTGCGAGTTATTTATCATCGATTGAGCCTGCAAATGTTAATATTCACGAGTGATAAAGCACCGAATGAGACTGTAAATGTTAATATTCACGAGTGATAAAGCACCGAATAAGACTGTAAATGTTAATATTCACGAGTGATGACGAATCGATTGAGTTTGTCAATGTTAATGTTAACGAGTGATGAAGCACCAATTGAGTCTGCCAATGATAATTTTCATGAGTGATGAAGCACAGATTGGGCTGTCAATGTCAATATTTTTACGGTTGATGAAGCTGCGACTAAGCCAGTCAATGTCAATGTTCAGCAGTGATGAAGCACCGATTAAGCCTGCCAATGACAATGTACACGAGTGATGAGGCTACAACTGAGACTGTCAATATCAATGTTCACGAATGACGAAGCACCGATTGAACATGTCAATGTCAATGTTCACGGGTGATGAAGCACCGATTGAGCCTGTCAATGATAATATTAACGAGTTATGAACAACCGACTGAGTCTGTAAGTGTTAATGTTCACAAGTGATGAATCACCGATTGAACCTGTCTATATCAGTGTTCTCGTTCGATGAGGCACCGAATGAGTCTGTCAATGTTAATGTTTACGAGTGATAATGTACCGATTGAGCCTGTCAATGTCAATGTTAACAAATGATGAAACACCGATAGAGTATGCCGATGTCAATGTTCACGTGTGAGGAGGCACCGTTTGGGACTGCCATTGTCAATGTTCATGATTAATTAAGCATCGATTGAGCCTGCTAATGTCAATGTTCACGAGTGATAAAATACTGATTGAGCTTGCCAATGTTCACGCGTGATGAAGCCCCGATTGAGCATGTCGATTTCAATGTTGACGAGTGATGAAATACCGATTGAGCATGTCGATGTCAAAGTTCACGTGTGTTTACGCTCCGATTGAGCCTGCCAATGTCAATGTTCACGAGTGATGAAGCACCGATTGATCCTGCCAATGTCAATAATCACGAGTGATGAAGCACCGATTTGCCAATGTCAATGTTCACGATTGATGAAACATCGATTGAGTATGTCGACGTCAATGTTCACGAGTGAAGAAGCACCGTTTGGGACTATAGAATCAACACGTGTATGGTACAGAATCAGAAATCTTGAGCAGTATAATTGTCACTTACGAGGAATGGTTTTAATTGACTGACTGAATGTTAAGCGACATTTTATGCCATCGAGGGTAAACAGACGATCAGTTAACCTAACCAGTGTTTCCTGGGATGCTGAAAGGTTAACCAGTACTCGAGCACATCTCAATTCCGCAAGTAATTGTTAGCTTTTCATCTTAAATCAGCGGTGTGAGACGAATGATAATGAGACACAATGTCTTATATCAATCAATACGACGACTGTTACCGGGCGGGGATTCGAACACACGACCCTTCGAGTGATAGTCAGACTTTATTTGATTTGTGCGTGATTCGACATTCTTTACACTTGCATAAAAAACAGACAAAATTTTTAAATCTATAATAAAAACAACCATGACAACATGATTGTGACGTCAAAAATGCAACTAACAATAAAGGTTACGGGTGTGTTAACCGTCTCATTGGTATGTGTATAAGTTTCTTTCAATAAAGATATAGTAGAACTTTGGTGGTTCAAACCAGATGGGACTGAACGCAAAAGCTCGAGTAAAGAGTTATTCGAGCCAAGTGTTATTCACATCATACCATACATGTACATACATATACATCGAAATAGGGACCAGATAAATTTGTTTTAGCCATATGTGGTGTTCCATCCATACGTGTTTAGCCAACGAAGTTCTATTGCATGTCACAAGTAATACAGCGATCTCAACAATCTACCTCAAACAATACCATTTTTGATGTACACATAATTATAGTATTCAAAATGCATTTTGATATTAGTTCCTATATCATGTTAGTAATAAAGAATGCACGGTGTTATATTGGAAACTTGTACAATATGCCATTGTTCTAGACAGAGTCGGCACAGCTTGAATTGATAACAAAAGTAAGCACGATTTATCGTATGAGCTGGCCGATATATTATCAAGTTTAAAACAAAAATAACACTTTTCAGTGACACAACCGTACAATACGCTAAATAAGTATTGGAAAATATATGTCTGGTAATGGTAAAGAATGTTTGCTTTAAAGGATTCTGAAAGTTAGGAATATCATTTAGAAGGGGAACTGGCTCAATATGCACAGGGATTTATCATACATGGCCAAAAAGACCTTTGTTATTCAAGCGGAACTTATTTTAAGATATATTGTTATTGTAAGGAAAGATACCATTTGATGACCTTATATATAGAACAAACATTTTACGCCCCACATAAACATATATCCATGTGTATATATACACTTTGAAGGAATAATGTTGAGGTGTGTTGTATGACAAATGGTACACTGAGGGATGAGAAACCATTCTTGAGTATAACAAGTGTGGCCAGCCTGTGGAAAACACGTTAACAGGGAGGGTCGTAATTCAACTCATGACATATAAAGAAGAAGGTGAAGAAGAAGACGAAGAAGAACATGATGATTATGATGATTAAGAAAAAGGTGAAAAAAAGTAGAAGAAAAAAACGATGATAATGTTGATGAAGAAGAAGAAGAAGAAGAAGAAGAAGAAGAAGAAGAAGAAGGAGAAGGAGAAGAAGAAGAAGAAGAAGAAGAAGAAGAAGAAAATGATGATGATGGTGATGAAGAAGAAGAAGAAGAAGAAGAAGAAGAAGAAGAAGAAGAAGAAGAAGAAGAAGAAGAAGAAGAAAAAAAAAAAGAAGATTAAGTGGAAGAATAATGTTTTAATAACTCACTTAAACTGTTACAGCTTCTCGTTACAAAACATAAATATTCAACATATGTTTACATGTCAGTCATCAGAATATAGATATCATACAGTACTTTATTAAGTATTATTAATTTAAATCATGTTATCAAAAAGTGACGATGAGCTTCAAAGTATGAGTTTATCAATTTATTAATATGTCGCTCGAAAAAAAAATGTATCGTTAATTTATTACATTTGTTATAGTATTAGTAAGGCTTCGTCTAATAGCAAACATTTCCACAATAATTGACAAAACGAGATCGAATCTATTCATTGACTGCAACAGTGAGAGAAATCTTAACATACCTTGATGACGGATATAAAAACTATACGAATACATGTGTTTCTTATGCCATTGTATGCAGAGCACCTTAATCAAATAAAGTGAAACTTGTGTTCTATATCGTACAAGTATATCTTGAGAATCAATTTGAGCGTCGAGTCATAGAATCACAATCGATCTATCGAGAAAAAGGCGTCGTGACGACGTAACGCAAATCTGGCATGCGGAAGCTAGACGAACATGACATGTTTGAAATATAATATGTATATGTTTGTTTTGACAATAGCTTTTCTTCAAATTTAATTGACAGAAAACTTCAAGTTTATCTGACAATTAATTTTCATTTAATAATATTTGTACTCTTATATTGTAATTTGATATACATATAGAGAAAAAGTAACCATTTTAAGTATATAACTCGTTTGTTCATGGGAACCAATATTAATTATTTTCTAACTTACGAATACACGATTTCACTATCAATAATCATTCCATTTCGTTATCATTTCGTAAGCATTGGAGTGTTTTATAAAGAAAAACAAACGTCTAGTCTTGAATGTCTGTCGTGTGTAACCGGGTATCTTTCTGAGAGATTTTACATATTGAATAATGAAATTTCCTATTTTATTAGTAAAGTAATTGTCTTAATAGCCGTAATTGTTTGGATAACCCTCGTATATTGTAGTGTGATACACATTTTGAGACAAGGTAACAATTTCAAGTATCAATTAAAATTCATTATATTTATTGGAATCAATATAAGTACATATGCTGGTAAAACATATACAAGCTTTTACTACCTATAATTATTCCATTGCGTCTTCATTTCATAAGCATTATAGTTTTTTTTATAAGATAAACATACGTCGAGTCTTAACGGGAACCTATCTGTGTATAAAAGGATGGTATTTCCTATTTTACAAGTAAAGAATAAAATAATTGTTAAATGTATTCCCTTTACACAATAATACGAAACATCAGCCTGATAAATGTTGTTTATCCCTCAGTCGGATCATGCTGAATATACAGGCGTTTTGTGCATAAAATGTGTTCAAGAATGAATCACGACATTTAGTGGTAAAATATATTTGGTAAATGGGCATAGGTTTCCAGTCTTTGGATTTTTTTGGGCGAGTCGACAACGCTTTGAAAATATACAATACATCTAAATATTGATCCTTTAATATATACGTATTATGTTTTATGCATCTGTTTGTATCTATGGCTTGTCTACGTCATTTTATAAATGTGTCTCACTAATAACAAAATCAGTGTCTTTTGTTCGTTTGATTTTTTATATGGAAATAGATATGACGTATTATCTTAAATTATGCTAATGCGCATTTATGTTGTTCTTCAACATTGCTTTTTTTAAAAATTGTTTTACCAACGGCATCATCTTTGGGTGGGCTATAGAGAAGCGCATAGTTGCCCACCTTTTTGTTGTTGGAATGTTTTACTTGATTACAGAAATGTATTATTGAAATTTTCTAACTAGTCATGTTATGTAAGAATGTTAGTTAACTAGTCATGTATATAACATTCTATGCACATTATAATACAATGTTTTCGATTATATATTACATTATATTATATTACATTATATTCGCATAACATGATATTTGGGTATCATTCGGTTCCCATTTGCAAACCAAGCTGCATATTGATATAGTTGGATGTTTAAGAGAGCTGCATTAAGCAAACACAAATTATCTTCTCCAATTTACCATTCTGTCAATTTTAGACTTCTAACAGAAACTATACAGTTAACGTTTGTATGTGTATTTGTCTGTACAACATTTAATAAGATATATCCGCAGGAAGACACACATGAACTAAAGCCTTACATGTAATGAGTAGTCCATGTCCAGGCTTTAATGAAGTTATCATATATTGAAGTTTAATAGTTAGAGGAATAAGAAAACAAACATCAAATCGTTACTACTTTATTTCAATAAAAGCAGACATCGTTTTACGATTGTTATTTTCACGACAATTAATATATCTCAATTAAACGATTGTGCGATCATGATAACAGATTCCATAATTACTGGTAAAATGACTTAATTGATTGCTTCCAGGTAGGGAAATTACCAGTCATTTACATCTAACATTTAGGGCAATTTAGGAATATGATAGTCAGATAGCCACTTCATGATGTCGACATCAGGTACGTATGATGTCGACATCTCTCTCATTATGGCGACACAAACTTCTAGAATAAGTCACTTATTCAAATAGTTATGGTAACGTCAGTAAGTGATTAACTGGCTGAAAAGGCCAGAATGTGCCCTGTCCTGCCATCAACTTCTTCGTTATTGATGTCGACATAGGGTTACTGGATTATTTATATGAAGAAAAAAAAACTACTCATGAGGTTCAAGGTTTGAAAGCCGGTTCTTAATACATCTGATAGTATAGAACAACCACCCTAAAAATAACTATAATAGAAATTTGGTCTGTAGAATATAAAAATTTCCAGGGACCTACTTCAACTAACAGAGAACATCACACTCTCATTCTCAATGCTCACAGTGCATGACGTACTTGGCTTAAAACCCAGTGGAAGTTCAGTTTAAATGATATATGTTATAGTTTAATAAAAACGTGTAAAAGTCACAAAATATTCGGGAGAAAATAACAATCTTTTTTTCTCCAAAACTTGTGAAAATACAACATTAGGTTTTAACAATCACAACAGTTTCAAGTTACCCCCAACCAGCAGGGTATAACCCCTCAAAACCAAACTACAGTAAGTACTATATATATATTATCCTAGAAACTAACTAAACTCAGCATTTCGAGTTTCATCTATCATTATTATCTAGGTTAGGCCCCCGTAGCCGAACAAACATGGACACCCCCTCCCACTCTAGTGTAATTAACAACCATCTCCCAACTAAAACTTACTAGAATGCAGTATTTGTTTATCAAGATACCAACATTTTCGAGAAAAGGTCCCCGTACCCTCCACCAGCAGGGATTCCCCGTCGTCAATACTTGGTTCTTCAATGAACCAGAATGCACGATCAGGCACTAAAACACAGTTTCCTAGGTAATACATTTTTTATTTGTTCTTAATTAAACATTTAAACGTCACAAAATATTGGTCCTAGGAGTAAATACTAACCATATTTTATCAAAAAAATCTCCTTATAATGCAGCATTTGGTATTTAAGATATCAAAATGTTCCAGGGGACCATCAACACCCATCCACCCACATACAACTAGCGGGAGGGAACACATCCCCATACACTCTCTCATCAGGTTGCCTCCCCCACCCAACGAATTAAAACGCTCCTATGCCCACGTATACTGAATATTATGTTGATTTCCTCAGTTGATTATCTGTGATGTCGACATCAGGATGCTGATGTCAACGTCAGTAACTTATAAGTTGGTGACTGGACGGGGCACCAGCTGGCTTTTTTAAGCTAGTTAGCCACTTACTGATGTTGCCATAATCATCTTAATAAGTGAATTAATAAAGACGCTGTCAGCGATGATCGTTCACTTTCATGTATAATGTACATATAGGAATGATACAATAAAAGGAGCAAACATGTGAGTCCTGTTTTTCTAGTAATATGTTCAACATTTTGTTCAAATGGTACAGACATTTTATTTGCAATTTGAGTTCTGTGGAGGTAACGAAACACCGACTCAAGTATTTTTGATTGCCTTTCTGTTTGTAACAAAATAATCTAATTTATGTTGCCTGAATTCTCAGTGTCAGCTAGTACAATGTATGTATATATTGCTTAGACATTTATTGGTAAAATACCGCACGATTGATAAATTATAGCTAGATAGATAGGGATAAAACATTTTAATTATGTTTTTACATATTTTTGGGTTAAAGAATAAGTCATTTTGACGGTTGATTAATAAAACACGTTAAGTAATGAGCATTTTAGAAACAATAAAGGGGTTTATCAAAATAAATCTTATTATATCTTACTGGTTCCTGAAATGAGTTTCATGAGTTTCTCGAGATCCGCCTGTGGTATGTAGTTTTTCATATTAATAGACGGATAAAAACCTAAATATCTCTTGTCAACTAACAAATTCCAACATGCGGAACGTTATGACGGAGTATACACAATTTGACCACGACATACGGTATCTGAGTAAGTAGTTTTATCTATTACTTTAGTATATTATGTTTTCTATAGTATTTCGACATAAGCAGATCTAAGTATTTTTTGTAAAAATTGTTGGTATAAATTCAGACTAGAATGATCTGATTTTAATTTCATATCAACAGTAGTGAGAGTTGTTTATTAGGATATAGGTCGAGGAATCTGGGAACGTCTAATATGGTTATATTGTGTTTATAATGAAGTTTTGAAAATCGGCATTTTGAAGGCTAAAATATATGAAAAATATATGTAATTAAATGGTGTTAAGATTATTCTGTGTTTGTTTTAAACACATATATATATAATGTTTATATTGTATAATGTGAGAATATGAAGAGATGTATATACTACCACGGTATTTAATAGATGATGATTGTACTGCTATATTATACAAAAAAACTGACATGTGATAGGTGGTAAGAAATGAATGAATGTACTGAAATGATATATTAATCAAACTACCATGAAATAGTTAGAGAGTAAGTGATAAACGTAATTGTATTGCATATTGAGGAAATAGTATACCTGAGTTAATGTATATATATATGTAGCCATTAATTGACGTATGTGCTATTTACGTAACAAGAGTCAGCCGGCGGTAATACCGTCATGGGACAGCTTAGAACATTATTAGACCGGTAGTTTTAGGTAAAAATAAAATTGCACGTCTTTTTTAAAGTTTAATGTTTATCCGAAAAAAATTTCATTGATATTATAAAAATATCATTTTGTATTGAAAATAATGTCAATTTTTAGGCAGGAAATTTAGCCCGTATGCCTTTCATTGGTGACAATCGGCTTTCAAGATAGAGGTTAGCGCAGTCTTGCGAAAACATACACATTTTCAACATAAATATAAAAACTGAAGACTAAACATCACACAAATATTTAAACAAACGTTTAATTTGAAACAAACAATATCTTCAAAAATGGAACTGAGAGTGAGCGTGAGTGTCTTGTCTTCTTGTTGATATTCAATCGGATATCCTCTATAATGTTCGCAGATTTGCATTAAGAATGGGGAAAGTCGGGGAAGTGTGTTTTATACCCGGCATCCAATGAAAGACTGATGACAAACCATCATTCCATTAACTAAATAAACAAAGTGGCTGTCATTGCAGGAGGGTTCAGTATTTCCGAATGGGAAGTACACTGAACTTATACGACGGTTTCTATAATAACGACGTGTCGCGGTAGAAATTAGCTAGATTAACACAAAATACGTTATTCGACCCAACCAAATAACCCATGAAATACATTTCACGATTTGCTGCATGACTGTTGCACGTGAATATGAATATTCTGAATGAAAGATGATACTCGGAAGATGCACATTCAAGATATATGTAACACAGAAGAGATATGAAAAATGTAACATGTTTAGCACGAGTGTATGTATCAATATCCTATAGAAATTATTGTCTGTCAATGTTATTAGTTGTTTTCTTGACATGTTACTGAGTATGCTGTATTTTCGAATATCTTGATTGCAGAAATAAAATTTTCTTTCTTTCCCATATTAAGGACATTATACTGACGCATTGTGTTGCGTTTTCACATCTCTTTCTGTGCTGCATTTTCATATTTCTTAATTGTAGAAATAAAGTTTTCTTTCTTTCCAATATTTAGGACATTATACTTACGCATTGTGTTGCGTTTTCACTTCTATTTCTATGTTGCATTTGCATATAACTTGATTGTAGAAGTAAAGTTTTCTTTCTTTTCCATATTTAGGACAGTATACTGACGCATTGTGTTGCGTTTTCACATCTCTTTCTTTGTTGCATTTTCATATATCTTGATTGTAGAAATAAAGTTTTCTTTCTTTCCCATATTTAGGACATTATACTGAAGTGATGTTGTTTTATTTCCTCAAGGCAACCTTATAAAACATCGTTAATGTATTACACCGCCACGCTACCTTGACGACATATAACAGTAAATTAGTAAACAAACTTTAATAGCATAACGAAATGTTTATTAAGAAACCAAAACAAATTTGTTCAACATATTTGCTTTGTAGCACATCGTAATATTTCATTTTGATTACATTGTAAGTACGTGTAACAGTAGTTGTAATCAACAACTAGCATTATGTTAAAAATTAAAACATTGAAATTTGTGATAGTAAATATTGTCATGTAATGTCGATTAAACATCTTTCTCCACATATCTTCGTTATCATCCTTCATTTTTTGCAGTCTTTTCCGCTGATTTTGTGATAGTCGCATTGAGCTTTTTTTAATGTTTCCTTCGTTTTATAGAATCTCTGTTAACCCTATTTACAGGTTTGGACCCCACTCATTTAGCTAATGTTGCTTCTATAGTTCCCGATCTTTTAGCTAATGTTGCTGCTACAGTTTCCACTCTTTTAGCTAATGTTGCTGCTACAGTTTCCGCTCTTTTAGCTAATATTGCTGCTATAGTTCCCGCTCTTTTAACAAATGTTGCTGCTATAGTTCCCGCTCTTTTAGCAAATGTTGCTGCTACAGTTCCCCCTCTTTTAGCTAATGTTGCTGCTACAGTTCCCACTATTTTAGCTAATGTTGCTGCTACAGTTCCCACTCTTTTAGCTAATGTTGCTGTTACAGTTCCCGCTCTTTTAGCTAATGTTGCTGCTACTGTTCCCGCTCTTTTAGCAAATGTTGCTGCTACAGTTCCCACTCTTTCAGCAAATGTTACTGCTACATTTCCCACACTTTTAGCAAATGTTGCTGCTACAGTTCTCGCTCTTTTAGCTTATGTTACTGCTACAGTTCCCACTCTTTTAGCACATGTTGCTACAGTTCCAACTCTTTTAGCTAATGTTGCTGCTACAGTTCCCACTCATTTAGCTAATGTTGCTGCTACAGTTCCCGCTCTTTTAGTAAATGTTGCTGCTACAGTTCCCGCTCTTTTAACTAATGTTGCTGTTACAGTTCCCGCTCTTTTAGCAAATGTTGCTGCTACAGTTCCCAATCTTTTAGCTAATGTTGCTGCTACAGTTACCACTTTTTTTACCGTGTTTCCTGCTTGGATTGCCACACTTTTCACATTTTAATCGTCTTAGTCAACCAATTAGCCTTTATATGTCAACAACAAGGAGTACCACGATAAATACAAACAGGATGGTCTTCGTCTCAGCTGAAATGTTCAATATAAAAGTTATTGAAAAATGAAAAGTAACTCATCGGCGAGCCCGGGAACCTTACTTGTTGAAAAAGACATAAATATAAAATATTTGCAGTAGATTTTCATATTACACTTGCACGTTCGTTCATGCAAATAAGTAAAAAAGTGACATGCGGCAATGTTGAAATTGAACTGTTTTCAAGTTCACACATTAAATTAATATATATGAATACGGAATGGCTATCAGTGAAAACATTTCAATATCATCCTGACCTATCTATAACATGAGCATAGTTTTTGCAAAACAGCACTTTGTTAATCATATTTTATTATTCGAATGCAAAGAAATCTTATAGCTTATGTGAATCGCCTTTGAGTCAATTTTCTGCCAAAACCAGCACCATCTTGTTGAGTTTGATATTGATCCTACGACCTAAGACGTGAGGGACAAACATTCTATCTTTTGCACTACTGTCCCGGCTTTTCTAATTAATATATTGATCACATCACATTTTCTTTCATAACAAACGGGTTAAAGCAAACTACGCAATAACAATGAATTATTAAATAACGTTTCTTTAATGACACATTATCGCAAACAACGCAATAATAATAAACTACCAAATAAGTAACTCAGTTGCTTTTGTATATATACCACGCAAAACAATAGAAGTATTAAAATATTAGATAAACAGAAAAAAGAGCTATGCAAAACTCAGTACAAACTTTAATTTCCTATTTTCTCCGAGAATACTATCATGTATAATTTGTATTAAGTTCAAAGGAACAGGTGATGTCAAAAATGATTCAACTGATATATAAATATAGAATAATCACAGATTCTATACCAATCACGTAAGATCAATTTATCATATCTCTTCTTTCTTTTAAAGGAAAATGTGTGATGTTGAAACTTCCCATACATCAGGAAATCTACGTCATCGTTTCTTTCATCTTAATAGTACAAATACAACGGTGTCTTCAAAGCACATTCAATATATTAGCAATAAACATAAAAGGAACACAAAATACGGTCTAAATATATATAAAAAAATGAAAATTTCACGGTTCGCCTTTTTGACGAAATGTTTATTGTTGAAGATAACAGCTAAAGTCACTATTGTAACTTTGTACACCGTGATTTTATCATTTTGTTTTAAAGAAAGATTTAATTGTCGACTTGTCAAACCAAACCTAAAACAGGCTGAATATGGACCTTTTTCAAATCTGCATTAAATTCAGTTTTATCCACAATATATAATCAATAAAGGCAAAATGGTGGTATTTAAAGTAGTTCTGACACTGGTTATACCACACTTTGCGTTGCTATGATCGTATTTTTAGTATTTATAATTGTTACTACATACGTCTTTATTTCTTATGTTCATTGTCTGAATTAGTATTTGCACGTACATGTAGCATACATTAAAATGCACTGTGATTTCGTAAGGGAGTTGTCATGATCAAAGTTGGCATGCTCGCAGAGGTTAATTATGCATTATAATCAATTTAAAGTATCAAAATGTTAACGTTATATTTCAATAGAACTGATAGTTTTTAATTTATAATTGGATATGATTAAATGAAAGTAAAATCGACACGTGTGGGGTGTAGGAACGACACGTACAGCGTGTATAATCAACGCGTGTGCTGTGCGGTGTAGAGTCAATTCGTACGATCAATTAACACGTGTGGTTATAAAAATCGTGTAATTATTGTGATTATATCATACTTTAGTTATGTTTTTTTTGTGTAGAGGATTGTATCTTTTATATTGTATTTCTCCTATTATACACATATTTTCTTAAATTACTCTTCCTATTAAGCTATAAAGTAATAATGTGGCTTCAGTACTTTCATAGCAGCAATAGTTCAGTTTAATAACTAATATGACATGATTTTTGAAACTAATTCTTATATCATTTTCATTTGTATTTTACCTAACTTAAGTAGGATAAATAATCTAATTGATATGCGATTAGTAACACTCGTAACCGCCTAAACAGTTATCCCTCGGGACGGAATTTAGAGTGTATCTGTGAAAACATATTTTCACTCATGCCCTCAACTCATATATTATTCCTCTTTCGCCTTGGTGCGAGCCTGCACATGCATGAATTATGTGCGCAACTATGGAAGTAAATTTTAGTCATTGAACGTGCATGGTATGTGGACGCAAGTGTACCAAGTGGGCTTGTAAGGATCATTTGGAACCTTCAATTCGCCAGAAAAAGGGGTAATAAAAGATTTGGTTTTATTGAGTATATGCATGATGGATTATAAAATTTGCAACAACTCTCTCGCCATTTACACAATTGTAGCAACTCTTGGAATGGTATTCTATTTTCAAAAAAATAATACATCAGTTTCTATTTACTGATTTATTATAATAAAAAATGTATAACAAAGCACAGCATATACGCTCATCTCAGGAATGAAGTACTCAAATGTCATTTCATTGTATTATGATATATCTAATTGAAATTAATGTCCAATTAAACAATGTTCAAAAGGAAGTTATAGTACAAACAATAATATTTGTTTAGATCATAATAGAAATATCAAGCATTGTCACACTCAATAATTACAGTTTGCAATGAAAAGAACAACACAAATTAAAGAGGCATCACATACAAGTCGGATACTTAAGGATGAAAAATTTAGCACTGATTATTTAAATGCTATAATATAAACAAAGCTATTTTTGTTCAGGAAAATTTGTTATTTTCTGTTTCTGTTATGCGCGTTTACAGTCAGAAATGTTGTTGTTGTCGATTAAATGGCGTCCCGATCTAAATGCTACAACAACAACTTGCCTAATCCGATAAATCTCGAGCGACAATAACAAATATTCAGATTTCCGGTAATCAGCAAAATGCGTTCCGAAACTATCCGGAATTTGTTTCATTTAAATCAATCACGAATACAATAGTTTATAAATGACCTTTTTAAAACACTTATTTCTAGATAGTAACACTAGTTGTTGTAGAAATTTTTCACCGATTTCTTCAAGTTACATGATTTTCTTTCATATTAGGAACAGCTGGATCATTTTGTGGACATAATATTTATAGGCGAGGCCTCTTTAACAGCATGTTCAAACATTTGTTTAATTATTTATACTTAGCGGGTAGGTCTACTTCTCAATGCTGTCTTAGTCAACTAATTGTAGTGATAGCAATAGTTGACAATGATATATTGCATTTCACGCGATGTTACTCATACCATATCATATCATATCATATCTGGAAAAAATACATTTAAATATTTGAATACATTTAAGATATACTCAGACACGATAACGCTATTATGACGTCAAAAATGCAACCAACTAGTAAAGTTGTGTGTGTTTACCGGCTCAGTTTTGCGCGTGGCATGTGTAGTTTTACATGTCATGAACTGTATAACATTAACTCGTTAAAGATACATTAGAACTTCGATTGCGACGGGACTGGACAAAATAGTTCGAGTTAAGGGTTGTTCGAGCCAAGTATTGTTCAGCATCATACCATACATGTATATGTGTACATGTATACATCGCTATGGTACTTAAGCCGGACCAGATAAATGGTTCAAGCTATATGTGGTGTTCCAGCCATACCTGTTTGAGCCAACGAAATTATATTGTATGTCATAAGTTTTATATAGAAGTTTCAAGTAATACAGCGGTCTCATCTGTCTACCTCAAATGATATCATTTTTATGTACACAAAATCATCGCTTTCAAACAATGTTTTGACATAAGTCTTGATATCATGTTACTGCTCGAAAACGCACTGTTTAATATTGGAATTCTTGCACAATATGCCATCGTTCTAGACGGAGTTGGCACAACTGGAATTGAAAACAAAAATTAAGCACGATTTATCGCATGAGGCCGACCTATCTATTCCTAAGTTTAAAACATAAATACCACATTTCAGTGACACTACCGTAAAATATGCTAAATAAGTAATTGAAAATATATGTCTGGTTATGGTTAGGAATGTTTGGTTTAAAGGATTCCGAAAGTTAGGAATATCATCATTGAGAAGGAAAACTGGCAAAATATACATAGGGTTTTACCTTACATGATAATTTGCTGGCTTAAAGGAGCTTTGTTATTCGAGCGGAAATTCTTTTAAGATATATTGTTATTGTAAAGGAAGACACCACTTGATATTCTTTTATAAAGAGCTTACTTTTTGCGCCCTACATACACATTTATATATATGTGTGTGTGTGTGTGTGTGTGTGTGTGTGTGTGTGTGTGTGAGAGTGTGTGTGTGTGTATGTGTGTGTGTGTGTGTTGAAGTGTAAATATTGAGATGTGTTATATGACAAATGGTACACTGAGGGATAAGAAACCATAATTAATTGATGATGACAGGTGTATTCGATCTGTGAAAAAAATACATCAACAGGGAGGTCGCTATACATTTCATGAAGAAAGAAGAAAGAAAGATGTTTTATTAATTTTTACAATTTCTCGCTCCAAAACATAAATATACAACCTATATTAACAGTGACAATATAGATATCATACCATACACTGTTAATGAATTATTATTAAACTACGTTAATTCAAGGTTTACCTTTATCAACCATAATTGTGTAATAAAGTATTTATCGTCGCCAGAGAAAAAAATATCGGTATTTTATTGCAGTCATTTTAATAGACTTAGTATAAGTAAAGCTTCGTCTAATAGCAAAAACTTCCACAACAAATTTATTTAACTTAACAAGATTAAGTTTATTTATTGATTTCAGTATCAATTTGTCCAAGGGCCGACAATAAACTATACTCATAATAAAATTTACATAAATAAAAGTATGAATATACAATTAAACAGTATAATTATACAATTCAACGAGATTTACTCAACAAAAAAGACAAACGTTTTAATAATGTTCTATATTGTAATTACACTAACACTTTTCCATTTTTTATGATTTAGCTTAACTGATGTCACGATTAAAACTGCTACTCACTAGGATGTTACTGATGTGGCGATACAAACTGCTTCTCACTAGTATGTAACTGATGTCGCGATACAAACTGCTACTTATAGTATGTTACTAATGTCGCAGTGCAAACTGCTACTCACTAGTATGTTACTGATGTCGCGATACAAACTGCTTCTCACTAGTATGTAACTGATGTCGCGATACAAACTGCTACTCACTAGTATGTTACTGATGTTGCAATTCAAACTGCTACTCACTAGTATATTATTGATGCCGCAATACAAATTGCTCTGTAACGTTAGTGAATGATGTATACTGTTTTAAAATAACTTTATACTTATACAAACACTACGTCCGCGTCAAGATGCGGTATATCTCCGATCGTCCCTTATGGCGATTGATGTATCAATATGTTTCTCTTCTCGTGTTTTGTGTAGTACTGGGATACTATGACCTTACGTCGCCTTGTGCTGATTCCGTTCTGACGTAAGGATCACACCCGTTAACCGGTTGCGAGGGGAGCAATTGTGGTGGAGAAACAGTTGTCCTGTAGTTATGCCGCCATCTTGATTGGGGTTAGTATTTTTGATTCCTATGATCGATTCGTGCAGCACATTAAAAAGATCTTTGTATCTATAGAAAGTAGCATGAATGAAAAACATGACGGTATTACCACCGACTGACGCATGTAATGTCGTACGTTATAAACAGCTACAACTATATATATCAACTCAGATTTACTATTTACTCAATATGTAATATTCGAGTATATATGTAGTATTATCATTACCACTTGCTGTCTCTAAATTTCATGGTAGTTTCGTCACCATATCATAACAGTACATCCATTTCTTACGATCTCTCACGTTTCATGGTAGTTTTATCAATTTATCATAACAGTACATTCGTTTCTTACTATCTGTCTCAGTTTATGATTGTTTTATCAATATATAGCAATAGTACCTTTAATATTATCAACTATCATGTTTCATGGTAGTTCTATCAATATATCACAGGTTTATTCATATATCACTGTATATTAAATCTCGCGGTAGCAAATACATCTCTACATATTTCAACATCTTACAGCATAAATATCGATGGACAAATTCTGTATCTATTTGCTTTACAAAATAATCAATCAAAATGATCAAAAGAAGGTACACCAGGTACACAGGTCCTTGGCAGCCAACTGTTTCATGTTGTTGATTGTAGACATTTACAAAGATTGCTATTCTTAAAAGTATTTCACGGTATTGTATTAATGTGTACATCATACATCATTTGAGAGAGAGAAAGAGACACAGAGTTGATAACTGCTATTGGTGTAATATAGCAACCTTATAAAAACTGGAACACATAGACCTGCATGCGTTCCAGTATTTATAAGGTTAGTTTGTTTAAATTAATATTTAGTGTCAATTATGTTATTTATCAATAATTATTTATTCTGTAATTCAACTTAATAAGAAATTGGACCAATCAGAAGCCCGGAATGAAGACTTCAAGAGTTATAACCTCTATCGCATATCTTGGACGCTCTTGAATACATTTGGAATTCTAATGAGTGTTTAAGAACTACTAATACTTTGATTAGGAACGTTCACTAAACGATATGAGGTTGAGGTGCGTGGTCAGGAACATAATACTAAACTCTCTATAAAATAACTCCGAAATGGATAACTATGTCAGTGGTGATTCTTCACGAAGGCTAAAACATATGTACAGTAGTCCATATAGGAAGTACAGTATCTAATAAAAACAGTTGTAAATACAAAACACGTGAGTCCTGTTTTCCTAGAACTAAATACAAAATTATGTTCAGATTGTACAGACGTTATATGTTCAGTTTGAGTTCTGAAAAGATAACTAATATTTATTCACATATTCTTTATTGCCTTTCTGATGTTGTCTATTTAATGGTCAGAATAATTACATGCGCTGTTAAGATTTACGCTCAGGTACACAACAAACTATACTTGAAAATATGATTTTTTGGCTGATTGCGGTAGAAGAACAACGGTCTAACCAAGTAATGGAATAAATGATTACAACCCTTTTCCCTGCCCTGTAAATATATGTGTTCTTGGGGTGTTAATAAGAAATGATTTTAAAATAAAGTTAGTGTAAAGTTTATTTATTAAGTCAATGTGTACGTTAATCTCTAACGTTAACTAGGTTACGTATCGGGTTTTTCAAGCGCACTCCCACAGTGCATTATCCGGCAAGGGACTGTGGAATATACCATACTACGGATAGGATGTAAAGCCATCGGTCCCGCGCGCAAGTAGAGAAGCATACCCAGTGTACATAAATCATATGTCAGAACGATAGTATTATTGAGTTATTCAAATGCCCGGAAACCTCCCTCTTATACGAGGATTTCTATAATATAGAAGTGTCGGGGAGGAAAAAAAAGACTCCTGCTGCAAATTGCGTCTATAACAGTATAAATACTATTTCATGCAGAACCAATATATTAGCACGTTTTTATTTAAAGTTTAATGTTTATCTGGATTTTTTTTTTAATTTGAAATATAATATATATTTTGTAGCGAAAAAAATGTCAATATTTAGGCCTGAAATTTAGCCCGTATGATTTCCATTGGTTACAGTCAGCTTTCGCGATAGAGTTAGAGCAGCCTTGCGAAAACATACACATTTTCCACACATAGATAAAAATCGAAGACTGAATATCATACAAGTATGTAAAAAAAAACTTAAATTTGAAACAGGTAAAACCTGCAGGAATGGAAGTAAGAGTGAGCGTGAGTGTCTTGTCTTCTTGTTGATATTTAATCAAAATACCTCTATTATGTTCGCATATTTGCATTGCGAATGGATGAAGTTGGGGAAGTGGGTTTTATACCCGGCATACAATATAAGATTGCTGGCAGCCAGTATTCAACTAACAATGTAAATACGTGAAACAAACATTTTAATCAATATCACGTATTGTGTAAAAAAATAAAAGACTTTAATTTCTTATAGAACATATTGTCATGGTATGTCAATTAATCATCTTTCTCCACATATCTTCGTCGTTAACCTGCCGTTTTTGCAGCTGCTTTCAACGCTTTTCCAATAGTGACCTTGTTCTTTTCCAATAACTCCTTGGCTTTTGCAGCAGTACTTTTAACCTCATTTACAGCTTTGGTTGCAGTTTTTTTTATCTTTCTAAACCAAGCAGCCTCGATGTCAACAAAAAGAAGCACTACAATTCTGTCTTCTCATCTGAAATGTTCAAATATAACAATAAATAGTTCCAATCTCATTATCATATATGTATTTAAAGCATTTTCATTGGACAACGTCAATTTTTTAAAAACTTTTATTTTTCGATAAAACCCTTCAGGACTAATTTTACGTTTCCCGCGTAAACAAAGAAGCACCGACATTTTGATGGTCGGTTTAACGATATGCAAACTTCAATGACGTTCACAACGGTTCCACACTTATTTTAATAATAAGATACAACAAAAACAAATGTTAGACCTAACCCTAGCTGTTTTATTCGGTTTATTTTGTTTTATACATTTCTTTGGTTCAGCGATTTAACCGGGCGTCACAATCAGACCATAAGTTGTTATGAGAAACAATGAAGTAGGTAAAAAATGTTCAGATTTGTTATGTATCGTGTACCGTTAAACACAACTCTGGTTTACCGAACGTGAATACTATTTGATAAAAATTTCCACAGACCAATTTATTCGACAGGAAAAATGAAATAAAACATGTACATGTAGTTGAAGTTCAGAAGCAGAAAATCGTGAGACAATGCAAATACACAAACCTAGCACGTTAATATCGTTTAAAACGTTCCAAATTTCTTCTAATTTCATAATATACTAATTGAACCACTGATTTAGAAAATAATTTAACCTTAATCAACTGCCGAAAATCTTATGGAAAACGAGTAGAATTATACAATATGTTGACGTCTTTTTTGACGTAGGGTGGGGTTAAATAATTAAAAATAAAAAATAATCTAGTTTGTCAATTGTTCTTAAAATCTCACAATCACTGTGAAGCATATTGTTAGAAATAAAATAAAAATTATTCTAAAATCGCTCGGTTTGTTTTTTGGTAATTTTGATTTGAAGCATTTTTTTCGAAAAAATCGAGAAAATAATAATTTCCGTTTTTCGCGTATAATTTCAGAATTTGGCGTTCGTCGTAATCATTGCATATGTAAATTCATATATCCGTTGAATGTGTACGTGGTGATATGTGTTTCGATTCTGTACATTCGGTATAACTTGACTGAGGTCGACAAATACACGATTTCGCTGCTATAAATCGGGACGTCAAAAATACCAAACATGGCCATGTTTACGACGTCATAGGTAAAGAAGTGTTATCTTTACCGCAGAAAAAAAGCATATTCAAATTGGAAATTACTTCTAGTTTCATTACATACCAAATATTCCACTGATTTCGAAATAATTTAAAAGGTATATCCCTCCTTAAGAACATGTTCAAAACATATTGATCACTTAACATTTTCTTTAATAACCAATGCATTATAGCAAACTACGCAATAATAATAATTTATCAAATAAACATCATTTTATAACACATTACAGCAAACTTCATAATAATTTTGAACTTTCAAATTTAACTGTATCTAATAACACATTACAGTTAGCATCGCAAAAATAATGATCTATCAATTTTGACTTTCTTTGATAACACATTACTGCAAACAACACATTAATAAAGAACTATTGAATTTAACTGCCTTTAATAACACATTACAGCAAACAACACAATAATAAAGAACTATTAAATTTAACTTCCTTTAATAACACATTACAGCAAACAACACAATGGTAAAGAACTATTAAATTTTACTGCCTCAAATAACACATTGCAGCAAACAACACAATAATAAAGATTTATTGAATTTAACTGCCTTTATTAACACATTACAGCAAACAACACAATAATAAAGAACTATTAAATTTGACTGCCTTTATTAACACATTACAGCAAACAACACAATAATAGAGAACTATTGAATTTATCTGCCTTTAATAGCACATTACAGCAAACAACGCAATAATAAAGAACTATTGAATTTAACTGCCTTTAATAACACATTACAGCAAACAACACATTAATAAAGAACTATTAAATTTAACTTCCTTTAATAACACATTACAGCAAACAACACAATGATAAAGAACCATTAAATTTAACTTCCTTTAATAACACATTACAGCAAACAACACAATGATAACGAAATATTAAATTTAACTGCCTCAAATAACACATTGCAGCAAACAACACAATAATAAAGATTTATTGAATTTAACTGCCTTTATTAACACATTACAGCAAACAACACAATAATAAAGAACTATTAAATTTATCTGCCTTTAATAGCACATTACAGCAAACAACGCAATAATAAAGAACTATTGAATTTAACTGCCTTTAATAACACATTACAGCAAACAACACATTAATAAAGAACTATTAAATTTAACTTCCTTTAATAACACATTACAGCAAACAACACAATGATAAAGAACCATTAAATTTAACTTCCTTTAATAACACATTACAGCAAACAACACAATGATAACGAAATATTAAATTTAACTGCCTCAAATAACACATTGCAGCAAACAACACAATAATAAAGATTTATTGAATTTAACTGCCTTTATTAACACATTACAGCAAACAACACAATAATAGAGAACTATTGAATTTATCTGCCTTTAATAGCACATTACAGCAAACAACGCAATAATAAAGAACTATTGAATTTAACTGCCTTTAATAACACATTACAGCAAACAACACATTAATAAAGAACTATTAAATTTAACTTCCTTTAATAACACATTACAGCAAACAACACAATGATAAAGAAATATTAAATTTAACTGCCTCAAATAACACATTGCAGCAAACAACACAATAATAAAGATTTATTGAATTTAACTGCCTTTATTAACACATTACAGCAAACAACACAATAATAAAGAACTATTAAATTTAACTGTCTTTAGTAACACATTACAGCAAACATCACAATAATAAAGAACTATTGAATTTAACTTCCTTTAATAACACATTACAGCAAACAACACATTAATAAAGAACTTTTAAATTTAACTGCCTTTAATAACACATTACAGCAAACAACACAATGGTAAAGAACTATTAAATTTTACTGCCTCAAATAACACATTGCAGCAAACAACACAATAATAAAGATTTATTGAATTTAACTGCCTTTATTAACACATTACAGCAAACAACACAATAATAAAGAACTATTAAATTTGACTGCCTTTAATAACACATTACAGCAAACAACACAATAATAAAGAACTATTTAATTCAACTGCATTGACAAACACATTGCAGTAAACAACGCAATAACAACGAACTAAAAAGTTTGCGTTGATAACAAACACATTACAGCAAACTACACAATAATAATAAGATACCAGATCAGTAACTCAGTCGAAATAATTATTTTGTATATATACCACGCAAAACAATAAAAAAATAAATAAATAGACAAACAGAGTGGTGTAAATTCAATACAAACTTTTATTTTCCTTTTTTCTCCTTCGTGCAGTTAGTCCTAAGTTTAAAGTAACAAGTGATGTCAAAACTAATTAAACTGTTATATATACAGAGTCTTCACAGTTTATATGCTAATCACGTAAGATCAATTAATCATTCACTTCTTTGTTTTAAAGGAAAATGTTTGACGTAGAAATTTCCCATGCATCAGACAATCTTCGTCATCTTTCAATTCATCTTAATAATACAAATACGGTTATTTTTTCAATCTACATTCAAAATATTAGCGCATTAACATAAAAAAGTACACAGAAATCAGTCTCAATATATAAAAAATTGTAAATTTCAAGGCTCGCCCTTTTGACGAAAAGGTTATTGTTGAAGATAACGGTTAAGGTTACTTGTGTTTGATTGTTCTTCTTTATTCTTTAGGATTGTGTAAAACAATAAAATCGACGAGTTATACATTTTAATCGGAACGGCAGTTAAGTGGATAAAGTGGTGAGTGCCTACGCAGAGGTCGGGTTCGACCCCATGCTCAAAAAGAAACGTCAGTCTGCAATTATCAAAAATGTTAATTTATCACATGATAATTACAGATTTTATTCAGCATTCTTTACACATGCATAAAAACAGAAAAATTAACGTCATCCTGTAATTGTTGTATTTGACGCGATGTTTCTCATTGATTTAACTTAATATATGAAATATAGTTAATGTGTCATATCCTGAAAACGTACATTCTAACCTGTGAGCACATTTTAAGATAAAAACAGCCATCATATTCGCCTCTTACCAGCCATCATATTCGCCTCTTACATACGAATGCCCCAGCGCACACCTCTGACCTTGTAACGGATGTCTTTTAAGTTTGAGAAAGTTACAATGCTACCATAACCACCTTACACCCCAGACCTTGTCCAATGTAACTTCTCTTTTTCAAATTGAAAACGTCCTTTCTAACCGGGATGATAACTTTGAGGGTATGAAATGAAGACATTAGTAAATTATTAGTAAGTGATTTAGTCATGCTGGTCATGCTGGGGGAACATTTATCTAAATGTAACAACAATTCATCTTACGAATGATAATTTTATCATATTTCTGCTTGACGTGTTGTTATTTATCAGAATTATTTAATAATGTCAACTGGTCCAATAGAAGACAAACTAATTAAGATATAGACTGCTCGTTAAACGTACATTTTATAATATCAATAAATATAAACAGTAGATCTCTGTTGACTCGAACATGGATGCCTGGAACCCCACATATAGTTCGAACCACTTATCTGGTCCCTCCCAAATTCCTGTTTCGATGTATATAAAATTAACACGTATCTTGAGTAAAATCGCTTGTGCGGTGTAAAATCAACAGGCGCGGTGTAGAATCAACTTTTGGGGTTAAGAATCAACATGTGTGGGTAATATCGTGTTTGGGGTTTAGAATCAACATGTGTGGGTAATATCGTGTTTTGAGTTAAGAATCAACATATGTGGGTAATATCGTGTAACTATTGTGATTATTACATATTTTTGTTATGTATATATTCGTGCGAACGGCGTTTTATCTTTTAAATCGTATTTCTCCTATTATACATAATATTCTCCAATTAAGCGATAAAGTTACACTGTGGATTCGGTACTTTTATAGAAAAACAATAGCAGCAATAATTCAATTTAATGACTAAGTAAGATTTCTGAAACATTTCCTTATTTCACATTCGTTGTGTGCGTTTAACTTTTGAAATGGAGTTCCCCTTCCGTGAATGCTGAATTGAGTTAGACAATACACTGGCAGAAGTTATTAATCTAACATACATGTATATAGGCAACCATAATTATCAAATGTGTGTTTAGTCTCACTAGCTCCAATAATGTATTGAATTTAGCATTTATGATAACAAAGTTGTAATTAATGAATAAGTCGATCTCAACGATTATTGTAAGTGTATCATTTCTATAAAATAAGTGGCCAACAGCATAACCAAACTAGTTTGATGTTGTTTAGATAGCCGTTAATTTGTGAATTTTATCAAAATATATTTTTAAGATGGTTTAGATTTAACGTCTTAGTTTATCTTTGTTATGAACAAGTCAATGATCAAGGTACGAGGTTGACGACGACGAGAACACGGTGGCACGATGGTTCCATCGTCATCGTGCCTTCGTTCCATCACAGCCGTCCCTTCGCTCTGGACATAATCATTGTGACTTCGCTTCAGCACAGCCGTCATTTCGCTTCATCACCATCGTGACATCGCTCCATCACCATTGTGCCTACGATGGTTCCATCACCATCGTGCCTTCGCTCCAGCACAGCCGTCCCTTAGCTCTGGACATAATCATTGTGACTTCACGCCATCATTATCGTCCCTTCACTTCATCACAATCGTGACATCGCTCCATCACCATTGTGCCTACGATGGTTCCATCACCATCGTACCTTCGCTCCAGCACAGCCGTCCCTTCGCTCTGGACATAATCATTGTGACTTCGCTTCATCATTACCGTCATTTCGCTTCATCATCATCGTGACATCACTCCATCACCATTGTGCCTACGATGGTTCCATCACCATCGTACCTTCGCTCCAGCACAGCCGTCCCTTAGCTCTGGACATAATCATTGTGACTTCGCGCCATCATTATCGTCCTTTCACTTCATCACCATCGTGACATTGCTCCATTACCATCGTGCCTACGATGGTTCCATCACCATCGTACCTACGCTCCAGCACAGCCGTCCCTTCGCTCTGGACATAATCATTGTGACTTCGCGCCATCATTATCGTCCCTTCACTTCATCACCATCGTGACATCGCTCCATCACCATTGTGCCTACGATGGTTCCATCACCATCGTGCCTTCGCTCAAGCACAGCCGTCCCTTCGCTCTGGACATAATCATTGTGACTACGCTCCATCATTATCGTCCTTTCACTTCATCACCATCGTGACATCGCTCCATCACCATTGTGCCGACGATGGTTCCATCACCATCGTACCTTCGCTCCAGCACAGCCGTCCCTTCGCTCTGGACATAATCATTGTGACTTTGCTCCATCATTATCGTCCTTTCACTTCATCACCATCGTGACATTGCTCCATCACCATTGTGCCGACGATGGTTCCATCACCATCGTGCCTTCGCTCCAGCACAGCCGTCCCTTCGCTCTGGACATAATCATTGTGACTTTGCTCCATCATTATCGTCCTTTCACTTCATCACCATCGTGACATCGCTCCATCACCATTGTGCCGACGATGGTTCCATCACCATCGTGCCTTCCCTCCAGCACAGCCGTCCCTTCGCTCTGGACATAATCATTGTGACTTCGCTCCATCATTATCGTCCTTTCATTTCATCACCATCGTGACATCGCTCCATCTCCATCGTGCCTTCGCTCCAGCACAGCCGTCCCTTCGCTCTGGAGATAATCATTGTGACTTCGCTCCATCATTATCGTCCTTTCACTTCATCACCATCGTGACATCGCTCCATCACCATTGTGCCTACGATGGTTCCATCACCATCGTGCCTTCGCTCCAGCACAGCCGTCCCTTCGCTCTGGACATAATCATTGTGACTTCGCTCCATCATTATCATCCTTTCATTTCATCACCATCGTGACATCGCTCCATCACCATCGTGCCTTCGCTCCAGCACAGCCGTCCCTTCGCTCTGGACATAATCATTGTGACTTCGCTCCATCATTATCGTCCTTTCACTTCATCACCATCGTGACATAGCTCCATCACCATTGTGCCTACGATGGTTCCATCACCATCGTGCCTTCGCTCAAGCACAGCCGTCCCTTCGCTCTGGACATAATCATTGTGACTTCGCTCCATCATTACCGTCCTTTCACTTCATCACCATCGTGACATCGCTCCATCACCATTGTGCCTCCGTTGTGTTTTCTATGTCATTGTATGCAGAACAAATAAATTATAAAAAGTGAAATTCGTCTTGTATATCATCAGAACTACAATATCATGTATAACAAATCTCTCTACTCGTGCATTTGCGTATCTGCAGGTTTCAATCGTTAAGCTTATCTGATGATTACCGTAGTCTAGTAAAATTAAAACGAAGACATTTTGTATTAAATATAAGTACGAAGTATGTCCCAAAAGTAATAGAACGACCCTGTCATTTATGTATTTAGGGCGTCACATGCAAACCAGTGGTATCAATGTCATGAGGCATCAAATCAGCTTTCGGTCATCATTGGATTCATGTAAAAGTCACCATAGTAACGCAAGTTTAGAAGTACGGCGTGGGGAACGGGGGCTTTGAAATTAAGTGCCATTTAAAAAAACAACAATGCCTTGAAAAGCAGACAGCTTCCTCAATATGGTGCTAAACGTTATGAAATGACAGCAGACGTAGTCTAAGGTCATGCGCGAACGTTTAAAAAATCGATGCCATCGACAGACACTTGAATATTTTGCGCACTTTTGAAAAACAAGTGCGAATTTGCATAGTGAACAAAATAGGCGACATCACGAAATTTGGATGTGATAAAATGTTGTTTTGGGTGTAATATAACCCCATACTGAACTCTGAAGTTAGCATGTTTCTTCAACATGACATATCCCGAAGTCTTATCTATCGGTGGTACAAACGGCTTTCCAATGGCTAGACGAGAGCAACTGACCGTCGGCGTTATTAACGAACGCCATCTGATGTACCTGATTCTCAAATCAGATCTTCGTGAAAAGCGCTTTTTAGACCTTCAGGCCATGTGGGCAGTGTACATTCAGTGGGTAGGATCTATGAGTCATCATAGTATTTTGACATATACCAAACGTGAATGCAGTTCCACAAGAACTTTGTTTTGCTCAGCAGAATGGCTTTCATTTGAACCGCATGAATAACGTCAATCTTCCCCGTACTTTGTTACATATAAATTCAATGTTGGTGTACAATATTGAAATTTGGCATGCCTGTAATCTAAATATGGACATTACTTCATGGCAAGTTTTGTTGTGATTTGAAACAAGTTTTGTTGTGATTGAAACACTAAACTGCATACTTCTAAATGCGTCCTACTACTTTTGGGACATACCTCGTATTAATAAAATAATGTTGGTAACCAAATTAAAATGTAACTTCTTTATATAAAATAAAAATTCTATTGTTATTACGATCAACCATCCTATGCTGAAAACCTGATATGGGATACAGTACATTACGCCTGATAATTGAGTATGAAATATTATACGAGTTGTTTGAAGTGCTCGTTGTGTTCTTCAATTGACCTGACGTGGGTTGTCAATAAAGCAAGTCGATAATCCAATCAGCGATCAATATTGGTTGCTATGCCGCCATATTTCTTAGACAAACAAATGATCTCTAAATAAACAATACATTGTACTACATTGTATTTACTTGGACAAACAACGAAAGTTGCTCTCGCGTCAGGTAGATTACTAAATGAGTATTAATTCGAGCATCGAATTATAGAATCACGATCGTTCTTCGCGGGATAAAATGGCGTCGTAACGACGTAACGCAAATCTGACTGCGGAAACCTGACGTGCATGACATGTTTGAAATATATTTAGCTGTTTGATTTGACGATTTATTTTCTTAAAATTTTAATTCACAGTTTGTATTTGGATTAACATTTAAATACAACATACGGAAAACTTAAACTTAAAAACCATATCTGCCAATTAACTTTTATTTAATAATATTTGTCCACGAACTTCTGGATAACCCCTCTGATAATAAGTTGATATACTATAGAGAAACGGTAACAATTTAAAGTATAACTCAAGACCTTTCTTTCAAGGGAATCAATATTAATACAAATTTGCTTGTTTAACTTATACAATTTTTCACTATACATATATATGAATAAGCAACTATATCGACTCGATCACATTGCAGTAGCCAGAGCAGCAAACGAATGGTTTCAAGCGCCTCCGTGTGTTTATAGCTTTTTGAAGAATTCGCCATCATTGAGTTCATTTTCCTTCCGGTCGCCAAACAGGTATACGGAAAGCGAGATGACCAACTGTAAAATAGTCAGCTACTAAACATATAATGCGTCATAGACTCAAACTTATTTACATGTTTTGCAAATGTAAAATGATCATGGATCTTACAAAGCTTGTAAGTTTTATTAATATATCGACAAAGCTGATCACATCACATGATCAAAAGTAGGTACACAGATCCTCGACAATCAACTGCTTGACGTTGTAGAATGTAGAATTTCATGGTTCACTTACCAACTAGCAATATTATTGCGCCCAAGAAATTAGAGCTGGAAATTTTCATGAGTTCTGCCAAGTTTGAATGGCATTGTGTACGGTTTGGTGAAGATATAACGGTTAAAAGATGCGTAGTGATACACTGCAACAAATGGACAGAATTGTCAAAAATGAATGGTGTCATCAAAATATCAAAATTGTGGAATAGCAACTTGGTCAACCCCGTGTTTTTTTCCTGCATATTAATTTTGGACAATCTATGTAAACAAGGCACTTTTAGAACCATTAGCAATATGTTAAGTGTTCCAGAAGTGCATGCCTCTATGATGTTAAATGGTGAATTGCTATACTTTTACCTTAATGGGAAGTTTATTTCATGATTTTGTATTAGTTTTTACATCATACTGCAGGTTATAAAGAAGGTGTATCCAGAGATCAGAAGGAACCGAAGATAAGAAAAGTAAATAATTTAAGTCTTTCATTAATGTATAAATCTACAGTACATGTGTATAATCTTGGGGCACATGGTCTAATGTTATAGAATCGGACCAAAGATCGAGGGTGTCGCGGGTAAGATCTTTCGCCGCATCTATGTAAGGTGAACTGAGCAAGATCCTTTATCCACATATACTTAATACTGATTCTACCATCCAGGAACACCTCGTGTATGATTATTTCTCAATCGAGGTTAAAGAAATAGCTTTAAATCAATCAATTTAAAGGGATTATATCAGGGTTTTTTTAAAAATCCTTAAAGCATTTTTACCGATTTGTCATGTCTATATAATCTCATAATCTCATTTACCCAGTATTGACAAATGGATATCAATTTAAACATGCCAAATTAAAGAGAGACGGGGAGAGTTGATTCGTGTCATATTATTTCCACAAAGTGTTGCATATGTTCCTGTGTTTATAAGGTTAATTGGTTTTGATTAAAATTGAGTGTCAATTATGTTATTTATCAATCAACATTTATTCTGTAATTAAATTAAATAAGAAAATAGGCCAATCAAAAGCCCAGAATACCATGTAGACTTTAAGAGTTATAACCTCTGTCGTATATCTTGGACGTGTTCTTGTATACACTTGGAATTCTAATGATTGTTTAAGAACTATAAATACCTTGATCGGGAACGTTCACTGAACAATATTAGGTTCTTGGTCAGGAACATAATACTAAACACTCTAATTGATAAATCTATCAGTGGTGATCCTTCACGTTCATTACAAAACATGTGTAATGTTCATAAAGAATGAATAGTTTGTAATAAAAGGAGCATTTGGAAGCACAAAACATCGGAGTCCTGATTTCATAGTAATATTTACATTGTGTTCGGACGGTACAGACGTTTCATTTTCAGTTTGAGTTGTATAAAGGTACCGAAACACCAATTTACGATCTTAATTGCCAGTCTGATGTTACCTACGTAATGGTCAGAACAATAACAGGCTCTGTTGAGATTAACACTGAGGTACGTCACAAAATATGCATGAATTTGGGTTGATATTTTAAGTGATTCAAATGCCCGTCAAATTCTCTCTTACACGAGGATTTCAATAATATAGATGTATCGGGGGAGGTAAAAAACTGTGACTGTCACTCCACTCCTGTCGTCCATTAATGTTTATCCGAAAAAAAAATTAATTAAAAATATAATTTATTTTGTATTGAAAAGAATGTCAATGTTTAGTCCTGAAATTTAGCCCGTATGATTTTCATTTGCTACAATTGACTTTCAATATACGCATTTTTCACATATGGATGCAAACTTAAGACTGAACAATGTTAAACTGGATACAGGTTATACCTGCAATAATAGTACTGAGCGTGAGTGTCTTCTATTCTTGTTGATATCCAATCGGAATTTTTGTGTAATATTCGCAGATATGCATTGCAAATAGGAAAGTTGGGGCAGTGGGTTTTATACCCGTTATTTAATGTAAGATTTACACGGAGCTGGCAACCAGCATTCTATTTACTTAATGAACAAAGTTGCTGTCAATGCAGGAGTGTTAACGCTTTCTAAACGAGAAGTAAACTAAACAAGTCCCATTAAATTTTCCGCTCCATATTTAGCACAAGTGTATATATCCATAAAGGTAGGAGCGCGTGGTACAGTGGTAGAGCACTGACCCATGATCGGAGGGTCGATTCTCCGCCACGGCTATGTGAAGTGTCCTTGAGCAAGACACATTTTCAGCATATGCTTAGTACTGTTTCAACCCAGGAAGACTTCGAGCGTGATTTGTCTAAGTTGTTAGAACTAGTTTCACAATTGAAGTAAAATAAATAAGTTTAAACTATTCTATATCCTACAGTTATTTTAGTCTATTGATGCAATTAGATGTTTACATGTTACTGAATAATTTGGGACCTCCTGCATTGGTTTCACTTTTTCATTTTCAAGAAAGTCCAATCTAAACATTGCGTTGCGTTTTCACATCTCTTTCTGTGTTACATTTTCATATAAATATATATTTGTTTCGTTTCCTTATTTTTATTTCCTTAAGGCAACCCTATAAAACATAATGAACGTTTAGGTACCATACAAGTACGCCACCTTGACGATAATGACAGTAAATTGTTAAACAACTTTAATAAGAAACCAAGATTGAAATGCCCGTCAACCTCCTTCTTATAGAAGGATTTCTGTAACATAAGATTATAGGGGAGACAATACAAACCGAGGTTGTTCTATGGAACAATCTTTTTCAGAATATTATAAATATTTATAAGCCAGATAATCTCAAGAATCACATGTTGGTCATCTTACTATCCATTTGATATAACATTGATCTCGGATTTTTTTTTTCCCAAGCATATTTTTTAAATAATTTGATATCTTTCATTTCAAACAGTTTTTTTATCAAGTACCGGTACTTTTTAATTTCTGTAATTTGTTAATATAAGTATAGTTTACTTGAGTTATCAACATATAATCTAGCACTTACTATGATATTTTTGTGCTTTTTTATTTAGGATTATTGTAAAGTGGCATTAAAGTAAAGGTCGTGTCATAACATATTTTATTACAAAATAAGATAACAATGACATACTATGCAATATGAAATAATAATGAAGTTGTCTGTGATATTTAATAACACATGTTTACTCAAAGACAATTTACTAATCAACTGGGATAAAATTTATACTAAAATGATTACTAACAATTACATGTGTTTAATTATTATTTTCAAGGATTATCATGGAATTAAGATTCCTTTTTGTGTTATCCTTGGTATTTGTGAGCATTCGTGACGTATAGGTGGTTATCGTTATGCTAATTTCTATATTATAGTTGTTATATCGTTCATGCATCATGCTCTATCCATTATTTGTTTGTACATCCATTACCAAAATCAATAAGATAATTTTGTCCAACATATTTGCTTTTAGCACATCGTATAATTCCATTTTAATTACATGTATAATGTAAACACTTTTTTTTCAATATCACGTTGTTTGTAAAAAGTTAAAATATTTTATTTCCGTATAATTCATATTGTCATGGTATGTCACTTAGTCATCTTTCTCCAAATATCTTCACCGTTATCAAATCGTTTGAACAGCCTCTTTCGCCGCTTTTACGATAGTGGCCTTGTGCTATTCGAATGCCTCCTTAGCTTTATCAGCAGCACTTTCGACGTTTTTTCCCACATTTACAATCGATGCTACTGCTGCAGTTTTTCCCTTTTCAACCGCTTTAACTGCTTGAGTTGCCGCATTTGCCACATCGTTAAACGTCTTTTTAAACCAAGAAGCCTCGGTGTCAACAACAAGAAGCACCACGAAAAGTACAACCAGGATGTTCTTCATCTGAAATGTTCAAATATAACAATTATTGAAAGTAAAGCAATAACTCATCAGCGAGCACGGGAACCCTACTAAAATAATAAATAAAACAGAAATAAGATTTTAGCAGTTTATTTCCATATTACACGTGTACGTCCGTTCATGCGAACAAGGGAATATAGGGACAAGCGGCAATGTTGAAATCGAACAATTCTCATGATCACACATCCAATTAATATAAATTATAGAAATATGAATGTTAACATTATAAAGATAGTTTTATCTAAGTACAATACTGTATTGTTTATAACAACATTATATTTCTATATGATTCGGGAATTTATGATATTAGAAGCGTCACGATAGTTTAAAAAGATTGAGTAAAAGTTTTCAAAATACAAATTGTTATTTCGTATGACATTTTT
The DNA here is from genome assembly GCA_029582155.1 of Panopea generosa. Classification (NCBI taxonomy): domain Eukaryota; kingdom Metazoa; phylum Mollusca; class Bivalvia; order Adapedonta; family Hiatellidae; genus Panopea; species Panopea generosa. The sequence goes on along the minus strand of CM055906.1, from coordinate 22,012,477 downwards.
TCTATTACCCAATGAAAGACTGATTAAAGAAGCTTAAAATTTGAGGAGTATGATGCCGTTTAACCATTTACGAGAGTTATGCATATACGGTATACTGTTGTATTTGCATAACGTAAACAACAAATATGAAATTTTCAGAAATAGTTCTAAATGAAAAGGAATCAAAATCTCCCTGTGCCATCTTTAGTACGAGCATAACATTTGGCGTAATGGCATCTTGTTAGTTACATTTTTAATGTTTAAATTTCAAAGCTTATATGAATCTCTACCATCGTACTATCTTGTCTGGTTTGTGATTGAACCCATGCCTTCTGTCGCGAACAACTAGCACTCTATCTACTGCAATATCTCGGCTTAAGAACATGTTCCTATTATATTCATCAGTTAACGTTTTTTCTAATAGCAAATGCATTACAGCAAACTTCGCAATGATATTGAACTATCAAATTTAACTTTCTTTAATAACACATAACAGCAAACTACGCAATAATAATGAACTGTAAAATTAACTTTTTTGATAACATATAACAGCAAAGTAAACAATAATATAAAACTATAAAATTAAACTTTATTTAATAACACATTACCGCAAAATACACAATTATAATAAACCACCAAATAAGTAACTCAATCCAACTATATATTTTGTAAATACACTACGTAAAACAATACAATTATCAAATATTAAGATAACAGAGCTAGGAGAAACAAACCTTTAATTTCCTATTATCTCACAGAATTCTATCTTGATTAGTAAGTCCTAATTCAGTTTACAGGAACAAGTGATGTCAAAAATGATTCTACTGTTGTATATATAGTGTATTCACAGCTTTTATTTATGTAATATCTAACTATCACCCAACATCTTTGTGTGTCATTGAAATGCCCCTATACATCCGGCAATCTACGTCATCGATCATAAAATGACATTTATCCTACAATCAATGATCAACTATTCAGGATGTTGAGTTTATATCATTTCCTGACATACTTGAACATTCATAAAGATCATGTTGGTCGTACGTGTATGCTTATGTAACAATTCGATGTTATGTAAAATGTTTCTGCTTGGCGTGGTATTATTAATGAAATATTGTCAACGGATAAAATATAAGAGAGAAACTAATTAAAATAATTAAGATTTTTTATACTTATTTGTTTAAGCTCGATTGCGATGAAAGCTCAGAGCTTATGTGAACCGCCCTAGGGTCCGCTTCCTGGGTAGAACCAGAACAGAGAGTTGATTTATGAGAGACACCGGGTCGAGCGAGCAATCGAACCCGGATACTCTGGCGTTAGCGGCCAACAATATTGCCATTACACACCTGCTTCCGCTTGATTAAGACAGACTGTTTATTAAACATGCACTGTAAAATATCAAAATATATATACATGTACTACATTAGTATTAGTATTATTATCAACATACTTAATTTTGTACATCCTGATTGTCAAAATGATTAAATACAAACTGAATGAGGGTCTTTTTCACATCTACATTGGTATTTTCTGCAAATGTATATATTCAATCAAGGTAAAATATCGGTATTTAACGGCCCGTCGCCGGTAGCAGCTACACACAGCATTATGGGCGGGGCTTATCATTAGAAGCTGACACGTTTACATCAGTTATTTGATAATACTCATGTCCAACATAAGCTGTTACTACCAGCATAGCCGATACTGCCTGTTGCAAGTTGTTCTAAACAACAATGTTTATTGTATGTGCAGGTTCCTCAGTACTACGGATTGAAAATAAAGTTTTCCCCAGACATACTTCAGCAAACACAGCACTCTAATATATTGCAATGGCCAACTTATCTGCATGCATAATAAACAAAATTGCTAATTAGGTACATCCAATTTACAATTTCATGCTGGGTTATATATAACACATTTCTGGTCATGATCAAAGATATAAAGTGAAATTATTTGGGTCAAGTTCCATGAATTAGTACAATAATTACCGAGAGAGAATGAAAATTATTAATGAAAAATAGTTTATCTTATTGATTATGGACTTATATCAAACAGGCATACATGTTGTAATGAATTGTAAATAAATTGCTTGGACACAAGTACAGGGCAAACAATTATTTGTGAGACAAAACATACAAAGATTGAAAAATAAAGAAACCCCTTTGACATTATAGAATGACCCATTCCATTTAGGTTCACAATTTCCCTGGCAAAACTTACAAATGGAAGAAAATCGTGGAAATACTTTAAAGGTTTTGAGGGAACAGTTTTGTATATTATTTCATTTATTTGAATATAATAAGTGTGGTTTTGTGGATCATTAAGTTACACCAGACTGGTCAATTAATGTTGATGAAAATAATTATAGTTAGACACAGAACATAAAGGAATATGTATTGTCAGATGGCAATCAGGACAAAAATTGAGGCACAGATTGGGAAAATGATGACGTGATTATGATGCTGATGATGACGATGAAAATAAATACATTCCTGTAGAACAGTAAGGGATATTATTTTGATGTCCGTTTATTTCAACATCAATTTTGGCTATGTGAATTTTCATTTCCTATAAAAGAAACAGTCTTTTACCAAAACGTAGATACAGAAAATACTGGAATGTGTTTTCAAATGTAGGAGTTTGGTTCCTACTTCATTATGTGAGAAAAAAAAGCAAAGCATATTGAACCAACCATACAAGATCTAAATTATGTCATGTTGTGTTTTGAACCTAGTACATGGTTCATACACAAACATCCAAGGCCACCTCTATATATATAGAGCACTAAGTGTTTTTAATTGAAGGCTGTGATATAGGAACTGTATAAACAATAAAATGACATTTTTTTGCTAAAAAACAAAACTTAAAGTTATTTCCAAAAGGAAGCTATTGTGAATTATGGGATTCAAAACATTGATCAATCATGGTAAGTGTGAATGGTGAACTTATTTGCATCCAAATAAAAAAGCCAATATGCTTGTATCTAAGATAAGCCATAAATTACAATGTATAATCATTTGTTTATATGTGAAAAAAGCAGAAATATTATGAAGATTAATCTTCATAAACATGTAATTCACAAACTGAAAGTCAAACACATTATTCTACTCTGAGATATCAAACTCTGCATGGCTCCTCACAAGTGAGTTATACACATCTCCAAGCAAGTGTTGCTGTTTACACCCCATGACAAGGGTCAAACGGGGTTCAAAATTCAAATATTTACTACTACTACTTTGTTTCATGGAGCTATTGTGAGTAAAGGGCATTTTTTATAAAGACAAAATATGTCCCTACAAATGTACTTCTTTTTGAAAATAATGACAACTTTGTTACTATATTTTACAGAAAAACAAATCCCAATTCAACATTGTTGTAAGAAAGTGCCACCGATTGAAATTAGGCTCCTCCTATTTCTTTTTATAGACAAGTTTGGGGTTTAAGTAGTAGTTCAATCACTGTTTATGTCACGCTTTGCGTTGCTATGATCTCGTTTTCAGTACTTATGTTTGTTACTGCAGATGTCTTTTTATGATCACGGTTATTGTCTGAGTATCGCACGTATACATGTATCATAATGCACTCTGTTTTCGTAAGTGGGGATTTTGTCATGATCAAAGTTGGCGCTTGCGTGGTTAATTATGCACAATTAATTAAGAATTTCAAAAATGTTAACGTTATATTTTAATATCATTGATATTTTTTTCAATTATTACTGGATGTAAAATGATATTCTCATAAGAAAGTTGATTACTCTCTCACTTAAAAACCTAGCAAAGAGTTACTTACTTGTATAGAGTTCTAAATTAAGGCGTTCCTTAGCCTTACTTTTGTGAAAACGCCTATTGAACATTGTTATGCTCCCCACAGGGGAATATAGAGCTGCCATTTTTTCTTTTTATAAGTACAGTTGCTTCTACATGGTGTAAGAAAAATAAAAAAAAGTTTTAACCTTGCATTCGCTTTTGCTACATGTGCTGGAAAATTAATGATCTCAGATGCATTTAAAGTGAAGTTTAAAACATTTAAAAACATTTATTTCTGATGATGTTTTTGGTACGCTAGAGTACAGTCGGGCTCATATCATTTAAATTGACGCATAGCTCATTCAAAATTCAAAACCCAATTAGTATTGTTTCAATCAGTCATTACCATTGTAACCGGTGGAATTATACGGGGACGGCACGTGAATCTTTTATGGTGCATTATTTAATGTTGTTGAAGAAATAATAAAAGTACAGTATATATTGGGTGCAGTTTAATTACAACAGGAAAATGCTGTAGCAATAAAACATTTAACAGCATACGAGATATTGTGATCAATAGTGCAGGTAATCCTTGCATCAGTTAATGGTGTAATATATTAATTTTATCTATTTTCATTACTTTGGAATGTTAAATTGAAACGTTCTTCAATTTAAAATATAAGTTTGATTAAGTTTCCGTATTTTGCATCTTGTCCCAAACAGATCTGAAATAAACTATAGTGTCTTAATCGGTCCACCTGGTATTAAAATAAAACTTGTTAAATGTAACACATTGGAGAGCAACTGGTCACATGGTCCAATTAACACCCGTTGCATTGTGGGCAAGAACCCCTAACAAATCGTATTATATTGATATCGAGATAACTTAAGTCAAAGTTGATATTACATCATAAATATGCCGAGCCATTTAAAAACAATATGCGAAACCCAATCTAGAGCAAAGTGATTAATTTATCAACAAGTTATCTAAAAATCTCAATTTTAAATGATTTAAAACAATATCTTTCAACAATCGATTCATTTAAATTAATTTGTCAGACACAATATAATAAGGAAACACGCTATATTAAATGGGTTACTTTTTATGACTGAAAATAAACGAGTTGTAATATACAACATTTCTAAACTCATAATCGTAACCATGGAAATATATTTAGCAAAAATAGCATGGTAACAGTACCCCACGTATACGTTTTTAGAAGCTTGCCCCCAATAGTATACACTAGTTAATAGAAAAGCACTACATGTATGGAAGCAGAGACATGTAAACATGAAATAAGTCACGCATGGAGCAACACATATACGAGAAGAAAACCTAGTTATTTTATTCAAAGAATGATTTGATATATTGCATAAGCATGAATATTGTGTTCGTTTTCAATTATCAAGTCTAGAAATCAAAAACGAATACTCATATCTGTACCTCGAAAGAACGGAAAGAACATAACTAGAATATAGCATGGATATAGAAATCATGTGCCATACGTATATACGTATAGTGTAAGCACCAGACATTTTATAAACAACTCATCGAATTGGACGTGATCATATAGGAAGGAATAATTATGAACTTTTGCCTCCAACATGCACACTATTGTATAGCTATGCATACTGGTAATAAAGATACATTCAATATTATCCAGACATTGAAATATATAAATATAGACACTCTTATAAATGGAAATAACAACACATGAAATTTACTGATTGCATGAATTAGTCGGTTTGAATCTATTATAGCATTATGAATAAATAGATTGTTAAAGATATCAACGTATTAGTAAACCAACGTGCATGACGGTAAACACGGTATAAGTGTGACAACGTCATTCGTCTATGGATACAGATCGCGGATTTCGCAATAACGCAGGAAGGGCATCTGTATGGACAAGAAATAACACGACAAGTCTGTATCTGAACATAATCGAATTATATTTAGCCCTTAAATATGTAACGAATCACTTGAAACTTCCGCCTGAAGATTAACAGTTCGGAGAATTTGAATTCAATGTGTACATTATCTGGAAAATCTAAGTTAACATCCGTTGAAAAGTTGAAATATTGTATCTTAATCCGCGCACAAGCGGCTCACGTTGTATTAGAAACTAACGTGTTAAACGTACCAATTAGGGAGAAAACTGGTTACATCGTCAAATAAACATTGTAGGCAAGAAACCTTCACAAATCGTATTAATTTGTCATCGAAATAACTTTAAGTCGAAGGTGATATTGCGTCATATATTTGCCAAGCCATTAAATACTTGGTCAATGTGCGAAAACAAGTATATAGCGAAGCACTAGTAATCGGAATAATTTATCAATAAGATATCCAAACATCTAACTTTTATATGATATAAACCACAATATTTTTCAACAATCTAATCATTTTAATCAATTTATCATATATAACAACCAAATTTGTGTTATTTTGAATATAGAAAAGATATATTAAATACGTTACTTCTTATGAATGAACAATAACGAGGTGTAATATACAACATTCCTAACTTCATAATGATGCCCGTGACTACACATTTAGCAAATATAGAATTGGTTACACCATTGATCAGTTGGCATGTATAGATCCTTTTTTAAATATTTCAGAATGGTATTATAAAGTACATATATTATTTTGGAAATAACCCCTATCTGTGTTCGAGAAGGCCAGCAACTCTTGCTTTTTTATATAATCAAATTATTTGTTCAGTGTTGCCATATTTTTTGTAGGTTTATAATTGAAAACAAAATAAGATAATGGGTTAACTAAGGGTATTACAGTAACTGAATCGTGTCGAACGGCTCGTAACGGCTCGTAACCTTATTTCAGGGGTTTCAGGGATAATTTACAAAGGCTTACAGACATTGTCGTAAAATATGCTTACATTCCATTTAAATGTCCAATAAAAATATTAGATTCTAGGTACCATTACATTCAGAGGAAAATTAAATAAATGAATATGACATAGGCGAAAAATAAAAGATGAAAAACGATAGCAGCACGAAACATGAGACTCGTAAATACTGTAGAAAATACTTATAAGTGATAATAAATCACTGCATTGCTTGCTTGGTTTGCCACAGATAGATGTACCTTAACAAATATATTGTTGAAACAAACACAGTTTAAAGTCAGAGATTCAGGTATGTTTAAAACGTTAAAACTTTTCATTTTATAAATATACCAATCGAACTTTTTATTTGAACATTCCAAATTAATATGTGAACATTCTAATTTTAGCCGGTATCAAAAGAGTCACGTGACTTCAACTGAATTTCATTTCGATTTACCACGTCGTTTACATAGTGTTTGCCTTGATTCATCTAAGCAGGAATCCAAATGACGACGTAAAGGTAACAGTTTATACATGATTTTTTTAATATAATAGGATTATGTTACAAATTAATTGGTTTCACCTTGGTCAGGTTTTGTCTTATTTAAAATTCCAATTCATAATCGTTTTAAATTTAACTGTCTTTGTATGTGATTTAAACTTATTTTTATTTTTTAAACATTTATAACGGTTTTCCGAACACACTGAATTGAAACGTGAAGAGAATAATTAGAGGTTAATACATGACAGAACCGGCCCAGGAGGATTAAAGCCCTCGGATCATTATTCATTTTCTGGGCAAATTATCACCTTCCGGTCGGGTTATGTCGCGTTATAATGTAATCAATACACATGGGCGGTTGCATCATTCAAAAGGGAGTCAATACCAGTTAATTTGTAATTTATGCTCTTATACAATGGCTAAATATTTCAAATAATTAAAATAAAATATAATTCAAACTCGAGAAATGTAAGGATATCGGGAATTCGAACGAGATAATATGCGATCTTTAATCATTTATTTATTTTCATATATGCTGATTTCCGACTTTGGTATCTCAAAGACTTGATTTATTCAAAATCAGTTCTAGCTTTAAGATAAATTTAGACACTGAACATCAAACAAAACGAAACAACAACGACGTAAGTAGTACGTTTGCCGTCGCGTGACATTTGACGCCAAACGTAACGGGTCGACTATGATTATGAGTTTTTTATCCGGGCCGATAAGTATTAACCAATAACGTATCAATAATCAAAGTAAGAAAAGTACACACTGCGGCTACTGTGTGCAACATATTATTTCCCTTGTTTTTGTGACTTCATTGACAAGGCTTTCACACTATGGCGCCTGTGTGTATTACATTAGCTCAGACTGAATTGAAAAAGGGGCTTCATTGGGTAATTGTGGAAATGGTGAGTGGCAGACACGACAAACAGACAGACAGACAGACAGACGCAATATATTTAACCATAAGATGGATGTATTGATAGTTTAAAACATATATTAAAACAGCACATTGTTTAAGATTTCAAACGCTATTGACATTTTGCACATTTCACTTCAGCAAAACATAGGACCTAATACAGCCCATGTAATAATAAAAACACTTCAATATAAGATATCTGATTTGGAGTGGAAGAATATACATGTATGAGTCGATTACTCAATGTGAGGTAATTTTGATCGTATTAACTACTAAGGTTGTATGCACAACCGTGTATCATTTGTTGTACATTCTTTACGTCTTTAACCATTTGATCTACTATTACATTATTTGATGAATTTACATAAATATAAGTTTACTCGACTCCCCAGTAGCAATTACCATTTTGATTTTAGATTTTCTTAAGCTCATCTACTTTAAATTTTAAATCTTCATATACAATAATAATTTAGCATGCGGTCGTTTACCAATGCGTAAATATTTGTTTATTCTTCAATTCTGCATGGCCATTTAATGTGTGACAAGTTCAGGTAAACATTTACAAAACTTTGATTTCTTAGGGTACTGAAATAGACTCCAGGTCATTAGCAAAGATATATGTCATGCAAGATTGACTACGAAGTTTTCTTAAACGGCAATGGAGATCCGTATAAAATTACTAATTCTATGCATCAACTGATCTGATATACAGTTCTTCAGCAAGAAACTATGAACCGACATAGAGTCCGATTCCACAAATCAGTGGTGAGAGGTAATTCATCTTGAGCCATCATCATATTTTACTGGGCTACGGCATACAGGACTTCCCATAGATATTAATTTTGAAGAATTAATCCATACTTGTATTGTTAATCATGTTGCAAAGTATAATCGTTTTATCCTCAAAGGAATTCCTATAGTCCTTAGATAGAACAATTTGATATCATATGACTTCCAGAATTGCACGCATATTACCATTATTGCACTGGTATAAAAATAAAGAAAGTAAAGAGGTATAAGTATCTCTTCTTTTATTCCAACTCATTTTAATATATGACCGAAATGTACTGGAACAGTATTTCACAATGTTTTTTTAATCATAGTAAGGCTTCACTCACTACTAATGCATATTATTATTTTACCAGTAACTGCACCACACCGGGCAGAAACACGGAGTACAATATTCGCCATGTTGTCGTGTTTGAAAACAATCAAAAGGGAGATAAGCAAGCTAGTTTGATAAGGCTGATATTCGATTAAATAGATGAAGGATGGAATGCCAACCAAGTGGCTATACAATTTTCGGTCAGTACACTTGCTTATAACGTCAACAATCTGGACTAAATTAAACAGTTTTCCCCAATTAATAATTTGATGTAAATGAAACGTAACTATCTTGCCAATCACAAACATACAATCTCAATCCAGTTACTGTAACAGAGAAATATCAAATATGAAAATTAGAAAATAACCTAGCCGTAGAGCAATGTAGAATTTAACTGCAATGACGTAAAGTTTCGGACATTTTACCGAGTATGCGAAGCTTTACAATTTTATACCCATTTCATTTCTTTCTAAATTTACATTTTATAGTTTTATGAAAGGAAAATACATACTAACAAGTTGGAAATATACATCTTTTGTCTTATGATATGGTCAATATTCAAATTTATTTATAGATCAGGGTCACATATTAGCTGAATATTTAACTATTCGTGACAGCACATGTGTGCGTTTGTTTTGTTTGATCATGTGATTGGTACATGGTATTGAGTAATCTCTACAGCGCAAATATTTGATTCCATACCCAATATATACCCTATAAATCAATACACTTATGTATGCACATAATATAGGGGGTGGTAACGTTATGAAGTATCTTTAACACTTATTATATAAAACAAACCAGTTTACTCCTATAACATATATGACCGCTTTGTGTTAAAATAAGTATATTTTATGGCCTTCTTAATTTTGCTAGTTGTTTCCGTTTTGAATAAAAGTGTTCCTTTCAGCTTCGAAAGTTACATATGTAACACTTTGTTACAGTAAGATACATACTGAATCATTTCTTCTTCTCTACAATATACATAATGCTTTCCAATTTCATTAAAAAAAAGTTCATAGTGTATGGTTTCTATATGATTAACTTTAGTTTAACTATATCTTATGTTGGCAGAAAATTTCTAATACAACTGTTCCATTCTGTTATTTAATACTGTGTGTAACAATAAAAAACGTATTACAATATTATGCCTGTTGAGCCATTTCTCTCCCTTAATGGTATTCACACATTTTACAATTCCTAATTCAGACATACTGTCTGATATTATCATATTGTACGTCAGATTCCTTGATATATCGCATTAATGTTTCAAATGTGATGATAGAGAGGTCAGCCAGTGCGATGAATCGTGCTTATCATTGTTTGTACTATTTGTTCTTGCGCCAACACCGTCTAGAAAGACGGTAGTATATTGTGGAAGGTTGCACATATAAGCAGTTCATTTTTAAGCAATACTATGATATAGAGCCTTATACAAAATGTATTTTAGATATTTTAGCTTTATGTAGATCAACAATGAACAATATATTTTCAGCAAACTGTGGCATACAGTTATCGAATAATTGTATTACAAGATTAAATTCATTTTTTCTTCGGACTTTATTTGATTTGTGCCAAAATGTCGATGCTTTTTTATTTACGCGCGAAACGTAAAATAGTCCGGTGCCAGGGATTTTATCGAAATATAAAAGTTAAAAATTGATGTTGTCCAATGAAAATGCTTTAAATACTATGAGTTGTTTTGCTTAGTATGCTAACCCGTGAAATTCTCCATCACGTTCTGAGTAATTAAAAGTTAGTCATAATATCGGCTGTAAGTAAGTGTTTATCCTTAATGAAATATGTACATGTACTAGATTATGTAGACGACGTATCTAACATATACATCTAGTAGAACATGCGTTTAAATACATGAAATGACAATATTACTGGTAAAAACATAAGGAACTTGTGAAACGGGAAAATGTCTTAAAAATCGAGATTGAGATGGAACAGAGGAAACTGTTTGCGTTCAACAAACTGTTTCCAGACACTTCAGACACGTGCATTAAATACGGCCATAGGCATTTGTCAGTCTCTCCGTTCAAAAACTGAAATGAGCTGTAAGCCTAAATTTCATATTAACAGCCTTATGTTATGCAATGTCATATGAATTTAATTTTACAACCATATCTTTAAACTATATTATTTTGAAAATTCGATCAGCACAAAAAATAACTTAAAATTGAAAGTACTATTTGCAATGTATTCAATGTGTCTAAGATGATGTGGTTAATGGTTAAATCACATAAACAGGTTTTTTATATTTTAAATTACATAAAAAACATGCATAGTTTATAACACCACACATTTGGGAAAAAACTGTAACATACAAGAAAATAGTCGTAAATGTACATGTTAGATATTAGTTTATTAGAATAGTTACATTGCAATTCACAATGTAAAACAAACATTTAAAACTAATTGAAAAATTATATAATTTATTAGCAGGGCACGTTTAATTCATTGCCCAAATCGAAAGTAATTCATAATTTCATGTTTATATCGTAAAAACAATGAAATGTCCAAAGTCATGTATGATTAAGATATTTCAAAGTCTAACCAGTTGTTGTAAGCTCCTTCCAAAATCATCAATATACTTTTTATATACGCTGTATGATGACTGGTTTGATGGATAACACAGAAGTAACACCAATAAGACGTAAAATGGTAACTTAATTAAGCTACTTACCGTTCCATAATAGTGACTCCTGGTTTCATTTTATGACTGTGTTATACATTAATATGCTGTTGTGATGTTCTGAGAAAGCTATGTAACCTGTTGATGTGATGTTCTGTCATAGATAAGTCACCAGTTGTGTTCTGTGATAGCTATGTCACATGTTGTGATGTTTCTGTGATAGATATGCCACATGTCGTGATGTTCTGTGATAGATATGCCTTGCTGTTGTGTTCTGTGATAGCTATGTCACATGTTGTGTTCTGTGATAGCTTTGTCACATGTTGTGTTCTTTGATAGCTATGAATTTCTATGTTACATATTGTATTCCGCGATAGCTATGCCACATGTTGTGTTCCGTGATGGCTATGCCACCTGTTGTGTTCTGTGATAGCTTTGCCACATGTTGTGTTCTGTGATAGCTTTGCCACCTGTTGTGTTCTGTGATAGCTTTGCCACCTGTTGTGCTCTGTGATATCTATGTTACCTGCTGTGTTCTGTGACAGCTATGCCACTTGTTGTGTTCTGTGATAGTTATGCCACCTGTTGTGTTCTGTGATAGCTATGTCACCTGTTGATGTGATTTTCTGTGATAGCTATGCTACCTGTTGTGTTCTGTGACGGCTATATCATTTGTTATGTTCTGTGATTTGTTCTGCTATACTACCTGTTGTAGTCTGTGATATATATGCCACCTGCTGTGCTCTGCGATAGCCATGCTATACGTTGATGTGATCTTCTGTGATAGCTATATCACCTGTTGTGTTCTATTGATAACTATGTCACCTGTTGTGTTCTGTGATAGCTATGCCACCTTTTGTGTTCTGTGATAGCTTTGTCACCTGTTATGATGTTCTGTGATAGTTATGCCACATTTGTTATGTTCTGTGATAGCTTTGTCACCTGTTGTGTTCCGTGATAGCTATGCCACCTGTTGTAATGTTTTGTGATATACATGCCACATATTGTGTTATGTGATAACTATGTCACCAGTAGATGTGATGTTCTGTGATAGCAATGTCACCTGTTGTGTTCTGTGACAGCTATGCCACCTGTTGATGTGATGTTCTTTGATTGCTATGCCATCTGTTGTGTTCTTCAATAGCTATATCACCTGTTTTGTTCTGTGATAGCTATGCCACCTGTTGTGTTATGTGATAGCTATATCACCTGTTGTGTTCTGTGATAGCTATGCCACCTGTTGTGTTCTGTGATAGATGTGACACCTGTTGTGTTCTGTGATAGCTATGTCACCTGTTGTATTCTGTGATAGCTATGCCACCTTTTGTGTTATGTGAAAGCTGTGTCACCTGTTATGATGTTTTGTGATAGTAATGCCACATTTGGTGTTCTGTGATAGCTATTTCACCTGTTGTGTTCTGTGATAGCTATGCCATTTGTTGTGGTGTTTTGTGATAAGCATGCCACCTATTGTATTATGTGATAGTTATGCAACCTGTTGATGTGATGTTCTGTAATAGGTATGTCACCTGTTGATGTGAAGTTCTGTGATAGCTATGTCACCTGTTTTGTTCTGTGATAGCTATGTCACTTGCTATGATGTTCTGTGATAGATATACCACATGTTGATGTGGTGTTTTGTGAAAGCTTTGCCACCTTTTGATGTGATGTTCTGTGATAGCTATGCCACATGTTGCGTTCTGTGATAACTATATCATATGTTGTGTTCCGTGATAGCTATGTCACATGTTTTGTTCCGTGATAGCTTTGCCATCTGTTGTGCTCTCTGATAGCTATGCAACCTGTTGTGTTTTTATAGATAGGTCAACCTGTTGTGTTATGTGATAGCTTCATCACCTGTTCTGTTCTGTGATAGCTATGCCACCTACTGTGTTATGTGATAGCTATGTCACCTGCTGTGTTATGTGATAGCTATGCCACCTATTGTGTTCTGTGAGAGCTATGCCACCTTGTTGTGTTCTGTGATAGCTATATTACCTGTTGTGTTCTGTGATAGCTATGTCACCTGTAATGTTCTGTGATAGCTATATTACCTGTTGTGTTCTGTGATAGCTATGTCACCTGTTGTGTTCTGTGATAGCTACATGTATATTACCTGTTGTGTTATGTGATAGCTATGTCACCTGTAATGTTATGTGATTGCTATAGTAACTTTTGTATTCTGTGATATATATAACCATACAGACATCGGCGAATGAACATATAATATGTGTATGATATAGTTCAAACTTGGTCTATTTATATATTAATATGTTATATAAACATGCATCGGCATCATTGCTGGATATGCACATTGTCTTTGAATATTTTTTCATGTATGAAAATAATTTGTAAATGAATGTGTTACTTTTGAAAATAAACAACCGTATCATATTTCCGGCAGCAAAAGCTTTCTCAGCACGCATCACATTAAATAAAATGCATACTACTACGATAAAATACCGATAATTGTACATTTGATAATGATGTAAGATATATATAAATATAGTTAAGCCACACAAAAGTTGATGCCATCTTATTTCCATACAAATTATTTTTAATTTACATCAAACGTTAGATAAATCGAATTTAAAATTTACATTGCAGTAATATTTGATTGATAGTTTCCATTTGCGGTCGCAGGTTTACGTTCTTGTTCCCCTTATTGCACTTGTGGTTTACAACAAAAGTAAATGTTTGTATTAAAGGGAGAGCATTAAAACGTTATTATATATAATATAACCATTATTTTTTTCATTTGGACATATTGATTCAGGAATGTGCTGTTGACACCATGAATTATTTAACACATTTTGTTGTATAACGAAATCGCTACATGTAACTGGTTAATATATTGATAGTTGTACTATTGGCTTGTTTCACAAAAACTTAGATTAGTTTAAACATATTTTATTTCGAACATTTTGTAATAGGGATTTGGCAACAATATCGTCAAACTTAGAGTCGACACTCTTACTACATGTTACCAGTTTATAAATCATGCTGTCAATAATCGCGTCACCAGAGCTTTTTGTTGTTAAAACTCATATATCAACCTTAAAAGTGAACGTATACTAGCGTCAAAGTATTGCTCTTAAAAGCTAAGTGCAGCAGACAATACTGAGATATGAAGTAATGAAAAACCACAGTCAAAACTGGTAAAGAATTAAAAATGTGTGTTTTTTCTCCAAATTTTTCGTTACGGACAATTAACAATTCAGCAGAACAACAAATCAGAAACACAAACTTTGTATTAAGTTCTTGAATACAAACTTACATATTGCATCTAGACAACTTTTTTATTATTTGATAAGAGCATGAATTACATTGTTCCTAGATATTCAATGTCGACAAATGTTTCACGTCATACTAGAAAACATTGTTGTTAAAGCGTTAGAAACTAACATTGAATGAATCACGTTTATATGAAATGTAAACTATATTCAGATTTTTTTTTAATTTAACCATCATAATAGTTGTAAACAGATGATATACAGCAAAAATATGCACGTAAATAATATATTACGGCAGCACGTGCATTACCATGGGCAGTGAAGTATATCTGTCCATACTTCATAACTCGTAAATGAAAATTATAACAGTAAAATGGTATAATAAAGAGAGAAATTAATGTTAAAAAGAATAATTACGTACGTGAATGTAAAGACATATAATATTTAAAATCGACAGCAGTACTTACTTTTCAGTTTACTGAATTTGAGAATAACATACTTTATATTATGTATTCTAATTTTTGCATTGATGAATCTTTAGATATTCCAATCTTTAGAATAAGTTAAACTACGACTAGGTGGAAACAATCACTATCTCATGTGATACATTCTTAAGTACACTGTGTGCTTACTTCCATTGGAATATCTACATTATGATTCTATGTCAATCATAATATGTTTGCAATATTCTCGTCAGTTTCAGCCAATTGAATCATTTTAATATAATTTTGTTACCTTAGGTATGTAATGTATACATATAAAATCACAGGTAACTGAAAGATGGTAACTTTATAGACCATATTGCAGCGTATGTGTGACAGCAGCCTTTAAACGTTTCTTTGTTATATGTTTCATAACCAATGCGGTCTTAGTGGCTGTCTTCACTGCCCCATTATTCACCGTGTTACATGTATCGGACGGACCTGTTTCTCCATAATTTTCTGTATAAAGTAAATGCATTACTACATGGCTTATATTAACTTTATATTGAACCATCATTGATATCGAATATATGGCTTTTGATAAAGAAGAGAATGACTAACGAATATCTAAACACTCACTGTTAAGTAAAACGTTAAACAGATCGAAAACAGCGTCCTTGTTTTCTTTGACATGAATCAATTAACAAAATAAATGATATCATTGTACGATAAATATGAATCCCAACATAAACTTGTTTATTTTCATTATATAAATGACATGGCTGGCTAATACGTTTAAAGATTATTTAGTTATTAGAATACTCTGTTTTATATATAATTTCCTTATATTTGCTGCATCAAGATCACAGACAGCTCAGCAAACTTCAACTTCAATTGCCACTTACAACTCTTGAATTGTGACGACAATAGTACTTGGATACATATAACACACAACTTCTCTGTGGATTGCAATTAGCCTAGTTTGTTTATGGAATTTAACGCCATTACTACACATTTAAGGGTTACATGAGGTATATCCAGTTTTACTAGTGGAAGTAAGACTTCACATTGAATCTAAAAAAGAACCACTGTCCTTCCGCTAGTAACTGGCAAACTTTCTCGCATAAAGTTGTTTTACCAAGTAGAACTTGAACGTGATGTAACAACTAAATCTAAAGGATTTTATGAAAAAACAAATGAATATTGTTTTTTCTATTAGATAAAAGTAAAAAAAGACGTAAGCAATACAATTAGTTGTACATAATAAACAAAAAGCGTCAAACTTGGTAACGTTTTGTCTTCATGAAGATAGGGGAAATCTTAGAATTGATTTGCCAAGCAATCTTTATGAAACATGCTTTCAATAATTCCTCCACTAAATCGTCTAAAACGAGAACATGTGTGCGTTTCGTGTCATGTTTACAACATTAGTAAGCTTACAAAATAAATCATGAAAAGAAATATCATGTTATGATGCAAATAATGCAAGCAATGCATGGTGCAGTCTCTTCCAAATACATATGTAAATTATTCCGTTTCAAAGCTAACTTGCTAATCTGCTAATCTAAAAAACGACTTATTGAATATAGGAACCAGTGCGAGCCTTACGCTTTGGTGATGTAGACGATCTGGAACACACCGTGGCCAACTAAGTGCAACATGAACTTGCCTTGCCTAGCAACGGGCGTTACCAAATTATCTGCACTTTGGAGAAGTGCCATTGTAACGACAGGATGCTTTATTGAAGGAATGTAAACATGTTACTTTGCAATGAATATTAATGAAGGCTTTATTCAACTTATCTCACTAAATTTTGAATGACTCTTGTTTTGCGCCACGTAATCATTATATTCCATACTCGATATCTAACGAGAAAGCACATATTTTAGGATGGTATTCAATAGCATATAAGCGCTCTTCTCTAATGATTAAATTTAAAAGGGATTGTCGTAATCATTAGCATCCCAAGGCAACTACACAAAACAATAGTACGTATTGTTAAGGATATGATTATTAAACATATATTATAAATGGCAATTGTGGTCATCGCCTCAGCTACAATATGCATTATGTAAAATATATGGTGCGCAGACATGAATCTACACATTATAAGCAATTAAGACAGGTAAGAAAGCAACATGGGCATCTAAGTAATTAGCATAATGCATTATACATGACTTTTTGTAGTTAAATTATAACAACAAATGAATAAGAATTACAATACATATACATCTTAGCTAGGTAGTGCAATAAAATAAACATAAACTAAATATCTAAATCACACTGACTAACAGTGACATTGTGTAAGTTAAATTTAAGGACTGCATATGTTGACGCAATGCATCAAGCAATATTCTTCAGGGTATTGCCTTAAACATAAGTACATAGTTTACATCAGAACTGTCAGTAGGAAAACCACTACTGAATTGAGAGACTTTGAATTAGAGTTCCAATTCATAATTAAAGCCACAGGATGGCTCTGTACAGGTTTTATATAATTGTGGACATGATTCAAATAAAACATTTTTTCAAAATTTCACAGTCATCACTGCATTGTTATAATTTTGGATGTCACTAGAATATTGTTAATATATTTGAAAAAATAAATGAAAATTCCAAAGAGAAGCTTAAGAATTCATGAGCTCAAAATTGTAAACAAATAAACATGTATCTGTTTTATACACCTTCAGCAGATTAAGTAATGGTTTAACAATAGCACACTGAAACCTAACTGACAGGAGAGCTGTTATACAACGACCAATCCTACAATCTTTTGCTGCCCGGGCAGAAGGTTTTGCGGCTTATAATTTGGAAGTTTAAGCATTGCGACATTATATGGAATCGCTTTTGTACTCGATTACTGACAGAATGAAAACAGCTGATCCTGGCATATAATAATCAATTGTTATATTGTTGAACATAATAAATTATTAACATAAACGAATAGAAATGTGTTTAATGTTCAATTGCTAGTTATACGATATAAAGTATAAATCAGTCGTCTCCGTCCGTTGAGATAAGTACATCCGAATATGATTTTAAATGATATAAGGTAAGTATGTTTTTAATGCTCTTGTAATCGTGTTTGTTGTTGTTGTTGTTGTTATTACTGTTGTTATTACTGTTGTTATTGTTGTTGTTATTGTTGCGACATTTATTCATTTGTTTAACATTATTATATTTTGAAATATGAAATGGTTATACTCTCAAACTTGCGTCAAGCTATGACACTTTTCTTCAATTTTGACATATTTAAATAATTGTTTGAGTAATTATGATTTATAGTTTTGTACGAGTTTAACTTGGGTGTCAACTGAAATTACTCACTTTAACAAAGTCAATATATTTAATATGAGTGTTAAATTAAGGTTGAACTAATGAATCACGCGACCCGTATGATAGATTGGTGTGGAATATATGATTCAAGTCAACAATATATCAATGTATTGCTATATACGAATATAAGGCTAGTTCAATCCTCTGTTCTTATATCAAATCATAATGACGACACGCCTGTGAAATCTTACAGGTGTATGGGTGTACAGAATATATTTAAGTGTTGGAGAAGAACTCTATAATAATTGTACTCTTTCATTTTATTCCTTTATATTTTAAATATTATACTTGTTTGATGTAAATACTTGAAATTTAAGTATGCTTGAACTAAGTGTTTTTCCATTCATTTTTGTGTAGTGTTGGGTCGAATCAAACTAGTATTCGTTTTTACTGCTGTTCAGAACGTCTCGCACAACAATTAATTTTGTACTGATCTACATAACGAGAAACGCCCTTTTGGAACACTGGATACATTATCAATGGTTATAAAAGTGTTTTGTTTCCATAGATAGTCCTTTGTTGGTCCAGGTTTCTTTTTTACAATTTCGATGGTTTGATGGCACCCCTTCATTTTTGACAAGTCTGCCAATTTGTTGCGTGTCTCTTTACGCATCTTTAAACTGTTATAGCGTCGTCAAATAGTACCCAATGTGCCAATGTTAATTTTCAAATGTCCTTATATGCACAAAGACATATGACAATGTATGCATATTCAACAAAGATAATGCCCGACCGCGTTACACAGCTTTTATTTCTTTGGCGTAAGGAAAATAATTCTTAAGTGAGACCAGAAACATCATGTTGAATCGTTGTTTATGTGGTACGTATGTGGTTTTGTATTGTACATAACAGGTGAGATTATGCACTGTAGAGACAGAATTAAGAGAGGTGTAATTGAAACATATGCGTGATGAAAGTCGACAAGGGTGTGCTTTAGTTTCGATGTTTTTGTTGGGTATAATTGATTGTAATAAATTGTGTTAAGCGCCGTTTTCAACGCCTCATGCCACACCGGTTTCTGTCATATTAACGGTTTGTGTAAAAACAGCACTTACTAACCAAACCATACCACACTCTTAATCCGTTTTGTAGTCACATTCTACAAATTATATTAATATATAAAGATACCTTTGTAAAACTACATAGAGGTGGTTTAAAATCTCATGAGTATATTGCTATTCGTACTTTATAAATCAGAATTGTTATAACTTCATTTGAGTCTGCAAATCAATACCATGAGTTTGATTTGATAGTACGTTACAACAAAACATTTTTACATTTAAATGTTAAAAGAGGTATTCGAATTCCGGATAATAAATACAACTTTATTTTCGGAAACATTATTTGTAGCTTTCTATGTCCTGACATAAGAGGTCTGCAGCCATGATTTTTTGGAAGACACATTTTTATAATAAACAATTTTTTATCTTGCAAATGATTTTTTAAAAAGGAGAAATTACACCCTGAGAATGCAAAAGACAAATTTAAACCATAATTTTAAAGTATTCCCTGAATATTTGTATATGTCAAATTATATTTTCTATTACTTTACCCATTTATATTGCAAATATCTTCCCAAACTCACTAGGCTAGTTTTTTATATAGCTCGTAAATGATGTTTTGGATATTCGTGTTTCCTTAACGTAGCATCTAAACTGCATTAAATAGTATTGTTATGCGTTTTGCTACCGCGAAACATGACTAATTACACTTTTCTCGAGATTTGTCGATAATAACACTTTAACAAATTTAAATACCATTGCTTTTAAGACGACCATTTTAAATGTCTGGTTCTTGACGTCTTCTTCCCCAGTGCATGTTAACATCAAATAATTTACTGACTTCATAGAGATTATGCAACTTTTAATTGAAATCCGGTATAAATATGTCAACTACAATTAAATTTGCAAATCTGATTGTGAAGAAATTATTCCATGATCACTATCATTTCTATCTATAATGTGTCTTCAGTGAAACAAAAGCTATTGACGCTCGTCCATATGAATAATAATATCTGATTTAAATGTCAGTTGAAAACACAGAATGCAAATGAGTATTTTTTCATGACAATTATTAGTTTTTCTCGTCTCTACGAATCATCGAATCTTATACAATGAGACTATAAAATTGAACACTGCGTATACCAGTTCTCATAGGGCATGCAATGTGTAATATTTCACTTTAAAACAACATGAATATTACAGCATTGATACAAAATACGAGACCATACACCATATTACACATAAGAATATACGTTTTAGTGCATATATCTGCATATGCAAAAACAAATACACAAATGACTGTTAATATAACAACCATGCCAATTGACAAGGATACATAATTAATATACAAGTAGTTGCTTAAAAAACAAAGTACGGTACTGATAGTGACTCATTGGCACCAGTTGTAAATCAATTTAAAAGCCCTAACACTAATATGTTAGCCTTCAGTGGCATGAAAATGATGCTTATCACTCTAACAATATTAATGTTAACGTGATAATTTTAAAGTATCCAATAGAAGTATATATCCTCTTACTGAAGATCAAACAAAAACAGATGAACACAATGCTGTTTCTTTCACAAATTCATCTGAATAAGATGATATCTTCTTTGTATAATATTATGGAATATTCTAAAATAATCATAGTTAACGTAAAAGATTCATGACGATTCACGTTTTGGTAAATACCATTTAACAGGTATTCCTGCACATTGACATTCTCAAATATACAAATACCACCCATTTGTAAACATGACCCCATCACACAATCACTACTAAACAACAGACAAATAATCAATATTTAAAGATATATATGTGACAATATCATATTAATGCAAACTACATAATATGTAACAGTGGATTCCGTGAAAAATGTGTATAAAAGGTCGAAACGTAAACTTAAATCTACATATGCGTATCTTTGATAATTGTTAACTATACATAAGCGACGTTTTAAAGTATGTAAGTTTGTAATTGAGAGTCGTTGCCAATGTGTCATGAAACCAAATACGAAACATTTCCAACAACAAGTTCAATAAATTCAACAAACTACTGAATAATATACACATACAGTGGGTGTTATTGTGAAGTGTCTGAATAATATAAACATATATTGATAGTGGGCGTCATTGTAAAGTGTCTGAATAATATACACATATATTGGGCGACCTTATGAAGTATCTGAATAATATGCACATGTAGTGGGCGACATTGTGAAGTGTCTGAATAATAAACACATATAGTGGGCGACATTGTGAAGTGTCTGAATAATATCCACATATAGTGGGCGACATTGTGAAGTGTCTGAATAATACAAACATATATTGGGCGACCTTATGAAGTATCTGAATAATATGCACATGTAATGGGGGACATTGTGAAGTGTCTGAATAATAAACACATATAGTGGGCGACATTGTGAAGTGTCTGAATAATATACACTTATATTGGGCGACCTTATGAAGTATCTGAATAATATGCATATGTAGTGGGTGACATTGTGAAGTGTCTGACTAATAAACACATATAGTGGGCGACATTGTGAAGTGTCTGAATAATATCCACATATAGTGGGCGACATTGTGAAGTGTCTGAATAATATAAACATAAGATGGATGTCATAGTGAAATGTCTTTATAATATAAACATGTAGTGGGTGACATTGTGAAGAGTCCCGGGCATGCATTAATGCCGTATTGCGGAATATGATTGCATTAAAAGAAATGCAAACAGTACAAAACATATAACTGGCTGAGCTCTTCAATATTTCAATTATAATGGAAAAACGACAAGTATTTCACACTGTAACAAAAAAGTTAGGTTGCTGTGGCCTAATTTAGTAGTGTCAGCTAGTACTTGTCCATTGTGATGATATAGGCTATATTTAGGTCAGGTATCGTTGAATTGTTAAAACGTACCGATAGCTTGATAGGAGTAATGTTTTTTAAGATATTTTTAATTGTTCATTCTTTTATTAAAGAATAAATCATTTCGAAGTTTATTTCATCAATTTCCATTAAGTATAAAGAAAGTTAAAATAATTAAATGGGTTTATTTGTCATAAAACTAATTAGGTTTCATTGGCCTAATATCGTAAAATCTGCTACGTGAGATGTTTGAAAGTTTGTTGTTTCATAATTGACACGAAATTCACTAAGGTATGTGGACTGTTTTGCTATATATGCTGTCTGTATTATGGAAGCACTGTCTAGTTAGCAGAATCATCTTTGGGTGTTGTTGTGGCGAAAAAGATAGAACATGTTGAGATGGCTATGTGAATTTTATATTATGTTGTATTTAAATGTCTGATATATATATTTTTGACATAATCAGATAGAAATTGTTCATATCCATTCCGACGATAATGTCTGTAATTTAATACACATCCACGGTATTGAGAAACGTATTGTTAGAATATAGGCCGAGGAATCTAAGAACGTATTTTGAGCTGTTGATATCGTGTTTACGATGAAGTATTGAAATTCACCATGTTAGAATTGATTTATATGTGTAATTAAAATTTGATGATGCTTATTCTGATATTCACAAAGTGAATATATACAGAATTTGTCTATAATTGTTCATTTTATTAAGGAGAAGTTATGTAGAGATAAAATTGCTATTTTGAGATTTACGGAAGGTCGTATATGAGATATTGTTTAAACTGCCATGAAACTGCACATAGTAAGAATTGAATGCACTATTATCATATATTGATAAATCTACCATGAAACTGTTAAATGGTAAGAATTTATTGCACTGTTATAATATGTTGATAAATCTACCATAAAACTGTTAGATGGTTAGAAATGAATGCACTGTTATCATATATTAATAAAAATACCATGAAATGGATAGATAGTTAGAAATAGATGCCATGTCATTACATATTTGAGTAACTAGTAAATCTGAGTTTTTTATATATATTGTTGCCGTTTTTAAGACGTAAGCGAGGTATATGTCCGCTACGTCAACGACGTATCTAGACGTGACGTAAAGCCAGATACTCAGTATAGAGTTCTAGGGAAGATAACCCAGTTTATATAGCCACCGCCGCCAGGGACAAGTGATGCTAAACCTACGATAACTCGAACGCGGTAGTAGTATCTAGTGCATTTTTAAAAACAGTTTTTACATTCAGATGATATAAGCAGTTTAGGATCACGATGTAGATTACGTAACGTGTAGCAGATAGAACTGTGTGAACAAAAGTTTTAATACCATCATAGGACCTTTTTAAAACTAGCTGTGATTTTTTGTTGAGTAATTTTTACTTTGTATGCTTATATTCTACTGTCGTGAGTTGTCGGCCTTTGGTCATTTTGCTACACACACTTGTGGGCGTATTTGATATGGTCGCTTTATGTCACACTCACTTTAAGGTTTAACTATATTTTACTATCTTTGTTTCAGTTTTTTAAGACAATTTGGCTTTGAATAAAACTGCTTCTTTTAGCTCTGAAGGATAACAAATGTGCTACTGTAATACACATAACGGTCACGATGAATCGTACTTTCTTCTCAATAATAATCTTAACTTTCACACTTCCTTTTAAACAAACTGACAGTGTAATGTATCTTCCAGACATGTATTCTGATAATAACATATTGTACGTCAGTGCCATTGAAAAGGGGTATTTAGATTGATTTTAAACTAGATAATAGATGTGTCGGCTGGTACTGTAAATCGTTCTAATCTCTGTGATAAACAATTTCAATCGTGCCATCTCCGTCTAGAAATATGACATATTACGAAATGTTTATAATAATATATAGTGCATTATTATGCAATAATATAGAACTTATTTCACAATGCTATCTTTTGAACACTATTAGTGTTATGCACGTAAGCAATGGTATAAAATAAGCATTATGTCGTATTGGAAGCGGAGATAGGAGACACATATCTGCATTACTGCGAACAACAATATAAACTGAAAGATATATATTAATGTTTATTAGTTCATTTGTTAATTAGTGAGAAAGTCAATAATAACTCCATGTACCTAGTGCCAAAATGCGATCTAAATACGTTCATTAGGCTCGTAACATTATGAACGTCATAAACTCTTGTTGTTTTTATCTTCAAATAATCAGTATTGTTTGATTAAAGGATTTCTTGCAGACCTGGAAAGACTGTATAAGGTTTCCATTGTAATGGAATTGACGAACATAATTGGACATTTATTTTGAACACTATCTTAATTATATCAAACATTGGAAATCTTAAAGTTAAACTACGGTGTACATTTTATGAAAATATATAAATATGTTAGTGAATTAATCTAAGTTGCGAAACGTTAATGTGTATGTATGTAAATTGAATGAATAAATATGTTTAAACTAAACGTTAACGAAACGTTGTATATAAATATATCCAAGTATTTGTTTCTGTCTCGAGACAAATGCGGAATTCGTTGAGTACATGATACATGATACATCTGTAGCATGCTTTGGTTTATACGATAATTAACCTAAACGACAATTATAACACTGCATCAAACTTATTTATCGGCCACACCGAAGGTGGAGTCGTAAAAGCAAATTTACGATCATTAAATACTCGTACGGTCGTAAATTTCAACTTTACAGTACACTTAACGGTATCGTAACGCACCTATACGTTTTATTATCAACTCGATCGACTAGTGATCTCAATGAAATTACCGTTTATCTGAATGACGCGTATTAGCAAACTTTTTCAAATATTTAATAAATCTGTATTTTTATTATTTTGCAAATAAGTAGTAATTCAAATCGACAAACATGTGTTTTTAAACAACTGTTTAAACTATTTTCAGTGACGTTGAAAAAAAGCATAACGCAAAAACGTGGTAATTTTATCAACGGATTAAGCAGTATTTAATACAAGCAAATCTAAGACCATGACAGGAAATTTCTGAAGGGTGATACAATACTTTTTGTACTTATGATACCATGTGCTATATCACGTGACAATGAAGTTTGTCTGTTAGTGGGACAGGGTGATTAAATATTGCATATTGATATAATTTTATAACCCTTTTGGCAAAAATAAATGCAGTTCAAGGTAAATAGTTATATTGTATAATATGTATGATAATGTATGATTTTATAATAAACATTTGTGTCACGACATTGATTATCATAGGAGGCAATAGCAGTATTCCCCAAATATATGTTTATTTTATAACATAGACATATACATTCGGAATCTCATTGTACTTACTTAATACGGTTTTCTTTATCATTTCGTGCGAATATGAGAGACTGGGAAAGGCAATCCTTTAGTGCTATAAGCTAACATGGCATATTCACTGACTTAGATCATGGTATATATATATGAGGTACCTTTATATTTACTGTTTATGTTAAAGAAAAGTTGATTTTTGTAAATAATGTGGTTTGTGTAGTTAATCAGCAGTAATTTCTGTTCAAATATCTAAATGTCGGTTATTACGCATTTTCGTTATATGTTGTACAGTGTAGAACGTGATCACTGGACCTATATTTCCTACACGGCAACCTGAACTGTGAGTATCGGTGCCTTAAATTGAGAAAAATTATTTTAACCAGCCACCTTCACCCAGTACATCGCCCTATAATCGTTTTTTTATCTTTTCAGATTTGACTGCTGATTCACTACAATTGATTTCCATTATATTCATTATTCTTGTTAAAGTTATCTATTATGATAGTTAATAGCTCATATTTATAGTAATTAATTAAATGCTATACTTATTGTATTGGCGGATATTTGCCCACCTTGTATATGGGAATTGTGTATTGTATTGTATTTATAACTAATTTATTCTAGTCATATGCGATTTTTAGAATCTAGTCAATTACTTTGTATAAGACTTAATGCAATACAATACTTTGTTTTACTTTTTATTATAGCGCATTTATCTTTTAGTGCTTTAAGCTAATCTAGCATATTCACTGAATAAGAACATGGTATATATGAAGTACCTTAATATTTACTGTTTATGTTAAACAAAATATATTACAATAACACTATCATCAATAATAAATGATGAATCACTATAGCGAATATATGTCTTGAAATTAGAAATACGTAATATACGGTACACTTGTTCAAAAAGATACATGCATAGCATACATCAACCTAGATGAAAACATAAAATATACTAAGGTTAAAGGTTCTGCATCGATTAATTGCATGGATATTGCCGTTCAATCGTGATACGAACAAGAAAACAACGTCAGAGTATCAATCGCGTATCACACAGTAGAAATCCTGCAAAGGTATTTATGTTAGGTATATAATATAATTTGTTTCTCTTTGAATCTATTAATTTAGAACGAAAGTTGCAAACAAAATATCATTTAAAAGATTTTGAATGATTTTAAATGCTGAAAATATTTATCTGATTTTAATAAACTTATAATACAGGTTTTAATTTTTAAAAAAACAACTTTTGATTTATAAAAGGTGTGCATTACCAAGATCAGTCAACTTACCTGTTATAGAACAGTTTGCTTTTCCCAAACACAAGGTTAAAATTATGAATGGTATGTCCTCTGATCCATTCACATCGGATTTAAGTATATATCAGATATATATAGATTTTATTATAAATGATAAAAAAGCAATCGATTTAGTTGAATGCTAATGCAAGTAGAGATAAAAAATACAATGCATCCTCTGTAAACTGGACAACGTCAGGAGCAAACAAAACAATCAGTTTAAAGAGGTTTCTGGTTTATAAAGGTTTTAGCTTGTTTTTACTTAATCTGGTTTCTTGATCAGTTTTATGTCTCCATCCAATAGCCAGGACAATAATGGGAGAATACAGTAGTGTTTACAATGCTACATGTAATAAGTTTCAATCTTAAAATATCTGATTTTTCAATAAGTTCAATTTACATATGTTAAGATGGGGATGCAGACTTGATGTTTGTATTAGCAAAAGTGTAAACATTTTCCAAGTAATTTAGCGCAATACGGATCAGAAGTAGATCAATAGTATCGGTTAAGGAATCTTCCCTACCAGCTTATCTTTTCCAAGTATAATCATTTAAGTGCAATACGGATAGAAATAGTTGCGATAGTATCTGAAACGGAATCTTCTCTATCAGCTTATATTCTCCAAGTATAACCATTTTTAAGTACAAAACGGATATAAATAGTTGCAGTATTATCTAAAAAAGAATCAGCTTATATTGTTCTCGGAAGTACATCACAGTTAGTGTGTACATTATAGAAATCAAACGCATTTTTACGGATTTATTTATTATAATAAATCAAACACCCTGTATATCCGTTATTTTCAGAAAATATCTTAATTTACATGTATCCTTAATTTATATATTTCATTTTTTTTTTCAAGAATTACCTGTCATCAACCCTCAATTTACATTACTGTTGGTGATTGTTTTAATTTAGTCATAACATGATATAACATATATTTTATTTCGACCTATACATGTATAGCTCATCATCATACAAAATACAAAAATCAATTCAAAAGCCATTAAAATCAAGACAACACTACGGAATTTGATAAAAGGTGGCAGTCTAATCTTACAACTATGCCTCAAGCTATCAATTGATATGACATGACCTTGTGTAATGTAAAAAAATCAAGTAGAAATAAAGTTATTCTGGTTGATGGAGGTAAATAAATATACAAAAATACACACAAAATTATAAAATTCGCTCGGTTTCTGGTGTAAAGAGGTTCCAATTTACAGAGGTTTATTCTACTGTTTAACAATAAAAAAGGATCGAACATTTTCTGGACTTTTGAAAGAGTTTTCTCGTTTATGGAGTGTCCGGTTTACGGAGGTTTCGTTGTACGCAGTTATCATCTGATTACTTACAGACTTGTCGACCATGTTGTCAGTCTAATAAAATAATGTCTTATGCAATTATACAGTTATGTTTACAAAAGAACAATCAGGTGAGAAATAAAATAATTTATTATTTACGATCGCTCGTCTTTATTAAATCCGACTTTACGATATACAATAGTCTCTGTGGCATGGTTAAGTACACTTTATATTAAAAACCTTATTGACTTTTTAAATGTCAAATTCATTTGAATGTAATGTTATGATAGTCAACTTGCTATCTAGAGATTCAGTTATTTAGCTTATATGACATTATATTACACTTAGACATTATATCAGCACACAATCAGAAAACAATCGACAATTGACTTATTGCAAGGAATATGCAGTGAAATGCCTGTCACTATATTTTCTTACAGTATGTGTTCGATAAATATATGTTCTAAGGTGTAAAGCTTATGTTCTGGTGTTAACCTACTTGTATTGATTCTTCATCGCAATATGATAAAAGCCGGGCCCAATCATCTCAGTCGTTAGCCCGTCTGACTTCCAATACGGGGGTCGTGAGCTCGAATCCTCGCCCGGCCACGATCTCCGTGATGTTTGATATAAGACATTGCGTCTCATTATCAATCGTCTCTCACCGCTGATTCAAGTGGGAAAATTATCAGCTACTTGCGTAGAGGGGGTGTGATCGAGTACTGGTTAATCTTCAAGGATCCCAGGAAACAGTTGTTAGGTTAACTGATCGTCTGTTAGCCATCGGTGTCATAAAATGACGCTAAATATTCAATCAATCAATCAATCAATCAACCATATACTACACATAGCTCTATTCAAGAAGAAATCGAGCATTGTTTGTAGAAGTTGTAAGATGTTGATTGCCACCGGAGTAAAATACATGTGTTAAAGTAAGCATCGATATCAACTTCCAGATAGCGCACGTACCACATACATCAGGACATCCTATGACATATACGGTCACTTATCCTGACGCCATTGTTACCTGTTGCCGATACTCTTATATCAACATTAAGTGGAAGTATATTCATTCTAAATTATTCCTAGTTAAATTTCAGATGTTCTTAAAAGTATTGCAGACATTGATCAAATATTACGAAATGGAGTTTCAATATGGAAACATGCCAGAAATTTAAAAGTATCTCAATATGTTCTGTTTTAAACAATCAGCAATCATACACTCAGACAACCTGAACTTTGGTTTTTGTGGTTATGTGTCTTATTTAGCTTAAGACCACGTCTAGTTTCGAAGCCATACTCATTTATAAATGTAAATATAAATGTTCTTGAAATATATTTCGTCTTCTGAAGACGCAACACATTAAGGGATGTGAAGACGAAACACATGAAGGGATGTGAAGACGCAACATCTGAAGGGATGTGAAGACGCAACACATGAAGGGATGTGAAGACGCAACACAGGAAGGGATGTGAAGACGCAACACATGAAGGGATGTGAAAACGCAACACATGAAGGGATGTGAAGACGCAACACATGAAGGGATGCGAAGTCGCAACACATGAAGGGATGTGAATACGCCAAACAGGAAGGGATGCGAAGTCGCAACACTTGAAGGGATGTGAAAACGCAACACATGAAGGGATGCGAAGACGCAACACAGGAAGGGATGTGAAGACGCAACACATGAAGGGATGTGAAGACGCAACACATCAACGGATGTGAGGAAGCAAAACAGGAAGAGATGCGAAGACGCAACACATGAAGGGATGTGAAGAAGCAACACAGGAAGGGATGCGGAGAAGCAACACAGGAGGGGGGTGCGAAGACGCAACACATAAAGGGATGCGAAGAAGCAACACAGGAAGGGATGTAAAGACGTAACACAGGAAGGGATGTGAAGACGCAACACAGGAATGGATGCGAAGACGCAACACAGGAAGGGATGCGAACACGCAACACAGGAAGGGATGCGAAGACGCAACACATGAAGGGATGCGAAGACGCAACACACGAAGGGATGCTAAGACGCAACACACGAAGGGGTTCGAAGACGCAACACATGAAGGGATGTGAAGACGCAACACATGAATGGGTGTGAAGATACAACACATGAAGGGATGCGAAGACGCAACACAGGAAGGGATGCGAAGACGCAACACAGGAAGGGATATGAAGACGCAACACATGAAGGGATGTGAAGAAGCAACACATTAAGGGATATAAAGACACAACACAGGAAGGGATGCGAAGACGCAACACATGAAGGGATATGAAGATGCAACACATCAAGGGATGTGAAGACGCAACACATTAAGGGATGTGAAGACGCAACACATTAAGGGGTGTGAAGACGCAACACAGGAAGGGATGCCAAGACGCAACACAGGAAGGGACGCAAAGACGCAACACATGAAGGGGTGTGAAGACGCAACACAGGAAGGGATGCGAAGACGCAACACAGGAAGATGTATGAAAACACAATACAATGTTCAGAGTGGACCTCTTTTCATGTTAACAACCAGTAACATTTACAGACACAAATTACTGTAGGATATGGATATATATATATATATATATATATATATTATATATCGTGTTAAATGTGTACCTAATTTAATGTAAAGGCTTTGATACTGTCTGTTCATTCTCATTTATTGCTTTGAATAGCTATACAATATTTTAACATAGGGAACTCCAAAATGTAGATAGTTAATTAAAATGTAACTATGGGACAACTATCACTTTCAGAAGGAAATATATATGCTTTGTTCATACATGTAGCTTCTTGCATATGTATATCCATTGTTTGCAACAGTCACCGTAGCAACCATTCTGTGCTTTGACATGTCGGCAGATATGAAAACATGTATAAATTACAATATTAAATACAAACGAGTTTTCCTTCAATTTTATTAACAATGTTTGTCTCAATACAATTAAAGCATCAAACATTGTAACGTGATTCCGTATCAAGAGTATTAATTTGATTTACAAAGCAACGTTTACGAAACATGCATTAAATAATTGTCCTACTAACTTGTCCTAAACGAGACAATTATTTTGTTTGAGCAATTATTTTCGCGAATAAAAACAAAAAGAAATATTAATTTATAATGCAATACGTGGGCGTTGCAATCTCTTCTTTAGAAGATCATTCGGTTAATATTTAAAATGTTTCCAGGAATCTGTAAATGTGATATGCTAACACCATGTAGTAATGTATTACACTACGCGTTCTAATACAGAAGTGTGTGGCATTGGATATAATCTTGCTTCAATATTTACTATTCACATATTTATGATTTGAATAGTTAATGTTCAGGGTACTAACTTTTTATTTGATTATTTTTGTTGATCTTAAATATCATTATTGATGACACATTGTGTTTGTATGTTTAAGGAAAGGTTTAAAGTAATAGACTAGCTTGTACTGATAATGTATCTACTCTGTATGTTTACACAAATATTTAGTAATGGCCTATATAGAGAATGCATAACTGTTATCAGTCTCAATGTATATTACCCAATCTGCATGTGATATGACTAAAATTACTGTATCGGAATTACATTACTTATCGACCCATTGGCGCAGCAATGTACCAAGTGCCTTCCTTTAATATACAGTCGGTACCTTAAAGCGCCAATTGGACGAAATAATTAATTCAAGTATATAATATGATATCTCAAATAGTCACACAATCTAAACAAATATATATGTTTATGACTTGAATATGCCTAGTTTATCAACTGTTATATTATTACCAATGCGAGTGTTACACTGCACTAAATACTATTTTTATGTTACCTGCGAGGAACATACGTAACCATACTGTTCTACAACTTTACCGATACTATCACTTTAAAGGTTCAGATATTAAATATTCTCAAAATCAGATAAAATAAAACTATTTAACTTCAAGAAATGTAGTCTTATATTACATGTAGTTGTTACTTTATGTTATTAAAAGATTATCATTACGGACAAAATAATAAAAGTTATATTGAATATTTTCAATTCACAGAAATCTCTCGTGTATTATGTATCTGTCACTTTACAGTTTTTTCGCAGTTGATCATAATCATTCGTCGGTATTCTGAAACGAAGGTAATGCATACATGTTTAAAAACATAGCTAGCTTATGTGGCCTGAATTATCAGGGTCGGTCAGTGTTAAGATATTCACATTGTATATATATGCATAGTGTCAGATGGAGCATGTTTGTTAAACTTATCGCTAGATAGAAAGGGATCAAACAATTAAGATAGTTTAACATTTTTATTTTGGGGTTAACGAATAAGTCATTTTGACGTTAACTTTATAAAAGAAAAAAAGTATTGAGCATTTAAGATAAAAATAAACTGTTGTACTATAATAAAACAACCATGTTTTACAAATAGCCTTTTTGTGCATTTTGAATCGTACGATGTCTGGTTGACTGGTAAATGTATGTTTTGATTGAGATTCATCTATGGAATGTGGTTATGTTTATATATATATATATATATATATATATATATATATATATATATATACATATATATATATGGAGATAATTATTTGTGAATAACCAAGACATAAATGTACAGACCAGACTACGGCGAGTGCGCCTAGCTACAATGCAAACCATAGATACAATATCAAGGCCTCTGCCAAACCAATAAATTTGGTGTCGACCATGACTTATATATTATGGAATCACATGCAACACATCTGGACGGGGTGGACAAATTTACATACATGAATTGATAGCTTTATATGAGTAGGATCCAGTTAAGGATTCATGACTACTCACATGCTATATAAAGGACAGATTTATAATATATATATATATATATATATATATATATATATATGTATATATATATATATAACAAAGATACTCACTTCAGTCAATCATCATTTTAGACTTTACATTATCTGTATTAAATAAACTTTATTATCGCCGTCGAGGGCATATTTGGTTGCAAGTGAATATCTTAAAGTCTAATAAACCGTTAAGTGTAATACGCATTACGTGATTGAAACACATGAAACGTATTACCGAGGATAAGAAATTTAATCGTTCAATAAACAGTTTTGATGTTTTTACTCTTCTTTAATGTTTCCAAGGTTACCATTTACTTAAAAATATTTAACCAAATTGAACTAATGTAAAACACTTTAAATTCGCGTGAACTTTATTTCGCAAATTTGCTCTGTTTTGTTATATTTTATTTATTCGCGTCCTAAAAGTGAAACTGCTGGGAAATTGTTTTTTTTAATTTGGATATTGTAAACATTCGAACAGTGAACATGTTTATAATTTCATCGAACTCTTTCAATTCGCGAGGGTTGAAACTCGTGAATAACAGCAAAAAGAAAGTTATCGCTGATAAAAAAAGTGTTTCACAGTAATTCTCTGTGTTCATAAGATGTACAAAACAGAAAGATAAGATAACTAATATGCAGGCAACGATAACACACAAAGTCTTGTTTTAAATTTAACAATCTAGTGTTTGAAGAACAGAACGACATTCTCAACATCGAAAAACTATCTATTGCCTGTGTAGCATTCAATTCAGATTCTTTAAAGGTTATTTGTGCCTTATTATAAATCTCGTTTTAGTCCGTTTTAATGTAATCAACATGGAACAGTGAGTTGCATTTGATACTGTACTGTTTAAATATGAATAAAACGGTTAGTCACCGCCATTTTACAGATTAATAAGATCAAATAAATAACGATCTTTAACAGACATCATCGAAGAGTCAGACGATATTAAAATATGGAGGCAAATTAATTGCTTGAAACTGAATAAAACATTACCAGCAACACGAAATCTGACACTCATAAAAGATTTGTAAAGACACATTGATCCTGATTTTAAATTATAAATGATGCTTATTTGAGCTTAATCCGTTTTCACAAATCAGGTGGACATACAAAAATACGCGTCATTTGAAAAACATCAGTTGGACGAAAAGTTCCCCGATAATTGTTTTATAAGTTTTATATTTTCAACAGTTGAAAATAAGTAAAGGTGAACGTCAAAGTATATTTTTATCAAAGACGTGCTTGTCTCCTATAGCATTTAAATCAAATTTAACATAACGGGAAAATAGGCTGCCAGTCCGGGACCCTAAGCAGTAAACTTTCCCTTACATGGTGAATGCTCTACCGACTGAGCTATCGGGTCTCCTTATACGCGGTTCCCAACAGGTTGCGTGACATATTCCCTCAGAAATTTGAAAGGTATTCCCGAATCATAGAGACCAGAGAATAATATGAATGTTTCTCGGAATATAATGTAAAGTTACAGTTCATCGTTGGGCGCCATTGTAACAAGACTAAAAAAGTATAAGCCAGTCCAAGATACGAACCCGGAACATTTCGCTTACCGACTTAGCTACCCGGTTTTTCTAACATAGAAATGATCTTATTGACGAAACAATTATTGAATTGAAGAAAGTGGTATGTCAAAAATAACACTATGTTAAGCCTAGTATGTTTGAATATTTAGAATTACTATGTTAAGCCTAGTACGTTTGAATATTTAGAACGACTATGCTAAACCTGTTTTGTTTGAATATTTAGAATTACTTTGTTATAATTAAACCTATTTTGTTTGAATATTTAGAAATACTATGTTAAACCTATTTTGTTTCAATATTTTGAATTACTATATTACAATTAAACCTATTATGCTTAAAATTAAGAATTACAATGCTAAACTTAGTATGCATGTAAATTTAGAATAACTATGTTAAACCTAATATCTTTGAATATTAGAATTACTATGTTAAACCTAGTATGTTTGAATATTTCGAAAGTCAAATGATATAGAAGTGTTTGTGTTAATTAGCCATTTACTTTTTTTGTTTTTTTTTAAAAAAAAAAAATTAACTGTTAGATTAGCTATTTTAAACAACAGTATATATTTCTAATCATCCAGAAAAACATAACACCATGCCGGGTGAATTTTAGAGCCTCATTATAAAACTACAGTCATTTACATTGAAATAGCTAATAATAGTTAGATCTAAATAGTATTTTATAGTTGTTCCAGTATATTATCTGGTTCAACCTCAATCGATTTGATCAACTTGATATATGGATGAATTTTGATATTTTAGTATTCGATTAATTACTTTTGACTTAAGAATTTGATTATTCTGTAAATTGCATTATGTAACAGATGGTGCACTTTGTACCAATCGAGATAAATGTTTGTTCTGTTACGTTCTTAATACACTTGTTGTTCCGGACAAAACAGAACATTTCCAAATTAATATATACATAGCCATGTATTTGTTTGAACTCAATTTATTAGTTTACAATTACAAATAAAACTTTTAATTACTTTCTTACAATTATTTAATTTAGAAATG
Organism: Panopea generosa; assembly: GCA_029582155.1. Lineage (NCBI taxonomy): Eukaryota > Metazoa > Mollusca > Bivalvia > Adapedonta > Hiatellidae > Panopea > Panopea generosa. Next base: position 21,976,586 of record CM055906.1, on the reverse strand, counting down.
CAATAAAATAATGGCACATAACTACTAGTCGTAGTTAAAACGTATTTGCCTTTTTTATTAAAGCAATAATTAAGTCATGTCGTCTACTTTATAACTATGTTCTAAATTAAAATTCAGTTCAGTATATAAATGTCAATTTGATATAGGGTTGGAAATTAAAAACTCGCTACAGATGCACTAGACATTTGCATTTCCTTAGTTACGTGGGAGGATTTATATAGATATTGTATAAACTAACTGTTACAGTAAATAGCTAAAATCTAATACGTAGGATAATATGAAAAATTTATGAGAATAATTACTTTACTAATGGATATGGAAATGAAATTCCGCTTAAGCATATTGTAATCTTAGGGTATACTCGAATAATTGTGTTACTTTCTTAAATTCTCAATTCACAGCTGTGTCCTTTTTTATTCGTGCACTTAAAAGAGCTATAATGTAATTTGGTTTCAAATTGGTTCATAGGGTCTGTGGTGTGTTGCTGCAGATAAAAAGAGCAAAACCTGGCATAGCATAAACTGCAATAAGACATCACTGGTGTAAAAAGGTGACTTGTGGACTTCTTTTTTAAAAAAACATACATTAGGGTAACACTGCACAATCAGTTATTGTGTGTTTCTATGTGCGGATATAAAAAAAAATCTATGTGGAATATAACTTTTACTATGGAAATCCCAGCCCTTATTATATATAGAACAAAGCATTCATCTGTGTGGTGAGGCTTGAATCAACAACTAATAATCACGCAGGACAATGGCATTATTTATCCGTTTTTTTATGTCAATATGAAACAGTTAATTAGAGCCAATATTGATTTCAATGTCAATGACAAAACGATCAGATATCAATCCTCACAGGCTACAACTCTCATTTGTATTTTAGTCTGTCTTTAGTCCATGTGTCTTCACAAACTTTTAGATAAAAAAAATACATATACTTATTTGTATATTTGTATTTCTTCATAAAACTTCAGTCTCATTATCAGCGTACACTTAGCAAAGCAGTAAATATTTTCACTGAAAAACACCAAATTGTTTTTCCAGACATAAAATGCTTGTTAAGTTTTAAAACATATGATAATATACATTTACATAGTTAGGTATTTTACTTTTATATTATCATATGTTTTAAAACTTAACAAGCATTTTATGTCTGGAAAAACAATTTGGTGTTTTTCAGTTTTGAAGAAAAATACCATGCTACAAAAGTAGGCATGTTAACGGTTATCCGCCCCGATCAAACTATCACAATTATAAAAACAATCAATTCAAAGTATTACCACGCATACTGTGTAATAGAAAAGTCTTGTAAATTAGTGTCACTGAAAACTACGATTATTCATACTTCATACTATATGGGGTGGACTGTACGAGAATTATAGTTATAATTTCTTCTTTTTTTTCAATGATTTCACTTGAGCCAACCCCAGCTTCTATCAGTATGGTATTATACGGAATATATTGTAAGTATATTTTAGAATGTGTATTAATACATGTTTAAAATGATATATGACATCCCTACGTCATATTATAAGCAGACAGGAGAAGTTTTATATTACTTCAAACAAATATATAAACAAAATGAAATTCAGTTAAAGGAAGTTTTGTTGAACGTATATCGCACCTTTATTTTTTATAAACTTTTCATATATATAAGATAGAAATAGAAACTAGGCATTTATTTTTTTCTAAATGTGCTTAAAGTTTGAAATCAACGAATGAATGTGCCTGCATGTAGTTAAGATGAATACATAACATCACGTGAAATATAACCGACGTCGTTATTGCATCATCATGACAAGGGTGTTGTTTTATCTTAAAATGTACTCAACGTTCAAAGAGAACGTTACATGTACACTTGTATCCAATGAAATAAAGAAATGTATTTATATATATAATTTATGATAGATATATTACCATTGTCATTGGGGAAGGAAGTTACGATCATTTGACTTCTACCAAGAGCAATGATATATGGTGAGTGGTGAATGCTGAAATAGTATCTAAGGTAAGGTGCGTCTATGATGGTTCGTGTGTATAATGCGATGATACGATCGATCACTTTGTACCATTTAATCACAATTAAAACCCACAAGCTTCGATATTTTATGTTGAAAGTCAAATTACAAAACTTTATAGCAAAGGCTTCAAAGTGCATTAACATTCCATATAATAGCTTTAACGACTTTTAAACCCTTAAGAACAACATTAATCAATCACATTTATTTTAAATCGAAATCTTTGCTCAGAGATAATTTTTTTTATTAATTATGGTACACAGTACAGAGAAACGGTATGAACATGCATGTTAATAATGAATTATTGCCAGGAGTGCATAACTAATAGCATGGAAACACGTCTTATATTTGATCAAAATTTGTAATTATGTATTTCAAAGATTTTCATTCTATAAGGTAAAGTTCGGCAAGGAACATGACAAAGTTGCGTGGTTCAAACATATAACAATACACCAAAATGAGCACCAATTAAATACTTCTGTTGACATTTAGAGTGTTTTCAATCCATAGAAGTATTTCTTATACTGACTATGTTGACCGTCTTTGCCACAATTATGCATGTTAGGACGAACTACATGTTCATCCGCTATTTGTCTGAGTATCAGACAATATAATTGATATTCATTCACTGTTAACCTTAATATAAGACATTAAAATTGATATTAATCCACTATTTACCTTAGTATCAGACAATAAAATTGATATTCATTTACTATATACCTTAGTATCAGATACAAAAATTGATATTTATTCACTATTTACCTTAATATCTGACAATAAAATTGATATTATTTCTCTATTGACCTTAGTATCAGACAAAATAATTGATAGTTATCCACTGTAAACCTTAGTATCAGACATATTAATTGATATTCATTCACTATTTACCTTAGTATAAGACAATAAAATTGATATTAATCTACTATTTACCTTAGTATCAGACACAGTAATTGATATTAATTCACTATTTACCTTAGTATCAGACACAATAAATGATATAAATTCACAATTTACCTTAGTATAGCCAATAAATTTTGCGTATATCCACTATTTACTGTAGTATCAGCTAATAAAAGATACATTATAGTTTTAACTTTTTTAAGAAATTACTTGCAACACAGAAAGTAAACATTACGATACTTATCACCCGTCATAACACTTATACCATGATAATTATAGATAGAATGCACTACATGTATATGAATTTGTTGAAAATGTGATAGTACTAACAAACACATCACATCAATTTAATTTTAGTAATGTTGTGAAAGATTGCTTCCTTTAAGTATACCAGCAGTCTCCTAATAATTTCTACACTACCCTGTTGAATAACCAGTACTGCCTTAGTGTTTTACCTTTTTTCGATAAGATGTTTTCTCATCGTAATCAGCTCAAACATCAGAAAACACTACGTATGCAAAGATAAGATCATAATTGTAAAGAGACGAATGTTATCTAAAATTTGTTAATGTCCATAACTTCACATTAAAAGGTAGTTGCAAATAATAATAGAAGTGTCAGCTATAGCAATACTAACACATTTTTGTTTTTTATTTTCAATTAAATTAACAAATGGAAACAACACATTATTTTTACTTCAGTGAAATAAAAACAGCACGCATGTTGACATGAATTCTTCACGGAGATGAGACAATTATTTTAATCGATCTGCAAAGGAATATTTAAAGAAAAATGCATTCAATAAATTGTTACACTAAATCGTCTAAGACGCAACTGTGTATACAGTTCTGTAATGGAACTCGTGGGTGATGTAAACTCCTCCAGCTGCAGGTGTCACACCACTACGGAAGTGCTTCCGGGCCGAAGGGGGTCTGAAATGCGTCCACATAAAAGGTGTAGGTTTCATGGTCATATTTTTTTTTAGTGAATATGCTAATTGAGTGCAGATATATAGTATGTGAGCTAAATAGTGGTGTTGTTGATCAATCAGAGGTATTTCTTTGTTTTATTTCAGAACTACTTTCCGAGAACATGCAGTCAGGGATGTGGTGGTAATGCGGCGGAAGTATCAGCTGTGCAGTGTAAATATTGACAGTGACCTGAGAAATTTAAAATTTGTGGAAAAGTTAAACCTTAATGGTATACTTCCATTGTATAATTCCGGACACTTATAATTGCTCTATAAGGAAACAGGACCAGTATATGATTCGGCAGGACTGGACATCGGTCAGAGATAGGACAATATTGACAATTTACTATAATATATATAGAGACACCTGCATCAAAAAGTCAAACAGTTACATGTAATAATTGGAGCATGTCGTGGAATCTCTAAACTTGTTCATCTATCGACATACAGCTACAACATATATAATGTTATCGTAAGAATAGCTGTATCGTGAGAATATTCCATTTATTAGAATGAGTCATGATTCTACTTCTGAGAATCGATAGGAATATGCCATAGTTGATATGTAACTAGAAATGACATGTTTCGTAGAACAGTATTTAATAACAAACAAGACAACTTCCATATCTCTAATATGTATTCTGCAAGACATTGTCTGATTAATAAATCACGAGTTGTCTCATTAAATTTTAAACATAGGAAATGTATGACCGACAGACGGTGAAAATGCCATAAATGCACGACACAAATATAAATTTATTGACCTTTAAAACGCGCCTAAATGTTTGAACTAAACAAGCAGTATTTTGTATAAAGGCATTTAAGCAAAGATCAAATGCTTTAGATTTAAACAACTGATTTGTAAATGTGCGTTCTAACTATACGTCTCACACAACAATTAGTTTTTATTGTTCTACATATAGAGAAATGCACTTCTAAAATACACTTATAAAAGTGCCTTTTTTCTAAAGAAAGTCCTATGTTGGTTCAAATATGCAGCAAAATACATGGGATTAACCATGTTGCTTTTTCAAAATGTTTATGGATTGATAAAACCCCCTTAATACTCCAGTCTTTGAATTGTTATTGCTTCATTAAACAGTAACCAATATCATCTAAATCTTGAAAAAAAAACTCTTAAAAGTGTCATTATGTTTTCATATGTACAAACATCGTCGGATACCAACGGTCAATTCCAATACTCTCCATCCATCACCCGTGGGAAAATACGCTAGTTCTACGTCATTTTTTGAACAGAACAGAACAAAATACAGCTAACATAAACAACGTATTATCAAAATGATGAGTATCGGAATGGCCAACACGTGGCTATCCGGCGATGATGTACAAAGAAATATGACAATAGTATGCATTTTCAGCCATTTCTATGCCTAACCAATTTTCACAGATATGCATTCTTGGTCGTAAGAATCCTGCTACTGTTATGTAAGAGAGGTAATTTTTCAATGAGACCTGTATGATTTATTTCAAAATAATATAGTAATGTATGTAACATATTTATGTTCACTCTCGTACTGCTGCTTGCATGTATTTTATTGTTTCTGAAAATAACATTGAACTGTTTGTGTTCAAGTTATATTCAATAACATTGTGTTCTTTTCATAATAAGTAAAGTCAGTGGTCACCGCCTTGACATGGTCAGTAGTAAACTCGCCATTATTTGGCGGTCTATTGTTTAAGGTTGAAAATTCACGGAAATGATATAATAAATAACTTGTAGATATATCGAATGATATGTGGATATTGATGTGGTGTGATAGAGTGTTAAGCTTGCGTTATAACATTCATAATACGAAAACAATGTATAGTGAAAATACAATAAAACATCGTAAAAAAAAGAAGCTAATAAAGTGTCTGGTATTGTACACTTTATGTGCAAGTGATATTTTACTGAATGTGCAATATCATCGCCTTCGGCGCCATTGATATATATATTTATATACTGGTCAATACAAATACTGTTAAATGTAAATGATATTATACATGCTACACAATACAACTGCCTTCAAGTGATAGTCATATTACAATTATTGTGCAATACAACCTTTTCCAGGTCATAGTTACATTACACTTACTGTGACATAGAACTGCTTTCATGTGGCAGTTATATTACATATATTATGCAAAACATCCACATTCCGGTATCAGTTATATTACAATTACTGTGCAATACATCCACATTCAGGTGTCAGTTATATTACAATTACTGTGCAATACATCCCCATTCAGATGGCAGTTATATTACAATTACTGTGCAATACATCCACATTCAGATGACAGTTATACTACAATTACTGTGCAATACATCCACATTCAGGTATCAGTTATATTACAATTACTGTGCAATGCATCCACATTCAGGCGTCAGTTATATAACAATTACAGTGCAATACATCCACATTCAGATGGCAGTTATATAACAGTAACTGTGCAATACATCCACATTCAGATGGCAGTTATATTACAATTACTGTGAAATGCATCCACATTCAGATGGCAGTTATATTACAATTACTGTGCAATACAGCCACTTTCAGGTGTCAGTTATAATACATATACTATACAATACAACCGCTTTCAAATGACAGTAATATGACACTTACTGTGCAATACAGCCGCTTTCACATGCCAGCTATATTACACTTACTGTGACATACTGCCGCTTTCAGGTGTCAGTTATATAACACTTACTGTGACATACAGCCACTTTCAGATGCCAGTTATATTACACTTACTGTGACTTACAGCCGCTTAAGGTGCAAGTTACATTACAAGTAATGTGCAATACAACCGCTTTCAGGTGTCAGTTATATCCACTTACTGTGCAATACAGACGCTTTCAGATGTCAGTTATATTACACTAACTGTTACATACAGACGCTTTCAGATGTCAGTTATATGACTCTTATTATGACATACAACCGCTTTCAGGTGTCAGTTATATAACACTTGCTGAAACATACGGCCGCTTTCGGGTGTCAGTTATATAACACTGTGCAATACAGACGCTTTCAAATGCCAGTTATATTATACTTAATGTGCAATACAGACGCTTTCAAATGACAGTTATATTACACTTACTGTGCATTACAGCCGCTTTCAGATGCCAGTTATATTACACTTACTGTGCAATACAGACGCTTTCAGATGTCAGTTATATTACACTTACTGTGACATACAGCAGCTTTCTGATGCCAGTTATATTATACTTAATGTGCAATACAACTGCTTTCAGGTGTCAGTTATATAACACTTACTGTGCATTACAGACGCTTTCAGATGTCAGTTATATTACACTTACTGTGCAATACTGCCGCTTTCAGATGCCAGTTATATTACACTGACTGTGACATACAACCGCTTTCGGATGCCAGTTATATTATACTTAATGTGCAATACAACTGCTTTCAGGTGTCAGTTATATTACACTTACTGTGCAATACAGACGCTTTCAGATGCCAGTTATATTACACTTACTCTGTAATACAAACACTTTCAGATGACAGTTATATTACACTTACTGTGCAATACAGACGCTTTCAGATGTCAGTTATATTACACTTACTGTGACATACAGACGCTTTCAGATGCCAGTTATATGACACTTACTGTGACATACAGCAGCTTTAGGTGCTAGTTATATTACACTTACTGTGTAATACAGACGCTTTCAGATGTCAGTTATATTACACTTACTGTGACATACAGACGCTTTCAGATGTCAGTTATAGTACACTTACTGTGACATACAGACGCTTTCAGATGCCAGTTATATGACACTTACTGTGACGTACAGCCGCTTTATGTGCCAGTTATATAACACTAACTGTGCAATACAGACGCTTTCAGATGTCAGTTATTTGACACTTATTTTGACATACAGCCGCTTTCAGATGCCAGTTATATTACACTTACTGTGCAATACAGCCGCTTTAGGTGCTAGTTATATAACACTTACTGTGCAATACAGACGCTTTCAGATGTCAGTTATATGACACTTACTGTGACATACAGCCGCTTTCGGATGCCAGTTATATTATACTTAATGTGCAATACAACTGCTTTCAGGTGTCAGTTATATTACACTTACTGTGCAATACAGACGCTTTCAGATGTCAGTTATATTACACTTACTGTGACATACAGACGCTTTCGGATGCCAGTTATATTATACTTAATGTACAATACAACTGCTTTCAGTGTCAGTTATATTACACTTACTGTGCAATACAGACGCTTTCAGATGCCAGTTATATTTCACTTACTGTGCAATACAAACGCTTTCAGACGACAGTTATATTACACTTACTGTGCAATACAGCCGCTTGCAGATGCCAGTTATATTACACTTACTCTGCCATACAGCCGCTTTAGGTGCCATTTATATTACACTTATTATGCTTTACAGACGCTGATAGTATACTGACTGGGTATTACAACAACCGCAAGATGACAGTGGTGTTTTACTTACTGGGAGACCACCGTCAGAAATTTGGATTCCATATCTGCTGCTGGATATATATATTTGATATCGGTGTTGAATTGGTATACTAGTTTATGTGAAATTATGTTTATACAGATGTTATGATAAATGGAAACTGATATAGATATTGAGAGAGAGAGAGAGAGAGAGAGAGAGAGAGAGTAACTATGTTAATTGAGTTTTCTCAAATTACTTTTTTTAAAGTCAGCTATGAATAAAATCCTAAAAGGAAAGATCAAAAGATATTTGAAAATACGTTTTTTTTCTTGCTTTTTATCAGGATGTTTTTGGTAAGATGTCGCATGGAATAATAACTTGGTAACTGGTAATGAATTGTGGCCTTATAATGACCGTCAACCACTAGAGTGGAATAATTGACATTCTTAGAATTTTTATCACGCCGCTAAATTGCAAATAGTCTGATTTCATACCTTCATGGAAACACAAGAAAACAACTAACTGGTTAACATGCAGTGGCCATACCAATAGCATAAGTTACTCGAACCTTTGTTTAAACACTCAGCCTTTTGTTTCGAGTACACTAGACACAATACCTCCATTGCAACACCACTAATTATATCTTAAGAACATCCATCTCTGGTTATGTTTTTTTTTTAAAATGGAAACACTAGTTGATGCAATGTCATAAAATCCTTGCATCACGATGCATTTATTATCAAATTGAGATAATGAGTGTATCGGTGCTATTGTATTAAAGTGATATAAACTGACCGAATATTTATACATTTTTTTAAATATTTCAGCGATAACGAAATACGAAATCTTGCAGATTTCGTTATTCAACATGCTAATTCTTCATTAAGATGCCCGATACAATTCCAGATTTCCGACACCATTACATTTTGAAGAAGAATTGTATATTTAAACTGCATATTGAACATACAACAACATAAAAGTGAGGCCTTAAAATACTTGTAAAGAGTCATTGATGATATTAAATCGATTAAGATAATTATTTGAGCTGAAAACGTAGTAGTACTATAGTGTGTGGATAATAAAATACTATTTATATATTTGAAACAAAACGATTCTGCCTGGACGAAAGGTCAACAAAACATTTATAAACAACAATGCATATATCTGTGCATGATAGTCTTTAGGAAAGCATTGGAAAGACACACCCAGCACAACACCACTAATATATTTTATGCATTGGATAATTATATAAGGACAGTTCAAATATACAAAATACAGAACAAGTGATAAATACAGTTTACCACCGCCTTAAAACGGTCAATCGTATGGAGCTGTAACGTGTTAACTGGTTGGAGCCTCCACCTCCACCTCAACACATCTTCAAATGGTTCGGCGAATAGAATCGCCAGACTTCTCCTTGCAAAACATTGATAAAATTATGAGAACAGCTTTTCTAAATATTTCTAAATGTCTTCAGGCATTCTAACGCTTCAGATATATTTTTTCCCATTGCTCAATGCTCCCAAAAACATAAAAACGATTTAAAAAACAGCTCAAAGATCATTTAAATGTGTATTTCTTGTGTATGGCTTCCCCAGTTAAAGAGAGAGATTCTGAACATTAAATGTTATATCCTAATATTAAAAACTATTTACTCTAGCGAAACTATTGACATTTAATTAGCAAAGGTTGTCTCTATAACACGAAATGCATTACAGTAAAATAGCTGTAAAGTCAAAACACATTTTTTTGGGCATAACAGTAGTAGAGGAAATATTTTCAGACGCCGAAATATGACCATACTTAGTTATTTAAATATAGATCTCATGTGTACACAGATACATAATCATCAGAAGAAGATGGACAGTGTAGTTGTAATATGCGTGCATTGCATATTGTCCGTCAATACAACTAGTGGTATTCGAAATAGCCAAGTATTATTGATAACCCTTTTTGCTTAAGATTTCGTGCAAGAAGAAATAAAACAATATCATATTAAATCCAATGCAAACAGAAACATGCGTAACATTTCATGCAAACAAAAACATATAAAATACATATATGTATTATTTCATGCAAACTTAAGCATTCAACTGTTTAGTATCTGTCAAAACCTAAATGCATCTGTGGCTCTGTTTTGTGTTTCCTAAAGTTTAGACCTATTTGATATTTTAATAATTTAGATGTAAATAATCCTTTATGAACTCTTGCATCTTATCAATGTTTTACTAAGTACAGTGCTTATGAAATTAACGATTAAATATAGAACATTATATCATTCTTTAGTAATAACTTAGTTGGTGTAACATAATTAAGAGTGTCGTGTTAATGACAGTCGCAATTTTAACCGCCTCCGCGAATCTTAATGAGACAAATATTAAATAATGCTTACTACATTATACTTCTCTTAATTGAAACGCAGTACTCAATATGTCAACTCAATTTTAACAAAGGAAATTGAATACTCACCGGAGCTGTATTAGACACGTTCATTTCCGCGGGCATGCAGAGGATTTTAAAGACATATGCATAAACAAACAATCTGTATGACAATTCGCTGATCACACCAACTGATAAAATTGTTAGTTGAAGAAAACAATGAAAATAGAAATACAATTTTGCCGTGTTGAATATAGACTGACAGAAAGTTGAAAATGGTAAGCAAAGAGACACAGTTTTCTCCTTTTATGATAAATTATGACTTTTGTGGTCAACATGTCACAGTATGTACATGAGACTTGACATTGATTTTTAAAAGTGAAATGTGTATAATGGTGCAATACATTAAACTTCGTGTGTTGCATGTGTATTTGCCTGTCTCTGGTCCATGTTTCTACGCACAATTCAAAATAAAGGTTAATATACATTAAATGACAATTTTAATGTGAAATATATTACTTCAGTCCCGTTGTCTGTATGGCTAGTTTAACAATTAGATATATATGATGGTGCACTACAAATCTGTATTATTTCAATCACTATGTCTATTTTCTTTTCATTTATATAACAAACACGTAGCATCTAATGACACAACCAGCCACGACAAAGCATAAATGCAGCCAATCCATAATTAATAAGAGTAATTGCAGTACAAACATAAAGAAGAAGAGAGAATAGAAGTCACAACGTTGACCATAGTAAACCTGCAACTTGGAAGCTTAAATCTGGTATACGGATCACCCAAGCTCATCCTTCTCTCGTCTCCACAACATAAACAAAAACGACAATCGGTAATTAAACACTGTAGAGATACGATAGTGTTTCTCAGCCAAGCACAAGCATTATCCCAGTATTGCGAAGATTGTTTGCTTCAAAACATATTCAGTTGATGTTAAAACAATCAGCTGACAAGTTATGTAAATAAACAGCCTGCTGTGAAAACGAACTACATTTAGATTTGTATAACCTTTATTAGGAACTAAGCTAAAGTCATGTGTTTATCTTCCCAAAAAAGATTTGGCTGTATTTTGAATTTTGTGAACTTCTACTGAATTATTTTGCATTTGTAATGGGTTTTCTAATGTTATTCACAATAACGTTTAAACTAGCATGTCTAAGCGCGACCTCACATATATCTTTAATTTTATATGCTGCATAGCACACGCCAGTGTCACTTCAAAATGGTGTTTATTTCTCAAACTTGATAATGAATGGCTCGATGCACGCTATAAATCCTGCTTATTTCTGTTTTTTACTTCAAACTTGTCAGTTTTGTTCTAGAAAAGCGGCATATTGTGTGAGTCTGTGATATTAAACAGTGGATTGTAATGCCAGGAGAGGTTTTGTATGATAGAACAAATATATATATATATGTACTAGCCAAAGTATACCAAAGCATCATAAAGATAAATGTTGAATATTATAAGGTTATTAAACAGTCAGTTCTCTGTACGATATGCATTTTTATTGTACTATTCCTGCGGCGTCTCGTCCAATAAACGTTTTCTATTGTTTATGAAAAATACCAGTACAATCTCTAGTGAATTGTGTAACCTAATGCACATAAATAAGTTTTCAAATAAAAATATGGTATGTTTTATTATAAATACTGTGTATTCGATGAAAATTACTCTCATAACATTGGCATTTATAGAAAATGATTACTCACTTATTAAACAGAATTAGTCGTTCTTACAATAGTGATGAAAGTTAGAAATTGATATTTATGTTCGTGAACATAATAAACTCCTTAATTGAACATAATTAAATAGAATGTTGTCATTCATATTCCATGAAAGTAAGCATGTACATGTACCTATACTTTTAATGATAAATGCCATTAAATGTTGTATGGTCAGTATTTTAGAAATAACTATTGTATCGTAAGCTAATTTTTTGACATATTGTTAATATGAAAACTGATATTTTTCACAACGGTATGATTTTGTTTTTTTAATAATTGCAAATATTGAATCAGTGAAGCATTTGAGTCCAGACACATGCTGCATAGTTTGTTTTTATACTGTAAGTTGGACACAAACGTTACAATGAGGCTCTATTGGACATGTTGGTATGGATTAGTAAATAAGGAAGATAACTATAAGAAAATTAATGCACTTCAATTGCGAACATTCTGGAACCTACATGCAAAGAGAAAAATTACAGACCCCCATTCGGGATTCGCTTACTTTGTATATGGTACATATACTTAATTCATATCTAATATATTTATATATATAAACATTAGGCTCAATTCTTAAGTGAACGACTTTGAATTAGATAGTTATCTGTGACCGAAAAACATGTGTCATCGTTATTTTAATGAAGCTGTCTATTGCGCATTCGTTCCCGAATTGATATTCTGTCTGAAAAGTCTGTTATATAATTATTCAGTTTGAAATGAAATTAAATATTTTTTAAATTCAATCTATTTTGTATATACTGCTCTGGCATATTTCAAAGATGCGCTTAGCGATGGTGTATGGTATGTGTGTCTCAAATATGATGATGTAAAAGTAAATAGAGGATCTTACATTGGTGCTTGTTAATTATTAATTTTTTTTATCGAGTTTGGCAAAATATACTATGCGAAGCATTGTCAAGCATCACATCTTGAATAAATTTAATAAGTTTTATTTTAAATGTTCTTGATGTCATACTTAAATAGTTCACATGCAGTAAAATTTCCAAAACTGATTAAAAACTTATCATACAAATAAAACAGATTGACATTACTTATAATCAATTTTAAGATGTCTCGTTGTTTTAGAACCTTATGTATATAAATGTGTCATTTTCGGCACAACACTATTATATTCAACAAGGCAACCATTTTCCCAGCATGCATCGCATTAAGTAAGATTTATGCAGTATGCTCCGTTACCCACATGGCCGAATTACCATAAAGCGTTAAAATTGAACTACTTGAATGACCTCCGTTTGAACTACATATATTTGTAAAATCGTTCTTAAAAAAAAGATTATGTTCTATATGTAACCCCACCATTGATTTTTGTTCTTTATTTTATAGTAAATAATAAAAGTTTGAAGGCTTGTCATTCATAGAGAATCCCAAAGAAAGAAGTGAAACCTACATTTTACTGTTTGTCAACTTCTGCACTATCAAAATATGATGAGAAAAGTAGGGGTCATGTGTCATATAAGAGATTTTTTTTTCTGCTCAGTGTGTACACTGGTGACAAAGTGACTTCCGAAATCATGTATCATTACCCCAATTTCCAAGCATCAATTTTTTTTTTTAAATTCACAATTCAAACATGACAATGCTATCAAAATATTCAAAATACATAAAAAAATGCGATTCACATAAAAAATGAGCATTAAAATAAGGCAAATGCATTTTTAAAGAAGAAAAAATGAGGATTATTTATAACCACCATCATGCGACTACCCCACGGAAGCACTTCATTTTTGCAATGGTGGTACTATGCCTATAATATATGATGAGCAATAAATATAAATTATTTCTTAATCATATCAAATTATGTATTGAATTACATTACAGCTATAAAACATACAGTTCTATCACAATCATGTGTTCACAGAAACTGCCAATATATGTTTTTGTATATGTATGCATGTTATTGGCAATTCCTTAAATTTGGATAAACAGCTCCCCGGGGCCTAAGGTCAGTCGTTTCCCTAATAATGATGTAAACCTAAGTCAACTTATTGTGAAGTCAAATTTAAAGTAAATTAAAAGCCAAGCATAGCAGACATTGGTTTTAAGATTATTTCTCTAAACCAAATATTGTTTCCGCAATCAGTAAGCATCAACACAGACAAACATGGCAGATCATACGTTACTAAATTCTCATTTATTGATTTTCTATTTATATATTGTTGATTTTGCACATATATAGTCTCGTATTTTATGTACATTTTACGTGAGTAAAGCTCCTTACACATAGAAAATGAAATGTTTCTTCGCTCTTTGTAATACTTAAATCAAGATATCATAATGTCATTTACAAACATCAAGTTATCATATAATATTATATGTTCGTAAAGTAATTTTGTGGAGTGTAGTTAATGCAAATGAATTTCTTTCTAATCAAAAAAGGCATGTCTGAGAGATAACTGACCTCGAATTTTTTTGTCTGAAATATTCAGTTGACATGGGTTACCGTACAAAATACAGTAGAAATTCGATGGCTCGAACCCGACGGGACTATATAAAAAGTTCGACTTAAGGGTTGTATATTATATGTATAAACATCGAAATAGGAATTTGGCCGGGACCGGAAAAGTGGTTCAGCTAAATCTGTTGTCCGAGCCAGACGTTTTCGTGCCAGTGAAGTTCTACTGTATAATGCAACGTTGTTTATTGTTATGTTAATTATAGGTGTGTTTTTATAGTTTTACCAACATAATTTTGTCATACGAATTTTGTCAGATGTTGTATGTGTATTTAACATAATCGTGTGTACTTTTTTAGATTAATTTTTGCAAATAAATGGTTTTCATTTTGTGAAATGTATTACAAAGATGATGGAAGACACACATGTATGTTTACCAAAGAATGAACAGATTGTACATACTTGTTAACCCTTTACTCCATAGATACGCGTTTTACTGCACCAATCACAGAAGGTCTTTGTAAACAGTGCAGGAAGAGTTCAGATTACGAGCAATCTGAACGCTTCATGCACTGTTTTCCACTCTGTCAGTTAATATAAATACAATTCAACCATTGCCAATACATGGTGAATTAAGGCTTTCAATTTGGAAGAGTAAAAGAAATGCGTATGGAGCAAAGGGTTAAATAAAGTTGAGTCTCAAGAATTCCATTGAACATCTGGGACACTAGTAAATGACATTGTGACTCATCTGTTTGGCATGATATAACACAATTACATTCTGATATTACTTCAACCGCTGCCGAAATACAAAATGCCAATCAAACAAATTCAAATGTCTGATTTTAATTTGAAGTATTGACTTAATCTGTGCTTGCTGTAATGAGTTCTTCAACTGTATTCTGCATTGTAACCTGCAATGACCTTGTATTTTCAAAAGTTGGCAATAGTCAATAAAAATGTGTTTTTAAACAGGAGATTTAAAAAAAAAATCCATTTTTCTTCATAATGACAGACAGCGGAGACACAGAATGTGAATGAAAATTAATTGTGAGAATAATTGACTTATGAGCCCACGTCTTACAGTACGGAAACATAGGACGACTGGTATATAAATTATCATGTAAGTATAGGTTTTTGTTATATCCATTAATGTTTTTTCAGAAAATGTAAATTATTTGTGATACACGATCATAATATTTGAATTATGACAGAGGAGCACGTCTTGAACGACGGCAACACGATCATATACCATAGTTAGTTTGAGAGTAGATGTTTTTGTTTTATCCAAAGTTATTGTTATTCCATATTTCTGAACTTAGAAATGGCAACAGTGAATGGCATGCACTAGAGTATGTACGAGGTATGTCCATAAAGTAATAGGACGCATTTAGAAATATGACTTTCAGTGTTTTGATCCAAACAAAACTTGGCATTGAAAATTTTCAATATTT
The DNA here is from genome assembly GCA_029582155.1 of Panopea generosa. Taxonomy (NCBI): domain Eukaryota; kingdom Metazoa; phylum Mollusca; class Bivalvia; order Adapedonta; family Hiatellidae; genus Panopea; species Panopea generosa. Next base: position 21,960,262 of record CM055906.1, on the reverse strand, counting down.
AATCGATAAGCATGTAAATTTTCAATATTGTACATCACCATTTAACATTAATTTTGTCAAGTCACAATGTGTATGTTACAAAGTACGGGGAAGATTGACGTTATTTGTGCGACGTCAAATTGACATTCAAATGAAAGTCATTCTTTTTTCGAAATATGAACTGCTGTGCAAAACACACTTTTTTTGTGGTACTGCACCCATTTCTGGTACATGTCACGATACCATGATGACTCGTAGATCCTAACCACAGAATGTACACTCCGTCACATGGCCCGGAAGTACTGAAAAGCGCTTGTCATGAAGATCTGTCTTGAATCCCAGGAAAACCACAGAAAATTTCGGTCGTCCAGATCGCTGATGGTCAGTTACTATTGTCTCACCATTGGAAACCTGTCTGTACCACCAATAGATAAGACTCCAGGATATGCATTCTGTTAAAGAGTTGTGTGAAATAAACTTCAGAGTATCATGTGGGGTCATCTTACACCCAATGCTACAGCACATGTGAAGGATGTAAACAGAGAATTCTTACCAATGTTACAGCACATGTGAAGCATGTAAACAGAGAATTCTTACCAACGTTACAGCACATGTGAAGCATGTAAACAGAGAATTCTTACCAACGTTACAGCATATGTGAAGCATGTAAACAGAGAAGTCTTACCAATGTTACAGCACATGTGAAGCATGTAAACAGAGAATTCTTACCAATGTTACAGCACATGTGACGGATGTAAACAGAGAATTCTTACCAATGTTACAGCCAATGTGAAGCATGTAAATAGAGACTTCTTACCAATGTTACAGCACATAGGAAGCATGTAAAAAGAAAAATTTTTATATCAAAAAGAGACAAAATGTATAAAACGAGACACTGAAAAAACAGCATGTGTATTAGGCCAAAATATTAGCATTTAATCCCTCTCGTACATGAATCATTCTGTATTTTGAACCTTATGAAGGTTGTTTAGCCAAATTGCATTGTTTAGCATAAAAACTTTTAAATGGCGTTTGTCTTCTTGATTTAAATATATTTATCATTATAAACATTAATGTATGATTATGCGGCAGATTCCAATACTGATATAGATAGAAATGGCCTTTTCTTGGTTAAGGAGTGAAGTCACATGTGATATGATTGTATATTGCGATGAACGGAAACATTAACAAAATTTCCTCACATCACTTTTCCGATATCAATGGGAAAGGGGGGAAAATGTCGTCTGCATGTTGTAAGTACATGTCTTACACCAAATAATACCGAATTAATGCATATACTCACACATATATCGGGAAATTATTCAGTTTATGCGTGATTCGGCAACATTTACATATAAAAAAGGACTATAATTTTAAAATAATTGCTGAAACATTAGTGCATTACATTATCAAATATGATACTCGTATATGGAAAAAATAAATGGAACATAGGCCATGATTGTAAAGTGATGTTTTTCGGATAAATTTACAATGACAAGTGCCACTGTAAATATCTGACTTTATAGATTTTATTCTTTATTTAAGTGCCACCATGGTTACAACATGAAACATACATTTTGAAGATACTATTTGCTAAAACACATGTAGCTACTACAGTGTACTCAAAACATTATATTACAACTATAGTCAAGATATTTAACAAATGAATAATATAACTTTCCTTTAGTGCACATTTTTACATTATAAAATTTGAGATGCCAGTGCTTATCCTTACATACTGCCTTAAATGCTCTCAACTGTAAAAAGGAATAATATGTGACAAAAAAGAAATGATACTGCAACTGCTGTTTGTCACATTTGCTATGGGGTGATTTTACATAAATACAATGGGTTTTGAGTATGTCTGAATCCACGCTGCTTTATATATATTAGTGCGCATCTTCAAACGGCAGGTTGAGCCACTCAAAGAAAAAAATATAACGCATATAGAGTACATATAGAGGATCTTACATGAGTGCTCATTTATTATTGAATTTATTAAACGAGTTGGGCAGAAATATATTATGCAAGGCTTTGTCGAGCGATATATCATTTTTGCCACAAAGTTAAATAGATTAAATAATAAATGAGCACGAATGTAAGATTCTTTTTATCACATAGCTCAGAAAATTAGTACATTGACCATTTATTTAACATATGTCTAAAAAGTTCGGCATTTTTGTGTCTATCATTCGTCGTGTGTCATAACGTCTCAAAATAACACCACTTTACAAATAACAAATCGACGTCATTTGAATATTCCTGGAAGTCAAAGCAAAGTTTCGCATTTTACGTACGAGAGCCTAGTTATATGGAAAACACCGAACGATGAATCGGAAGTGATTTAACACTACGTTAACATAAAAAATATGTCATGCTGCACTGCAAATTATGTGATTAATACCGCTATACAGTTAAAATATCATAATACTTCTGAAGCATCCCCGCAAGGTTGATTGCTACTAATGATATGATGTGTTTGGACACATCGGGTTGTATTATTTGCTCTTAGACTAGAGTCTTTGAATTTAGATAACAGAACTTGAAAATTAAACAAACTTTGAAATATTCTTGACGTAAAGCAAACCTAGCAATTGACAATGGAATCATAAGATAATTATAGGGTTGAGTACACCGCATCGTGTTGGGTAGTCAATATTTGCTGTAATCATAAATATCTGGGTAAACAAGATTTAATATTTGAAGTCTGCTTCAAATTGCAGATATTATTGTTTGTGCGGGATCTTAAATTTATACAACATGTATTTACACTGTCATTTATTGTCAGTTGGCATGGGGTAATCTAACGAAATGCAAATACCAAAAATTTGGTTTGAATATGTTCTACTGTTTGAAAATCGGATAATAGCAATGCATGCTCAGTAAACCGCTTAATGCTGTATGCTTTTCACTACATAACAAACAAACTTCTTTTTTTAATAAATAAATGATATTTTTTGGACTACTAGTACGTGGATACTGTTAACGTTATGATATAATACAAAATGCATTCTTATTACGTGATTATTTAATAAGCAAGTATATGGCCCTGTAATACGTGCGTAGATAGCCCTGAAATACGTGCGTAGATGGCGAAAAAAGCAGCGTTCCGTCTCAAGATAATTTTACTTGCAGAAGAACGTGGTCATTGTGGTAATTTGCTTATGTATAACAATAGGTAAATCGAAGTGATATAACTAGCTTTTATTTAACCAACATTTTCTTACTAAATACTTAATTCAATTTTGGCTGGTTACTTTAGTATTCTTTAATCAATGCCAATGAATCTAAATACAGATTTTTTAGACACTTTTTTCTTGGATTATAGATTAATAAGTTAATACTTAAATATGTTGCTGAAACAGTCTGAAGAACTTAGAATTCTCCTTTTGGTATTTTTCTTATACAAAATGTTCAAATTGATGATATGATTTTACTTATATTGTTTAACTGAAATTTCGTTATATTTTACTTAGTTGAAGACATATATTATTTGAAAAATATTATTTTGGTTTTAAGCATTCATATTTGAAATGAACTAAACTCTTTCACACTATGGATCAAAGAGAAACATCGAGATTTAGGGTTAATATCAACAGTTAATCATATGTTGCATACTAATGAATGCCAGCTACCCATCAAGACATGCTGAAGTATGATACGATAACTAAGATGAGATGTACTTAAAACGTACCATCCGGATATATTGTCTGGCAAGCGATGCGTCTAATCCCAAAGGTGATTAGTGTTGTGTGCTGCCACGATTACTATACAATGATCGGAACTAATGGAGTGCGTAATTTCTTCTACGTAATGCAAACACTTAAGTGCAAGAATACAGATTCATGTTGAAAATATATGCTTTTTCAGCTAATTGTCGAATACCTCCATATTATGTGTTTCCTATATTTGTAATTTGTTCATATGTGAACAGTTTTAAATCCAATGGTAACTCATGCTAGATAATTGCAAATGCTAGTAGGTAAAGAAAGATTTACATTTCGACGTATATTTATAAATACAAAATAATATATAATTGCCTTAGTTCGTAAATGATATACTATTTTTATATACACGGCATTGTATTACCTTATGAATAAAAGCTTGGATTTAAAAGCTAGGATTACATTTTTATATTTTCATGGGTTATGGATAATTAGTATCTTCGAAAAGCGATTGCGCCCATGGATATCGTGTAGTATCTGTAGTTTGACATAAAACACTGGCAAAATGATATTTTACATATGAATGATATTACGAGTAAAAAATTGAGCTGAGAACTTTTGTGAAGCCCACTTGGGACAATTTATTGTGTGTACCCTGTGATGGGTGTTGTGTTTAGAGAGACCATTAGATCGAATATACGTTTCACTTCCCAGTCGCGTCCCTTTTGTTGCCGCGGTCACAAGATTCTTGCTCTTATAATATCCTATGTAATTTGGTTGGAAATAATTTAAAAATCGTTCATAGTGGATTTGATTTCTTGCCGAAGATGAGTAAAGCAAATTATTGCATAACATATACTGCCATAACACATCACTGGTGATAAAAAGTGACTTTTATAGGATTTTAACAGATCTATGTATGTATGTTTGAGCATTTGAGGAATTATTTTTAAAATATCTTAGGGTATCACTGCACTGTCGTTTAACATGAATAAACCTATCGACCTACCAGTTATTGTGCTTTTTATGTGGAGATATGAAGGAAAAATAAACTAAAAAAATTCTGTGTGGAATATGTTAACAGTAGAAATCCTATACCTTATTTTATATGGAACAAAATAATAAAATTCTACTGTGTAGTGACTAGGGTCGTCCCTGCATCATCTGGTATAAGCGGGAATCACCCATTTGACTGCACTGCGTATCTGATGACAGGATTAATACGTGCTTATTACTATAGTTAAATTGATTATTTGGCGTCATTTTTATGCCATCGAGGGCAAACAGACGATCAGTTAACCTCACCACTGGTTCCTTTGATTAACCAGTACTCGAGCACACCCCATCTCCGTAAGTAACTGATAACTTTCCCACTTGAGTCAGCGGTGAGAGACGAATGATAATGAGACACAATGTCGTATATCAATCATCACGGAGACTGTTGCCGGGCGGGGATTCGAACTCACGACCCCTGGATTGATAGTCAGACGCGTAACCGACTGAGCTTATCGGGCCCGGCACTTTAGTTAAAATGTATTCGAATAGTCGCACGTACAATTATAGCAATTAGGTAAAGAAAACATAATATTCATCGTTATCTATAATGGATAATCAAGAAAAGGGTACACCAAGCTGCTCAACATATGGGTGTTAAATTATCAAGATAATATATATGTCAAATATTTTGTGGGATTTGTTAAATATAGGTCATTACGATATTATCTTATTACATGAATGTAATTGATCTTTAAATTATTAACGAGTAGAAAAGGATATTACATATGTACATTTTTGAAAAAAATATACTGAGCATTAATATTGCTTTTCTCTTGCATATTCTGGTGTTAAGAAAAAAGCCAGTAGTTATAACAGAAACACATTTTAAATGTTTCTATCATATCAATATGCAATGTTATAACATGTCAATAATGAGAGTTTTAAATTTAAGTAACCTTAGGCCCTATGCAATTTCTTTGAAAGTGTTTAACATATATACAGGTTGTCGTGCATGCACACATGCATGTGTCACCTGATGTGGTAAATTCTGAATTCAAACTTTAAAATCGTAAAGTGGGTCTATATATTTGGAGATGATTTGAAATGATCACGTCTATGAAGAGATGTGTAACATATATAGTAGTAGTAAATGAATTATGAGCTGAAATCCAATTACTCATAAACGAATGATATTTTGAACTGATTTTTCAAGATATCCAAATCAAGATACGATGTATTGATTCAATTTATTTCAAACCAGAGTTTTAATGGTTTCAAAGTTACTCCAATCAAATATTAAAAGCCAACACCGTTGTATAAAATAATGCTGCCCCACGACATTATTAGCCAATTAAAATGGCTCTAAAAGTTAGAATTGCCAATCAGTAATGTAAAGATGTTTTCAATAAATGTGTCGCATATACATGGGGGAATAGTTACATTTTACTTCTTACTTCTATTTGCTTTATACTTCTAAGTTCTATATTGTTACTCCTTACAAGTAGTAAATGATTGGCCAATAGAAATATCGATACGAAGTTTTGTATTAAATAAGATTGGCAACCGGTCGCTCTTCGCGTCTTAATAATTCAAAATGTTTTATGTGACAAACATTGTTTTTATCAAAGTAAGCCCTATTTCATTAGTTTATTGAATAGAAACGGTAATCGTATTAGTCCGAATTTTTTAATAACCATGTTAACTTTATTTTTTTTTCTTCGAGAACCTTCAATTAATGTCTTGTTGAAATTGATCACAAATTTCGCAAAAGTGTTAAGTTTGCAGTTATATGATATTTGTTTAGGACATTCTTAAAACCCAAAAGAAAAAAATTAAAATCCTTGTGGGAAACTAACTTATATAATCGAAAATAAACTTCCCATTTTAAAAAAAATTTTCGCTTCATTGTCACTGAAGACATTTCTCAGCCTGCAATCTTTATTGTCACGTGTTAACACATGATCCTGAAAATTTGGCGTTTCTCATTGGAGTAATACTTTAGTCTGTACAATGGACTCAACTCTTCCGATTTGTTGCGTAGCATAGTAATGATATTTGAGCAAATTGATTTGCCATGTTACTTCTGGGAAAGTTAAATGACGTCACAGGATGGTAATCGTTCAATAGCTAGAGATTGTAGGACAGGCATGTAATTCCCTGCCTTTTTATTAGGGGTAAATAGACCTGATTCCGGAGATATAAGGTTCTATGATAGACTAACACTATCTATATATATCTATGACTGGCTTTAATCGTTAATTGCAGTTTTATCGTTATTTCATTTGTCATAGCGCAAGATGAGAAATATCTTTTCATTTAGCTATGATATCGACCACTATGGTTTTGAGTTTGTTTTATGTTTTTAACCGTTTTTAAACACATTTTTTGGAGTGTATCATGTTTTAGTTTACAAATAGCACAGACGAATTTCTGATAAAAATCTTCTTAAGAAGGTGACCAAACAACTTAATATACCAATACCGATAACAATTCAGTCCTAACACACGTGCATCAAGTTGTCAGAAGTTTTAACGCTCAATTGACTGGAACATTTTTCGCAACATGTATCAAACGGAGCCTGAAAATGATGCTTAAAAGACAACAGACATAACATTTAATGCGAGAAGCTTATTCATAAGTCAGTATCAATACGGTGTAATCCCCACACTGAAATACACTAAAAGCGTGACAGAGCGATGTCAAACGTTACCATGACACAACACTTGCCCCGCAAATAGTACTGTGTCTGTACCTAATGGAACAGAGTATCGTTAATATTTGGTGTATCAATTTAATATTTTACATTTTCATATTTTTATTTATAGAATTTTTTTATGAAATTAAATACATGTTATATAGTTTTAGTTTTTAAAGGCTGTACACGAGATTTTTGGACATAGGCATTTGTGTTGTACTAAACTTGGAACCTCTCCATATGTTCAGAAATGAAACTGAAAGCAAGAACTCCTAAAAACTTAATATCTACAGAGTTCCTTTTACTTAAAAAATACACTTCAGCGATAACACGTCGAATTGTATTTATCTAGTGCATTTGAATAAAGGTAACAATAATGGATTCGTAAACTAATACATTCTCTTGTCTAGTGTTAACAACTGAATCATGAAAATATGAAAGCAGGTCAAACACACTGCATTGTGCCAGATATTCAATATTTGCTGCAATTTTAAATGTCTGGGTAATGTTTGAAGTCTTTATCAAATTGCAGACATTATTATTTGTGTTGGATTCATATTTATATCATTTTTGTTTGCACTGTCATATATTGGCAGTTGACATGGAGTAATTTAATGAAATGCAAATACCAAATTAGTTTTAAATAGGTTCTATGATTGCCAATGGGATAACATCAAATAATAGCAAGTATAGTCGATTAATGTTATGTGATTTTGATAACAACATAAGGCAGACATTTTTCTGAATTCTCCTTTTAATCTGCTTAATTAAATATTCTTACACATTTTTTTATCAAATATACCAGGTCCAATAAAATGTTTTTTTAAGTTGTTTACAGTGTCCAATGTCAAAATGTTTATTGTTATGCAATTATTATGGCAGTGTTCCGTTTTTAGCGTCAGAGAGTTTTCTTTGCTTATCAACAAGGTAAGTTAAGTTCCTAGTGTAACGTACACCGAGCGTAGTGTGCACACAATTACTAAATACATGCAATATATAAAAATTTTCCATGGGCTACTTGCCGTTTGATTTAAGATAAATAGTGAAATATTTTTTCTCAAGCTACTTTGCATTATGATTTGATGACAAATGATCGAACAAATGAATCGTGATTAAATATAATAATCACGTCAATTAACTTATACATATAAAACGAAATTGTAAAGGTTTCGAACTAACGTTTCAAACTAACGATTCGCACAACACTAAACACTATGCCCAAAACTGTGTTTTAAATGAAATTAGTTCTGCAGCACTTCAAACAAATGCCCAGGACTATAAAACTAGTCCTGCAGCACTCCAAACTCGAAACCCCGAGCTGTACCAAAGTCTCAGGCTTACTTCTTGCCCAGGACTGTGTTTTATATAAATAAAACTAGTCCTGCAGAACTCCAAACGCGAAACCCCGAGATGCACCAAAGTCTCAGACTTACGTACTATCCCTATGACAGACAAAGCCACTGCGTATGATGGTTGTAATATTGTTTAACTGTACATTGTAAATAAAATATAATTATAAGTCATATTTCAGTATAAAAGTCCAGAATTAAACACGAAAAATCAGTAACTGTCTTAGTATTGAAAATAAAATTACTGCCTGAATCTAAAAAAAAAACTCTTTTCAAAATAAGAGTTTATACTACCCATAACTACATTTACTAATTGCTATCGACAGCGTAGGTTCTTTAAAACTAATACTGCAACATATGAATAATTAAATAAGTAATGTATGAGAGCATAGTGCTCCCAAATATCTGTTCAAACGTTTCACTAGGTATCACATACTATTAAAACTGTATCAAAGAAAACTAGATCGTCTGAATGCAAATTATAAATGCCTACTGGACGACATTATCGGATTCTGATAAATGTCAGTTGTCCATCAAGGCGACCTAAAGTATAAATGTTTATAAAGCAAGACGTATACCATATGTTACAGGTTTTTGTTTATATATATATAAGTAGTATATATATATATTACGTATATATATATATATAAACACAAAAACCTGTAACATATGGTTATGTCTTAATACCGGAATCAAATATTTGAAATATGCTTAAAATTACAGACAGTATTGATCTTGGCTTCTTTAGCCAAATCCTTTTGTATTTGTATTCGTAATATTTGACGCCGGTGCTCCGGAAGATCATTATCTGCATTTTGCGTCTGCTGGCATACGACGTGGATTGATAAACGAGCATTATTCAAATATTTAAAATTGAAATAACTGGTTGAGCTTTGAATATCTATGCACAGTGGTATTAAAGGATTTTCGTCTGTAAGTGCAGACACATAATGTGTTCATCTCATTTGACAGATGTTATGGATTGTCTAATGTTCAGTCTGGGTTAAAATGCAATTCCTCATTAACTAATGATAGTATTGAATTTTACAAACCTGAACTTGTCGTTGCCAAAATTGAACACTATATTTTATTTATTGATTGTGGTTGGGTTTAACGCCATTTCGACATAGTATAAGTTATACATATAGGTCATACTTGTACGCAGATTTGTTTTGTTGTAGGAGACTACTTCAACACTTATCGGAGCAGAACCATCATGCTTTCGCAGAGTAAATGGCACACTTTCTCATATAAAATATATGAACCAAGGATGACATCTCTCTCTCTCTCTCTCTCTCTCTCTCTTCTCTCTCTCTCTCTTTAAAAAGTGTTCGTCTACCTATCGCAATACCATCAGTTTTATTATGATTTAACCCAAGTATTTTTCCATAGCTTTCTGTTATTCTAGGTAAAATTACAATTTCGTCCTTTCAATTTTAAACTACTGTAGTGTCATCAGCTAGCTGAGAGTTTTATTGATTAAATATTGTTATCCGTTGTGACTTTAATCTTGTAATATTTTGCAATGTCTTATCTTTAACTCCATAATTTTCAGCGCTAAACGTTAAATTAAAAACCTAAATGCCCATTTTAAATTTCTCTTCCGAGTGTAAAAATAATAAAACCTGTATATGTATACGGTGACCTTGGAGCCTTCCGAAATATTATGGAACTGGAAACGATGATGATGTATTCACTATATTTTAAATTAACCTGTACAGAATATGAAAACGGAGCTTTCTAATACGGAGAAAATGAAAATAAATAGTTATGCAATCATGACATTGAAAATCAACCTGTGTGTATGTGTTGTACTGAACACCTGAACTGCCTCCTGAAATGGAAATGTTAATTATGTACTCACGGCATTGAATCTTCGCCTACATATTTGTACCATGTTTGGAGCCCCCTTAAATTTGTAGGACATGAAAATGATAAGGCAATATTATCATCTGTGACATTAAATAGGCAAACAATACGTGACTTTTCAATACATATTTGCATAAAGATGTGTTTATAACGCAACAGGCATGGTAATATTGGGATTTAAACATATTTAACTGAATCAGCGAAACCGTATCGTTTATATCATTAAAGGCCTTTTAAATTGCATTTTGTGAGAGAATGCATGTATAATGTCACTTTAAGATAAAAAAATTATCCGACCATGTTGTAAGCCTGCTGCAATCACAGAAAATACAAAAACGAATATTCGCAGCTTGCAGTTTATCCGACGAATATAACTAAAAAAAGAAAATTGGTGAGAGATATGCATTAGAATTCATAATAATTTCACAGACAATTACTTAATGAACGTGACAATAATTGTAAATGATACCATTAGCGAAATGCCTCTACTTCTAATCTTAACAGTTAACCAATTCAGAGACAACCAAAAGAGAATTACGAAATGAATACATCGAAATTATTAATAGGACTTGAATTCGTATTTGAATCAGAATAATATTATACTCAAATTAATCATATATCTATATTACAACAACAACGTAATCATGAAGCTACTGACTGTCGTGCTTGATTTGCATCGTTTAATGCTGTAATGGCAGTAGAAAGAATGAGGATGGAAACACAGGTAAACCAATATTTTTTTCTATGGTCCATTTCAATACAATAGCCACTATTGTACTTCTTCTATATGTTTGAAGGTTACCTAGAATGATTTTAAGTGAATCAATAACATATACTAATTTAATTTATTTTTTTGGAGTGAATGTATTCTACATATGTTAAATTTCAATTCATGTTGGATATTAATTATCTTATTAGTAGTGACCTGTTTTATGGTCATGTCATTCGCTTTTAATTATGTAAAATTATGTTTATTATAAACATGTCGGAATATCAGGTACATATATGATTATATATAGAGAGTCTCTCAAAAATCACATCATTTAACCTTACAAGTTTCATTTATTCAATATGAAATAGGTACAAATGTAAGAGGTTATTTATCACATAACTGACATTTTAGGGAAAACCAGACTTTAAAACGACGACCAGGCTACCTAGTCACCAACATGAAGTAGGTGTAATTCGGTTACCGTCATTGAAACAAATGCAACAAAAAGTAGTCCGTCAAGGAACTTTTTTATAAAATTTTCTCTCAGATGTTTATACTTGTTATTATTTTAAATCAATAACCAAAAACAAAACACTATATGTTAGCGATAAGCGTTTCAATATCTGAAAATAATTTAAAACAAAAACACGCGATTACAATGCAAGTCATACAGTACCTAATGTCATCGTTTTGATGCCACGACCTTCAACATTTTAACACACGTGTGATTGCGAATCGTGTTTTATTGAAAGTCAGTGTCACTGTCAACAATGAGTCGAGTTCATTGGGGAACGGTATTTGACTATTTAAGATGTTCTTTGAATATACCTCTATGAATTTGAGAACCGCAAATGGTTTAAATTCCACTGGTCACGTGACATGAACTGACGATGTCGTGTTCATAGCGCGCTGCTGATCATTTGGAGCATGAGTCATTGACATATTTGTGTTGTTTGAATGTAAACATTTAGAAATGTATTTATGCTTATTCTCGTTTATGTGACAGTAGTTATTTACAAGAGATATGATATTGCGACCAGATATTTGCATAATTTGATTTGCAGGAAATTGTTGTTCAGTTTCTGAATCAAATATTTAATGGCACTTGTTTTGTTAGTTTCATGTCTGTTGTAGTACCAACAGATTTAGTCTTGCGTGTCATCATAGATTGAACTTAGTTTATCCCGACGGCACGACTCACTGATTTAAGTGAACAACGAAGTGTTAGGTTTTGAGTGTTGAGCGTAAACCTTATAAACACGCACAAGGCATTTGAAATAATCAGCTGTTTTTGCCCAAAGCTTAGGTCGAACGAGACGAATATTTTTCGAATTGTCACCGGTCCCGATTTTTCTTTGACGCTCTGGATGCTCCAAGTATTCTAAAACCCTTAGTACACTAAGGGTTTTTGTTGCACTAAGGGTTGCCGCAAAGCCCATTTGTATCGGATTTTGAGAAAATATCTCTTTTGCACATGTTACTGTGTTCTTAATTTCCACGAAGACCAAAGTGGACATAGTTATAGAACCATAATGTTTTTAATTTACTGTTCGGAGTCTCTTGTCTGCCCAGTGGACCACAAAGCATCGAACGCCTCATCGCTGATGGGTCGCTTTTGTTCAGGAGATTGTCATGTCCATCACATTTAAGTGACTTGTTTACTGCTTGGAGTTTCGCCAAAGTTACTTAAATTTCGGCCATTAAATATAGTTTTAATGTATCTGTAACGACGTAACTGGCGGTCAAAACTCGACATCATGCTTCTCAGACTACGAGACTCATATTGAACTCTGTTTGCCTTCCGAACGCCGCTTAAAAAGAAGCGACAAGGTAATTGCGAAAGCTATTTTTTGTGAATTTTGGGTATATTGATTTCAAGGAAATTTTGCAGGTGTTTCAAGTCGTAAACAATTTTTTGATAAGGTTTTTTGTTGTCCTGACCCGAGTTTAATTCCTCTTTTTCTTTCATTGAAACCGAGGCATACGTTGGATTTGTTGTCTGCTGTGATTCTCGATTAATTGACGTGGTGACGGCCTTCGATGCAATTGTCAGTCTCTCTGTTTCGAACTCTATTTCAATGTCCGTATCACATAGTTTGGCCATATAGAAAGTAGTGAATCCGTGATACACTATTTCATTCACAACATCCAGGTCTTTCCCGTCAAAGGCCGTCGGCCATGTTTGTTCCGATTTTTTAAAGCGCGTATGAATACATCGGTATAGTGAACCGGTAGTGATATTACTCTAGGTTACTATAAAAAAATATGTCACGAGTTTATTAACACTCCTGCACCAAAAGTTATGTGCTAAATATATGTATGCATGTGTGTATTCATTTTTTATGCCTTAGCATGTTAGTCCGCCATGAAATGCATTTAAACCCAAAACTAACAATCATTTTTCAGACAAATTATATAATATCAAAGATAAAATTGATATCTTAAAAATGTTGTGTCTGTTGAATCACTATTTAATGTTCAAGCACGCTATATTCCAATGTATGACAGACGTGCATTGCGTTATAAATAAACATTTACTGTGGATAACCGATATTTACTTATTCGATGGTTAATGACATTTACAGTCTGTTTCGAAGAGTAAAATTAATAATATAATAAATTTGACTACTGGAACACACGTGCAGACCAGATCGAACAAAACTAAATATTTAGTGTCAGAAGCATTCTGTTTAAACGTGACATCATGAGCAGCATTGCTTGTAGGATAATAATAAATCTAGGGTGATTTGTTTACATCTTCGATAGTATGAGCATACATGTGGGACGACATTAACTTGATATTCATCTACCCATTAATGAAATTGGTGGTCTATATCAGTTTTGGCTGATAATTAATTCAATTACCAGTCTACTTTAGGAAGCAAGCCAACAAAATGGATTTGATAGCAGCTCGATAAAGTATTTCCCTTAAATTGAATAAGTAGTTAAGGGGAACTTATAGTATCAGACGTAACTAAATATTCAGACAAACCATGTTAAGCATATTAAGTTAATATTTTCTTCAGGGCCAACCGTAGCCGAGAGGTCTAAGGCTCTGTGCTAAGATTACTAATAAGAAACTTGTTTTTAATCACTCAGCAATTACTACAGTAACACTTCCATAGACATAGTAATCATAAAGTTGATCTTCAATTTTAATCCAGCTGTTTAATTAATGTATTTATAAAAATACAAAATTGGACTCCGTCAAGCAAGATTTGAATTAATATGCTATTTTACCGATGCAAATTGCGTTGCAAACGTACTATAATTACAAACAATGAAAAATGACGTATAACATGCAAGGTTTGTGTTGAATGTAATGTAAACAACTTAAAGCGAAAAGTATTGTAAACAAGATTAATAACTATCGTTAATTGAGATTGGTTGCTATGTTTACCATATCGCTATATTTTATGATTTAAGATTTTATAGAAACAGAGATGGATGGGTAAGATGGCGGAGTGTAGTTACTTCGACATTTAACGGAATATAATGTCCTTCAGCAATATCTATATCCAGACTCAGGCCGTCCAATGTCTTGTCACACATCATCCTCTAACTACTATTGTAAAAATAGAGACAGCCGACATATTTGATGCAATTTACTTTCACTATTTTTAAGCTTTATTTTTGTTAACATGATGCAGATATTAATAAATTAAAAAATAGACGACTGAAAATGGCATCTTATTTTGCATTTATTTATAAGTATGAAACTGTTCAAAAAGACATCAATGTTTTGTTTTAGGATTTTACACATAATACTTTTTTAAAAAAATCGACACCACAAAATATGTTATAGTCGCTACAACTTTACTCGAATTTGAAGTTTTAGATTAGTCTTTTCCAGTCCCTGGTGTCTCCTGAATTAGGTCTACTTACCTCAATAAAAAAGCCGGAAATTCAATGATTACACAGATACGTATAATACTCAATATAAAACTATCTGCCGAGATTCTGCGCGGCGGAATCTTAGACGTATGTGCACGTTCCAATTATAAAACTTAATTGTTTGTATCTTACCTTAATTTTCCGACTGAAGAAAACTTTAGACCTTGTTAAAAAGCAAATTGTATTTATTAGTGTCAAAAAGCTGTCTCAATGAACCCAGATACCACTAATACCGGAAAATGTAATGTTCACGTGACACCTACGGGCAGGCAGCTTAACTGTGATTAAACATGTATGTACATAGATCAATATTTTGAATATAAATAAATAAGATCAAATGAAACTTAATTAAAATTTTTGTAATAATAATTATCATTGTACATATATTTTACAATCACTATATATTACTATTACAACATATATACTACTACTACTAACTACTACAACTTCTACTACTACTACTACTACTACTACTACTACTTGTATTACTACTGCCTTCGACTACGACTACAACTACTTCTAACTACTTCTACTACTACATGTAATACAACTTCTACTACTGCTACTACTACTGCCATTACTACTACTACTGCTGCTGCTACTACTACTACTCCTATTACTACTATTATTTTATTAGTATTATTATTATTATCACTACTACTACTTCTACTTGGCTACTGCTTCTACTACTAATAATAATGACAATAATATAATTTTAACATAAATGGAATAAATAATGAACAATGGAAATGTACATGTCCAGTATGAGACGTAGCGACAAAAGGATACATCCACCAAAACAGCATACACACAATCATTATTTGGACTAATCACAATGATGTAGACAACGTTCATACAGAATGTGCGATAAAATAGTAGCGTTTCCAATAACAACTGCATGTAACCTCGCTCTTAGTCCGTCGTCGCCTTATATAACGAGGCAGTGTCAATATCACCGCATTTTACAAATGCAGCAACATGTACAGGGGGTTGTAATACGTCTTTATTAACGACAATACTGTTGTTCCAATTAAATTGCAAAGCACAAATTATTCAATATATTACACTAGCAGAATGTGCTGTGATAGCAAGAAATCATATCTCTATCGTAATAATTGTATACATTATATTAAGCGCTCATCGATCCTAACGTTTTCAATATTAAGATATTAAGCTGAGAAATGAATACCCTAACTGTAATGTAAAATCTTTAAGAATACAGATACTTGACGTAGAAAATATAATGTCATCTTAATAATTATCATACCAATTATTGCTCATCGATACTAATGTATTGACTATTAAAATATAAAAAAAAATCACAAATGGATATCAAAAACTATACAAAAAAAAAAAATTAAATAAAACAGATAATTGATGTGATAGCAAGAAAATATATTTGACCGTGTTCCTACAACTTTATCAATCCTTGGTAATATATCCTCACTTAATTAATATCAAAATATAAAACTCACAATTTATGACTTTGATGATTAAAATACCGAAATCAGCATGAAAAAGTACTTTTCCGTACATCAAATAAACAGCACTTTAATTTAAAATGGATATTTATTTTCTTACATACTACTGAAATACCACTCATTTAAATGTTTTTACTATAGTTACAATAATCATAATCACAAAATCACATTGGTTCTACGTTACAATACATTATATAAAAGAAAAATAAATATGGAACCAGCATAAAAAGGCCATAGCTCGATCAGTTGAAAGAACTATTACCAGTTAAAGTGTTAGTATTGTTTTCCTTATTTATACGTGTGTCTCCATATAATCTGTTGTAACCATATTAATCGACGAGCTCTGTAGAAATGACAATTTTCAATGCAACACTTTCTATAATTACGTAACTGCGGTTTTAATATGTTCTGTAATTATGTTGTCGTGGTACATAACGTGATTCTTAGTCATCTGTAATGTACTTGCAGTCGTAATTCACAATCAATGCGTGCATGTTCATATTGTGTCTAGGCTGTTTATCGTAATCAAACAGGAAAAATAAATTCGCTTTCAGTTTATGTTGACCTTATTGATTGACTGATGTTTTCCAACCTTTAAAAAGCAATATCTTTTCATTTTATAATGCGAATTTTGATGAATGATATATTTCATTAATATTTGATATTGATTATTGATAATCTTGCTGCTGCTATTGTTTTAAAACATCTTTTCACTATTGTAGTTTTTTAACTTGCAATCACTATAATATATTTGTGTGTAAATGGCAATTTGCTATTCTTTTTGTACACTTTGTGCTCTAAAAAAACAATATAACACGAGGATGCAATTAGTAAAGTGATTTTAAATCAGCGAAGGAATTGTCTGGACGTTCAATGACATGAACATTTTATGCAATAGATGCAAATTTTGATCTAGTCATTTAAATCCAGGGAATAACCGTAAAGTATGTAGCAATGTTCTCCTGGCACGAACCAGGGTGTGATACTGGTTCCAAAGGTCGTTATATACAGCTGATGATATCATCAACTATTACAGTAGCCAGCCAGACGATATTGACTCCTAATCAGACGATATGTGTTTAAAATATATTTCACGAACCACATAAATTTTCATATAAAGAAACATACAGTGCGAACGGCTCACACAGAAATATAAAAATGCTAGTTATTTATAGAATTATGCGGGAAATCTGATATTTGATATTTTTTTCAAAAATTGTTATTGTGGATAAAAACAAAGCAGGAAATATAGAAACAATAAAATTAATAGATCTTTGCTGACATCAAAGGTAAAGGACATGTTTAAAACTATTAATTAGATTGTTTTGAAAATTAACTGTGAATACTTTAAACACATTTTATAAAATATGATGCGTTGTAGTTTCTGCAATTACGATCTAACTTCTGATAATTTATCTGAAGATCTGAACGACAGTTGTTAGATAATGTTTGTAATATATTTATATGGAATACATGTTCATATGAAAATAAAAAAAAATGTAAAATTTATTTTTATCATTTTAGTATGAATAAATTCATGATTAATTCTAACCAGTCTGTATCTGTGTATGTAATCATATGTGTAAATCATCTATCAATAAACATATATAGTTATGCTTTTATTTTATAATTTGTATTAATCGTTTGTTAAACACCGTAGTTATTCATATCAAACTGAAAAATTAGCCCACGTTTGGATATTACGTGTCTAGACATCAAACATAAATAGATAGTCCGTGCCTTATAAAATGCCAATTTTCTCTTCATATTCTGTCATTTGTCTGAAAACTGACAGTTATTTGACAAATACGCATTTTAACTTTTGCTAATATGAATCAGGTAAAACAGAAAGGAAAACATATGCTTGTTTAATTCTGTAAGACCTCAGATCAGTATACAGTGGTTTGAAGGTACACATGGCCATTTTAAGTCTATGATACTCTAGGCTAGCCCAATATCTGACACGTTCGCGATTAAGGACGGTTAAACCCTAATGTAAAGCCATGGATTTCCCTACCTGTCCAATAATTTATACATGTATATATCTCATACATGCAAATTTTATTTTAGAATATATATCAATATCATAAAATGTTAAATATTATTTCTATAATTTTGATTATTTTCATCACTAATACAGTTATAGTGATCTAAACCCAGTTTTATCCTCAACATATATTTTTAGATAGCTTGTTACCTGCACATGTATTCAGTGACTTCAATAAAAAATAATTTGTCTTTATTATTGTCTGTGTCTTTCTTCAATCAGCAAGATACATTAAGAGACTGGCAATCAAGTTGATAATTGGAATAGCGCATACGTCTTGGATTCCGCCGCACTGCCAGATAGTCGATGTTTGTTATTATGCATTTCTGTGTAATCAAGATCAAATGTTTGAATACGAACAATATTGCGTGCGTTTGCTTGCGTTTGCTCTATATTAAATATCTGTATTTGCATTGTAAAAATGTTGACAGTTCAAATGGAGAATTTAAGCAAATTACGAATACAAATAGAAAAATACAGAATTGGCCTTGTTGCTCTTGTGATATCCAAATGGAATGCTGAAAGAAAGTTATAGGTGGTGGTGCATCATTTTATTTATTTACATGCCATGGGATGTTCGTATTAATTTCTCTCCAGAGATTAGCATGTCCAGGACCAGCGTATAAGATAATTTTGTAAAGTACTTCTCCAAAGACTGTCCCACCATTATTTATCGCTTAATTTATAAGATACAAAGAAAGAATTTTCGCAGTCTGTTGGCGTTGAATAAATAATTGAACTATAAATATCGGGGAAGGATGAATCGTTGGTGAATAAATTCAATGTTCGAAAACATCATACTTGCATTTCTATTAAAATGTGTTTAAAATTCAGCATGCACTTCATTTGTGATAAAAACATAATTGAAGCATTAAACCATGGATATTTAAAATGTACTAACAGTTAAACTATTGAATTCCAGGTAAATCGGTTAACAATGACAGATAGTTTTAATCGAAATGCACTACAATACTGCAATTTTACTATTTTTATAATTAGGAGTATTGCAATCTATAAAGAAGAAGAAATATAAATAAATGTACCTAATCAATTATATATAATTGTATTTTTCACCTTATTTTGTTTCGAGAGAACTGTGATTTTCATTTGCGAATGAGAAAGTTCAAAACTATAAGAAACCTTAACACTTTTTAAGAAGGCATTGGAATAATCAAAGAGATGCTTTTCAAAACAACCAGTTATCAATAACTTAAATTGCCTATCCTTATTGATACATATGATAATTTACAAAACAGGAAAATAAAACCGAAATGGAATACATTCATCACTAGTTTATTATATCTACGCTGGTGTCCACATTGCCGAAGAGAACCTAATGTGCAGGACTTGCTATTTCTAATTTTTATTTCCCAGAGTATATTTGTATTTTACATCTTGTAAGTGTACAATCATGTTGTATTGTTTATACTAGTATGAGAAATATCTACTACTGACTACTGTTATTTATGCTGTCTTACATGTATCCTGAGAAAACATGGCGACAGAGAGCAAGGTTTGAAGGTTCTCTAGTGGAGCTTTTGTTACAGGCTGGCATTGCATTAACGTTGTGTGCATGCCGGTATCGTATGAGTAATGAATCTGAAGTTGGTGTGCCGCCACGGGGCGCGAGATTGGTCACATGCGCTATCGTGATATCGTAAATTTTAGAATAAAATGTCAGTAAGGCAATATCGGGGGCAGTTTTGTGATTTAAATTATTTAACAACATTACCTAACCGTTACGTTATGTTATTAAAGGAACAGTGAAATGGATAATAGTTTTCCATGTGACATGAAATTGATTATAATACTTCCTCTTCATGGTGCAATAAATGCAATCACAGAGAATGAAAAATGAAAAAAACATTATTTTCACAGCCTGCAAGATTTGTGGCAAATTTAATCAATCAAAATTTGATCAATTTACTAATAATTCTGAATACAAAAATATAGTTGAATACAATTGAAATAAATTGCTAATTTTGACAAATTGATATAAATGATTAAGGACTGTTTAAGACGCACTGAAACTCTCACTTAAAAGCTAAAATAATTTTAAAAATTGAGTTTTATAGGACAGAAAAACAAAATTGATAGATAGTGTGTTTTTTTACGCGCTTATAATCAAAAATGTTTTTCATCATTATTTATCATTAATATAATTTGATTTACATTAAACTACATTGCCAAAATATATTTTATATATTTTACAGTTTGACAAGTGCATTAATTGTTTCAGATGAATAAATTAGAATATTGCTTGATGGAAATGTATTTTTATAAGATAGTAAATATAGAATATAGAAAGCTGGGTTTGGATGGGTCATTCAATTTTGCTTAATATTGAAAAATGAATGTTACTTACTATTATACAATGTTTTTATTAATTGAAGTGAACTTATATACATTACCCTTGCTAGAGTTCCGCGGCATACCCATATAGGTAAACATGGCTTAATTTGAATTAAAATTAATAATGGATATTTAAGAATATGCATATAATATCAAAAGCCTTGGTGAAATGCTAAATATAATCTACTCTTTCTTTCCCGATAAAATGAAAAATGAGTGCTACATAAATGATTTATATCTATTTTATTTTATTACAAACTTAAAGCAATTGTCTCAAAACTACTTTAAATACAACATTATATGTAACACTTCATTTTCAACTATGTCGCATCACAGTGAGAGAGAGGTTTAATATCAAGCATTTTACGAAATAAAATACCCTTATATCACCAATGCTTAAATATACTTTAATATTAATTAGTTCATAATCACCAAAATGGGAGTCAATTAAGCTTTGTTTATTTGTGGTGGCTGTTTGTATACACGTATATTCGAACGTGTTATATTACGATGTATAAGCTTAAACGGATGCAAAACTTAATATATTTAATTTTATAGATTATTGCAATTGCTTTAATATGTAAAATGAGATATGCTCAAACCTATTATATCATGTGCTTCAAAACTATTATGAGATTGTGTTCCATAATGTAATTATTATTTCTGTTATGTTTATAAGCATTGCAATCCTGTTCTTACTCTTACTAATAAAATAACTTATTATTACTTATTATGTTAGTATTCTTACAATTACTAAAAATAAATATCTTAACCTTATTTCACCGTGTAAACGTATATTTTAATCATATTTTTTAACGGGACATGTCACGTGACAAATGGAGTGTCTGTTTATTATGAGGTGTTTGCTACACACTTATGCTTCAATAACTATACTTTAACATATGAGGCTTAGAATACGTTGTTTGAAGTTTATTATGGCAACATCGAACGTCTTCCTAGTTAATCAATGATGTATATGTTGGCCACTCACTCATTGCGCATTGCTTCATATTCAGCATTGTGATTTCAGACTGATCTGATCCTGGTCTAGAAGCAATACATGTACTGATTGCTAATTGTTTTGTAACTCTTATAAGCAAAATAATTGTGTGCTTGGTGGATAATATTTAACAGTAAGCTATCACTCTTGCCTCTTTTGTTACGAAAATACCTAAAAGACTGGGGACTCAATAATATAAAGCTTTTAAAAAGCTTGCACGTTTTAAACATTTCAAATCACCTGTCATTCCTCTGCATATTTGAACGTTCACTTTTTATTTCATACTTAACACGTATTTAATTAGAATCCAAATTTAATTATATAAACTTTAAGCAGCAGCTTTAACGGATCTGTTCTGCATTGAAATTGAAAAATTAAAACGGGATGTCATATCAGGAAAAAAGAGTGTTTGGCGCTCCTGTCAGCGAGTGTGGGTTTTATCCCCATCATGACCAGATTGCCTCGAAAATACAATATATGTATCAGTTTTATAGAGCAACTAGACTCGCGAGCGATTCATATATTAGGTTACTGCTCAATGGAGCTAACATAACATTTACAAACCTGACTGTGCTACATTCCAATTGCATGAACTTCTACATGGTTTTGTCATTAAATTGTACCAATGAAACAATCAAGATACATCTCGAAAACAATACTCTAAATACTGTGTAAAATAAACAAAAAACGTTTTAATTCTAACTTGCCTCTTAAAGTTCACTATTTGTAAATATTAATACATTTTTCTGTTTTAATCGTTGTTGTTTGGTATTAGATGCAGCTTTCAACAGGTATTTTAGTCATATCGCGACGGTGTCTACTTGAGACAATATTTTAAGTGCTGCCACACTGCAGTATTATGTCACATACACATGATATGATACCATTCCATATCGATATATACTGAAATCGGGTCAACTAGACCGAAGAACTATCATCTTAATGCTTAGCGCCAAGTGAGAAAGCTTCTTATGCCATTTTTCAAGTATTTGATAATGATCCGGTCGGTGATCGAACTCACAACCTTTCGCATGTGAGGCGGACGCTCTACCACTAGATCACCACTGTGGTAATTTTATGGTATAAATGTTTTAAGTATGCTTAAAATTATAAAATATGTTTTAAATTATGAATATTGTCGTTGCTTAATTGTATCATCTATATTTGCAATGTAAAGATATTACAAATTAATGCTAAGTTAAAAGTGTCGTCCTACAAATATCATTATTAAGTATGTCAATGCCTAATGGATTGTGTATTTCATTTTTGGCACACCATGGACCTGTCATACGTATTTTTCTCCCTTGTTTATAACTTTCCTGACTAGTTTATAGAGTTGTTAAAATCAGATATATTTCAATTACAGTCGCATTTGTATTCTACTAAACAGTCCTCTATTTTTATAAATAAAATCGTTTTTAAAAGCTCTCAATGATGGATTTGTAATTGAACAATAATTATAAATAACTGCGACGATTAAATCGTTTCTATAAACAAATCACAATAACAAAAACTGTATTGTTTTTTTTTTCAAATCGAACGTGCACAAAAGTCACCACGTACTTGGTGATATGACAATTAACCGTAGACGTTCTATAATAAGTTATATAAAAATATGGCGAAGATAAGTAAAACTAACAAATAGTATTATGAAATTCAAACAAGATTGTCTTTGCTAAAATTAGCTATCTGTACTAGTAAACATGAAGTTATAGTTATATGTTATATAAAATTATCAATACCAAACATAATTATTTTATAAAATTTATGAGTTATAAAATATTTATTTAGTACATTTAACAAACACATCTGATCTTCTATATAAGTTTTCACGCACACATAGAAACTAAACGTGTTCATAAATTTGATATACATGTATATGCATAGCAGTTTAACTACATAATGTTACGAAGTGGCTTTTTCACTCAAGGAAATGTATGTGCCTGTCTCCATGGATTGGGGTGAATAAATACTCTATTTTACATTATATGATACAGGATTCAGGAGTTTTATTCTTTATTCTTGCTGTATCTTGTCATTACAATTGCAATAACACTTAAATTGCAGCAGTGTCATATTCGGGAAATCACGATTTTATGTTTTATTTACTGGATAGTCTGTCTTCGAATTGTAAAGGTCATAATCAGATAAATTGTTATTGTATTGAGGAGATAACAACGTCTCGCTGAGCGTTAAAACACTACCGAGACATACTGAGACATCATTCAGTTAATGAAATCAGATAGTAGCTGAAGGGAAATGAAATTATCGGCTTCTATTGTCTGGAGATATAGTGTTGTTGAATCGCCAGGAGATTTAGCATTTAGTTTATGAAATCACTGTAATGCAACACAATGATCCAAGTCAGTTTATTCTAACATCAGGATTTAATAGTTGAATGATGTACCAAAGGACATATACTCAACAATAGAAACTGTCATATATACTGCATAAGCATGCGGTTTTAAACACTTTTAATTTCAATTTATTTTTATTCATGTTATTATCCGATTTTATCTTATTTCATTTTATTTGATTTTTAATATGAAAGAAGAAAATTTATATATTTTCTTTTTTATCAGAAAACAGCAGCAACCGACCAACAGCAAGAGCTAGTAAAACGAAAGGATGATAGCATATAAAAATAAGTGATTAAAATATGATATGTAATGCTGGCGCTAATTTAAATGTAACACATCTTTGAATCTGAAGTAAACCATCCTTACAATGTTTCAGCGATATGCAACATATAAGATACTCGCAGGTCAAATGTTGTAATTCAGCCGCTTCCCTTCGCACAATTTCCAATCTGCGGTTTCGTTTTTGTTTATTGTGCCGCAGTCAGACATTGAACCTATATATCGGCACATAAATGCAAACAAAAACGTTACTGTTTAGTCATGTGTAATTGTTACAATGTTCTGGGACGTTTAGTACAACAACAACAATAAGCAACAACATTACCAACAGCAATAACAACATCTATTCAGCATCATGTATAGTCAATTTACTTCAAGAGAGTTGGTAATGTAAGTGGATAGAGTGTTGACCGTTCATGTTGCTGTTGCGGGTTCAGGTCCCAAACTCGACTTGACGCCTCTCAGGAAACAGCACTGCAATACTCCAGGTCGGTTATACAAAGGAAGCGAACTATATAAGCTCTAATGTTTTTTCGCAGTTGAAGTAAAATAAATCAATATAAACTAATAGTAACTTATAACTTTAGCCTACACAGACAATACAGAATCATGTCATAAGAGATACTTGTGTTGATGTTACAATGTGTTAATGTTTGTATTACAACAATTTGTCTATTTATTGTCATATCTGAAAAATACAATTATTATCTAAATATTTAAAATACCAGTTCTAATTAATTAAATTCATAATGTTAACATAGTCAAAGAATGGCGAACTAACTGGTGTTTGCGGTACACCTTTCAGTAGATTTCATTGTATATGCATAAGGAAGAATAAACTCTATTTTATCTGATAACATGTATATGTTGAAAGCAACATCAAACATTATGATTTAGTCAGATTATAACAGTAGCCATAAGTTGTTATAGCAAATTCAAATAACTTGACTTGTACTGGATTGATTTAAAACCGAAACTGTTTCCTCTGGAAAATAAATACCAAGTATAACTTGTCCGCCATTGTTGAACTTAATAACTCTCAGAAAAATACTAAAAAAGACAAACAATATTTCTTTAGTCACTTCCTTTCATACCCATATTTATTCTAAGTGGGTTGTTCCTAAGTTGGAAGAACTTGTGGCCCAACCCCATTTAATACTATTTGAAATAAAATATGTTTGAATTTAACCATTAATTGTTGTTTTCTAACCGTTCTGCTTTCTACAAAATTATAGAGTACATCGCGTGTAGCATCAATTGTATCTTATGTCCGTTTTCCTGACCATGTTTGTTATAAACACCACAATCATGTCTGTAATGTCACGTCTGAAAGATCATATTTACACCGTCTGCTTTTTTAAGAATATATAGCGACAGAGTGCCAGGTCAGATATATCCGTACACCAGATTTAAGCTCCCAAGTGTCGGATTTATCCTCAGATCGTTCCAAATCGGGAACATCGGTGTTAATTCCGTTCATAGCCTGGAACCGCGTACATTCACCTTCACTTTATTTGTGTGTTTGCTGTTGTGATGTTAATGCATAATGAAAATGTCAGCAGAGTCAATATTGACATCAATATTGTAAATTGAATTCCTGTAACAAAGTTACTCAACAGTTCATGTACAAGTGTATTCTTTGTGACAAGAAATTACTTAGTAATTACTAAGTACATGTATTATAGAACAAAACAGCATAGAACATAATTTTGTTGACGACCATTATACACAGTTCATCAGCAGATACAAATATAAGTTACGTACATATGCAAATGCATTGGATATGTGTTTTAATTAAACAATATAATTTATTATGCTTAACATCTTTGTTTTATGTTATGTAACAGTGAGTTTTTTTTCTTTGAATACTTTATTTCGCAGTATATATATACACATTGTAAATTACACAATAAGAAAGATCAGACTGAGTGTGGATATTAACTAGCATATTGAGATTTGTTATATAATAACTTAATCATATCAGGCCATGTTTATATATGTTAACAGTGAGATTTCCTATTTAAAAGTCATATAAGAATTAAAGCAAATACATATCGAATTGAAAATTTACTATTCGTTTGAGGATGAAATCAACGTGCATTATTACGAGGTATTGCAATGTATTTCAAAGATTAAACATATTCGTTTTTTTTTTATTATTTCAATAGCATGATACCTCTGTAAGTGTAGTATTTATATATATATATAGTAATATAAACTTTACGTTCTTATAACAAATTCACACTGGGAACCATGTTTCAAGAATGCAATCGCAGGAAAATGGAAAATACCATTATTCTAGTGCTAATAAATGTGACACATTAAATCAGTCAACTATTTCATCAATTTCAAAATAACTGTTATAACGTTTAAATTATAATCATAGTTGAGGTTGATTGTTAATATAACATATTGATAAAGATTAGTAACGTCAGCTTGTACGACGAGATAAAATAATTTTAAAGTCGAGTAGTAGAGATATGTTTACTTATTGAAGAAAGTTAAAAGGTTCGTATGATACATGAAGCTATGTTTCGGAAAAAAAAATTTTTCGTTAAACTGTATCACTCTCAGTATATTTTGAAATTCTCTGACAATATAGCAGATAACAACTAAAAATCATTTTAGCAAGCGAGTTATTGAACACCATAACGTCACATCGTTTATTTTGGATCGACATGAATTTTAAATGTGGACTGAAATTTTAATCATAGCGCACCATTCTCTCCTAGAGTTCAATATGATTCGTTTAATCCACCTCTCTCGATGTCTCAAAGCTGCTGAGATAATTGCAATGTTAAACACACACATGCTCACTCATACATCTAAAAAAAATAAGACAAGACAATTTGAATATATTCCAATTAAAATTAATTTTTTTTTATTAAAAACTGTTTTAAAATATACATATTTATAAATTGATGTCCTTCCTACAAAATAATTAAAGGCATTACAATCAAAGTGCCAAATAGCACAGAAATGCATTTAGCAAATCCTTTGTCAATACTTTAAACTATTTTCATTATGCTACCGAAAATGCCAGTCCTTGTTCCATCCAGGTATTATGCGATGCGATTTTATTCATTATTTCAATAATAACAGAAGAATACAAGTATTAGTTGAAACAACAAACAAGAACGCGGATGGATTAATCCGAGTAGACTTTTAATGCTTTTAAGTAACGAGCCATGTTAGATAATACTTTGGTATATGAATACAACGGTATTCGTACGCGTATTTCTAATGTAGTAAACTGCCTGATTTTATATTGAGCAAGTTCGACCATTGACTGAACAAACCATTGCAGAGAGTCCGTGTATTTGTATTACGTCACTATAATTATTCACCAGTTAAAACGATTCACTGTTTCTCCATGAAGTTAGAAATCCAATTTCAGCTGAGTACCATTCTACCGTGGCCTGACCGTCAATCTGCTATCAGCTGAATACAATTCTACCGCGGTTTGACCGCCAATCTGATTTCAGATGAATACCATTCTACCGTGGTTTGACCGCCAATTCGATTTCAGACGAATACAATTACAACGCAATTTGACCGCCAATCAGATTTCAGATGAGTACCATTCTATTTTGGTTTTAACGCGAATCTGTTATCAGGTGAATGCCATTCTACCGTAGTTTGACCGCCAATAATCCGATTTTTAGCTGAGTACCATTCTACCGTGGTTTGGTCGTTAATTCTTTAACAGTTGAGTACCATTCTACCGTGGTTTAACGACCAATCCGTTATCAGATGAGCACCATTCTACCGTGGTTTGACTGCAAATCCGTTATTACCTGAGTACCATTCTACCGTGGTTTGACCGCCAATCCGATTTCACATGAAGACAATTATACCATGGTTTCACAGCCAATCCGTTATCAGATGAGAACTGAATCTGTTATCAGATGAATACCATTCTACCGTGGTTTGACTGCCAATTCGTTATCAGCTTAGTACCATTCTACCTTGGTTTGACTGCAAATCCATTTTTAGATGAGTACCATTCTACATACGTTTGACCGCCAATCCGTTATCAGATGAGTACCTTTCTACCGTGGTTTGACTGCCAATCCGTTATCAGATGAGTACCATTCTACTGTGGTTTGACCGCCAATCCGTTATCAGATGAGTACCATTCTACTGTGGTTTGACCGCCAATCTGTTATCAGATGAGTACCATTCTACATAGGTTTGACATGCCAATCCTGTTATCAGATGGGTACCTTTCTATCGTGGTTTCATCGCCAATCCGTTATCAGATGAGTACCATTCTACAGTGGTTTGACCGCCAATCTGTTATCACATGAGTACCATTCTAACGTGGTTTGACCACCAATTCCACTATCAGCTGAGTACCATTTTACTGTAGTTTGACCGTCAATCCGTTATCAGGTGAATGCCATTCTATCGTAGGTTGACCGCCAAGTAATCCGATTTTTAGCTGAGTACCATTCCTACCGTAGTTTGACCGCCAATCCGATTTCAGCTGAGTACAATTCTACCGTGGATTGACCCACAATCTGCTATCAGATGAGTACCATTTTACCGTGGTTTGACCGCCAATCCGTTAGTCAGATCAGTACCATTCTACCGTGGATTATCCCACAATCTGCTATTAACTGAATATCATTCTAACGTTGTTTGACCGCCAATCCGATTTCAGCTGAATACCATTATACCGACGTTTAACCGCCAACCCGATTTTAGCTGATAACCATTCTCCCCTGGATTGACCCACAATTCTCTATCAGCTGAATACCATTCTAACGTGGTTTGGCTGCCGATTTCGTCTGGTTCAACTGGAGTAGGCAAAATGACGTCATTTAGTCCACTGGTAAAACGTGTGCCTATAGCGTCACAATAGTATATGGGTCGATCACTCGCTTAGCTAGCAGTGTCTCGTAGACATTGCCAATATGACTCATATCATCATACACGCTGAGCCTTATAAACATTTAGTAAATGCCAATTTATTGATATGAACATCATAACATTATAACATATATTGCTCTCGAGTCTGTGTCCATTATAGAACCTGTAATGAGTGTTATTTTTTTAATGGAAATCGGGACGAGCCAGAAATTAGACCCGACACCTCCTGTATGAGCAGTCAGTATTCCTTACATTGTATATAACCGCCCAATTACTATAATCAATTTCTATGTATACTTGATTGGATATGAAAAGTAAGATCAGCCATTGTTCTTTTTAGTATGAACCATCACGCTTTCCTATTTTACCACGAGATGACATAAAGCACTGTTTTTATCCTACAATCACTCATGTGTGTAAAGGTTTTATGTTCATTAGAGTTATAACTTCTACGACGTGTCTTGCTGTGACCCATTCTAATTGCGTTAATAGTTAGATCTTTCAATGAGCTTTAGGTGAATTCCTATAACAAATAATGGACTATGATATGCACATTACTTTTGATAATTTGAACTTGCAAATACGTCTGAGACTGTAAATTGGCATTGTCGATCGAATGATTGATTATACGTAAGCCTAATAAAGCCATTAATAACCCCGGCATTTAATTTGTTTACAAAACATGGACTGTGTGTATGTATTTCTCTCAAGAGTTTGGAGTTTGACATTTCATCGACTGGTTTATTTATGTATATTTGCATAATGCACATTTTCTTTTCTTTCTTAGAAAATGACTGCTTGGAGCTTTAGCAAAATGTTTCACTGTTAAAGTTGAATTAATAGTTCAGCATTATATATCTGAGAAGAATGTACCAATTCTGCTAAAACTAATTTTATTCCAAGATATGCGATATATTATATTATTTGAATTAAATAAGTGAAAATGAGAAAAGCATTCTACATGTAGCATTGCAACCTGAATGTTTTAATAAAAGAAAACATAATTTAAAAACGAACGCCACTTTTACTATTTCGATAAGACCGCAGCGTGGTCTAGTGGTAGAGCGTCCGCCTTGCATGCGGAAGGTCGTGGGTTCAATCCCCGGCCGGGTCATACCAAAGACTTTAAAAATGGTACTAGAAGCTTCCTCGCTTGACGCTCAGTATTTAGAGGAGAGTTCTAGGTCTTGTGGGCCCGGTGTCAGTATAATGTGACTGGATGGGGTATCATACCATGTGTCTGCGGCATGATACACCAGTGTGACAGCGCTTAGAATACTGTCTCAAGTAGACACGGTCGCGATATGACTGAAAAATTGTTGAAAGCGACGCTAAACACCATACAACAACTATTTCGATAAACAAGTAGTTCAATAATAAATAAACACTCATGTAAGATCCTCAAATAATATAAAAACATGAGTTGTATGTATAATTACACATGACCTTTATACTAAAGTCTTGCTTTTCTCTTTTGTTCCTGTTATATCGTCGCTAATTTATATAAACATCGGTTTCCCGTTGATAGAAAAAGAAGTCAAGTTGAAAGTCTAGTCAAAGCAGTTCATCGACACAATTTGAAGCATCATTCACTTAATGGAATAAGATTTAGCTAAAATGTTACCATCGGCGTATATTGTCTGACTTGATAAGGTTTCTGAATCCCCAAGTGTTCACATTTGAATGCTGCATTAGTTCACATATGTAGTTAGATGTTATACACTTGCATATAGAAATCCTTTTTAGTTTGTATTTTAACTTTGCAATTGTTGTTTCAAAGCATTACACGTGATAAATAATTTAAAGTGAATATTATGTCACAGCAATTTTGGAATCTAGATTTCTTAAAATTGTCATATCTTGAAATTTTATTTTAGAAAATGATCGAACTTGGTCACGTATTATATACTGATGCAGCTCCAGTCTAGATAAAGGTAAAAAAAGTCTGTATATTTTGTAAAATGTGTCCTTTGCAAAAGTCTGAGCATAAATGTCATTATTATCATAAATATAAATGATTTCAGAAACAAGGAAAAGTACATGAAGGTTACTGCGTAATGAGTTTAGTTTCTATAAAAATCAATTTAAATGCACTATTGACAGGATTTAATTCATTTCATTTTTACGATTTTTACACTTGCTAATAAAATAGTTAAATTTGTCTTAAAACAAGCTATAGATATTTAAAATTATATAGGGGTATACCTATTAGCCAATGTTAAAATTATAACATTCTTTATGCATCTCCGAAAAGGTAAAATTTGACTAATATTTTAGTAATTTCCCAAAAACAATTTTTGGGAGAAGGTTACACTCCCTCAGCATTATATTTTGTTCCTTAATCATTTGACATGTAATTACTGTGTGGTTTTTTCAGGTGTTGGCAAAACACCATTCAATAAATTAAATTTGGTTTCCAGTTAAAGTTCTATTTTCCTGCTTGATTATGACAAACAGCCGAGACACAGCATGAGCATTCATGTTTTTCGTGTGAATTACGATAGCAATTACATGATTGTTTGTAGAAGAGCACGTCTTGTACTGTTGTAACGTGATTACAAAACGTCTTAAACACGTCTGTTATGTAACTATAGAGATGTGCTACATCCACTGGCGTTTCGTCTTTATTTCATACACTTCAAATGGCATGTGCATAACTCTTGATGTTCTTGCTCATAACAAAGTAACATTTACATGATTGGCCAGTATTTATATATTATATATATATATGTGTGTGTGTGTGTGTGTGTGTGTGTGTGTGTGTGTGTGTGTGTGTGTCTCTCTCCCTCCCTCTCTCTCTCTCTCTCTCTCTCTCTCTCTTTATTTAAAGGTGAGATTATTATCTATTGATAAATCGCTTTTTATCATGACCATGTTGGAATGTTTAAATCAAATTTACTTTAATTTGATATACTTTACATATCATCATTAAAGTCTTTAAGAATACATAGTTATTTATACATGAGGTTTTATGTTTCAATACATATCTTTAACTTCCTCTGTATATGTGTTTGGGTTAAAAATGAGGAAAAATTGATTATTCTCATTTTAACTCTGTTTTTCGTATAATAGAGCCGAAATACAATTGTATATCAGGATTCTTTTATCAATATTGTCTACTTATTGTCAATAGTGTTATTTATCGTTATTTCCTCTTCCACTGTCTCTTTTACTTAATATTAATGTAACTTAATTTCATGCAGTAACTATGTAATTTATTATTATTATTTTATTTCATTTTGTGCAATACGTATCAATATTATGCAGAAATGATAATTATTAATACCATAATATGCAATCCTTTTCATTTCAAATACAGTTATTACCATTAATTTTGGACTTAAATAATTTTTATTTTACCAGATGTCTGATAATTTATATTTACCTACAAATCTCGTTCTATATTGCATGTTACATTATTATTAATAGGCATCCTTTACTCAATGGAACCAGATTAGAGGAAATACCGACGTCATTGTCTGAAGATATGTGCTTTTTGACCTGAGTCATACTGTTTAAATAAATTAGCTGTATTTTGTATCAATGCATTTAAGCAAAAATCAAATACTTTTAATTCAAACAATTGATTTGTAAATGTACATTGTAACTATATGATTTATTATTTAATATATTAAAATATATTCATATATGTTACATAATTATGTTCACTCTCGTATTGCTGCATGTATGTATAGTATTGTTTGTGTAAATAATGATGAACTGGATATTTTAAATATCATTTTGTTCTGTTGTGTTGTGTAATTCACAAGGGTTCAAATTACATTAATTAAGAAAATCAGGATAGCAAAATAATCATAAATTGAAGCATTTGCGGTTTTTGATATAAAAGTCAATAATTACTAGTACGCAAAAACATTATCAATTAACAACCGTTTTACCTACTAAAGCGCATTGCATACTGATCTCAATTCCAGCTTTCATACACCAATGGGAATATACTGTATTCTATATGAAAAAAACACAGCTACATTTAACGAGATGATGTGTTCTTCATCAATAACAAAAACACAACCAGTTTAATAATGAATATCGTGGAATAAATTTGTTTAATTAAAAGGACAGGTGAAGTATTTACAACTGGGTATCACTAATGGGTAGGTGTTGGTGTAACTACCCGGCAGAAAAAAGACATCATTTCATACATTCATCTCATCTTTGTTGCACAGCAAATGTCATTTCGCAAAACAAGAGATATCAACCAGTTTCTGAAATAAAACACTCGGCTGTCTGGAAATGTCCCAAAGGGGGAAATGAGAAATATGCTATTTCTACCTTCCAGAATACTAAAATCCTAACAGTTGATATGTTGTTGATATTTCAATTTCATTCAGTGTTATTGGTCAGAAAAAGATCTCTGTGTAACACAGTTATTTTCGAATATAAGGTTCATTCTTTATAGGATTAAATTCATTTTTGTTCTGTTTTTTATGCATGTGTAAAGAATGTCGAATCACGCACAAATCAAATTAAGTGCGATTTGTGCGTGATTCGACATTCTTTACAAATGCATAAAATCCAGAAAAAATGAATTTTATCCTTATAATTCCAATCCTGATGATTATATTTAATTTGAGACTCCTACAGTGTATGAAAAAAACAAAACAAAAAAAACTATATGCTGCAAAGTAAATACATCACCTTTGTCCTGGTTGGCATCAAATTATCGAAAACTAATATACAATAATATAGTAACGGCTATTGTTTTTATTATCAGATGAAATCTGAAACATTAGTTGGTTTATTGTAAAATGACGAAATATTTTGCAGTGAAAAAATCAAACACCCACATTTTATCTTTCGATTTAGACAAATAAAAAATCAATAATTCCAGGAAATACCCACACATTGTAGACGCTGACGTCATTGTTTAGTTTTTTTCTACATGCATGTTAATAAAACATGTGTCAATATTTACGAAGGTCATATAAATCCACGCTCATTGATGGATATCCGAATTTGGAACGTTTAAAACGACTTTTACGTGCAAGGTTTGTGTATTTACATTGTCTCACGGTCGTCTGCTTCTGAACTTCAACTACATGCACAGGTTTTTATTTCATTTTTCCTGTAGAATAAATTGGTCTGTGGAATTTTTTGTCAAAGACTAGTCACGTTCGGTAAACCAGGGTTGTGTTCAATGGTATTCTATACATCTCATTGCTTCTCGAAACAACTGATGGTCTGATTGTAACGCCCGGTTAAATTGCTGAATCCAAGAAATCTATAAAACAATAAACAATAGAACAAGATCTAACATTTGTTTTTGTTGTATCTTATTATTAAAATAAGCGTTGAACCATCGTGAACGTCATTTAAGTTCGTATAATGTTAAACCGACTATCAAAATGTCGATGCTTCTTTGTTTACGCGGGAAACGTAAAAGAAGTGCGGTTTCAGGGTTTTATCGAAAAATAAAAATCTTTAAAAAATTGATATTGACCAATGAAAATGCTTTAAATACCTATATGATAATTCGATTTGAATTATTTGTATTTCATTTTCAAATTTTAAGTGCATCTTGTAGATATACATTTTCTAGAATACTGCTCAATGAAAATTTATTCAAATTGACGTATGTTCCTTGTAGTAAATATTCTTTTAAAAAAATATTTTATAATCAAAAGCGCATAACTGTAATGTCGTTGTGGATTTAATAAATAGCGCATTTGCTAAGCAACTTTTATTGGAATTTATAATACATACTAAATTCAAGTAGAAGAAATTACACAGTTAAGGATTTTACAATGTCACTTCAAGTTAAGAGATGGGGTGACAGCAGTGTTACTAATGACCTTTCAACCAATATACGCTACAACAGTTACTTAATGAATGCAAGATTGACAGGTTAATGGCTACACGTGGACCAAACCGCGTCACTAACTGTCATGTTTATCTATGTGTTGGTTGCACTTAATGATGTTAACATTTTTTATTGAGTAGTGGGGGTGTTTCTCAAAGCTAACACTTATAAATAAAATATTTAACATTCATATAGCATTAAACGAATAAAAAGTTGCTTTAAATTATGCGGACATTTTTCGTTTTTGAAATACAATCATTTTAGAAGGCGCACAAACTTTAAACAAACAACGATTATATTGTCTAATAGACTCATGGCGATTTTTATCTCACGTCTTTTTGTGACACGTGATCAGAAGTGTAATACTCGTGACATATTTTTTTATAAAATTCAACGTACACTGTTTCTCATTACATAGTCGTACATTCATCGTAACATACATAAAGTAAATCCAATTTTTGTGTCTCGTAACACATTTTATGAAATAATTCATATATATTTTTAAGTATTTGTAACACATAAAGTAGCATTTGCACATCTGTATTTTATATTTCAAAAGGGATAGAACTTTATCATTTTGAAAAAAATGAATTTCGGAAGCAATTAACTTTTAAATTACTATCTAAAATTCATTATATCATCCATGATAGTTAATTATTTTGTTTCACTCTTCATTACACACACAAGGTGTCACAAACAGTAATTTGTTTCAAGATTCCAAAACCCTAGATAATATAGTATCTAAGTGTAATATAACTGCCGATTTGTGGCGATGTAACTACCCCAGCATCTAAACATCGCAGCCGCTGTATATGACGTTTTCTTAAGAAAATAGACTGCTTGAGTTTTGTGTAATAATAACAATGATATAAGAGCGTTCTATATTCTCTATGACCGGTACGTATGCATTGGGGCATATATTTCATAGTAGTAAATAAACATATCTCTTTGAAAATCAGTTAATAATATAAATCTAGTTACCACAAATAATTTCAAATTTAGTAAATATCATATGTTATAATAGCCATAACTTCTTTTAAACATACCATATTGCAAAATAATGTTTGGAATGTCTTAATTCATACATATGGTGAATATCAAATTATGTTGTGTTTTTTTTTCTCAAATGTCAGTTTATATATTTTTTTTTAATATTTTCCCATTTTGAAAGAAAAACAGTTTATAATACATTAAGTTTACCGCTCGAAATTTTTCTTTTTCTTCACAAATATTTTCGTTAAATCCAGTACACTGAGCAATATAATTCATATTTGACAGGGGCATACCATTTGCCTATTCGCTTGCTACTTTGGTTTCTGCAAAATCATCGACTACATCTGCGTATAGCAAAATTTATTTCTTTACATAATTAGTTTCACAATGTAAACACGACCATGCTGCCTGTATTTGTATGAGACTAGTCCGGAGTGGACATTTTATTTACACTGGTTCGCTTTATGATATGTCAGCGAGGGAAAGCGAGGTTTGGTGTACTGAAACCATGGTAAAGGTCCCTCAATGGCGTGTTTGCTACTGACCATGGCGGTGAATCCTAGTTGTCAGCTTTATTTATGTATATATTGTACTTAAAATTCATATTTGTGTTCATTCTGCCATGGTGTTATTTGAATAGTACGGCTGCAGTTGGTAACATATTTTCTTTTTAGCACTATTTGGTAACCTGCAACTTCAGTCATACAATTCGGTGCAATCTCATAAACATTATGGCAACCTTATAAAATATGGTAAAATGTTAGGTATAACACGTTTACGCTACGATATTTGACAGTAAAATATGTTTAAACAAGAAATTGAAAAATAACAAACCAAATAAGATGACTAATCATGTATTTCGTGTTTTCTTTATGGCATGTAGCAAAAATGTCTCATTGAAAACGTTGTAAATTGCATTAACTTTAATTTTCTAATATGTCAAAATTCACCGTCACTGTTATCCTGTAAACATTGTGGCTGTATTCGCTATATCTTTAATAACGTCTTTGCTATTAGTGGCGACTTGTCTGGCATTGTCAGCAACTTTTTTTACTTTATCCACTGCTCATTAACCAATACTTTTAACCGTATCCACTGCTGATGAGCCAACACTTTTAACCGTATCCACTGCTGACGAGCCAATACTTGTAACTTTATTTACTGCTGATGAGCCAACACTTGTAACTTTATTTACTGCTTTAGTGCCCGTACTTTTCACTTTGTTTACCGCCTTTCTAAACCACGATGCATTCGTACCAACAAGAAGAAGTGATACAATAAGTAATATGTGGATGTACTGGCCCTTCATCTGCAATGTCCAAATATCCAAATATATTATAAAAGAAAAATGTGTACCTGATCAGCAAGCAACTGGACCTTAATCAAACCATGGTGGAAGTATAAATTAATGTGTACACAGTTAGCAAAGTAACATTATTATCTTAACATGCCCAGATCAACTAAATAAATTTGAAAACACCGCTATTGATCACTTCGCAAATTTTAACACGCACTTATTCGTATGATAGCGACCTACAAAAATACACTTTAAGCAAGATATACACTGACATGCGAGACAATAAAAAGCCAAATCATTATATATACTAATTATTAAAAGACATGCAAAGAAAACAGAATAATATAAACTCAGTACATACTTTTCGTTTCTTTTTTCTTTCAGAATATATATTGTACAGCTTAGTCCTTCGTGCAAATGAACAAGTTGTGTGAACAACGGTTGACCTTATAATATATACTGACAACCTCTACGTCCATCATGTAGGGTCAGCCTATCACTTTACATATAAAAGGAATATTAGTGACAAAGGAATTAGCCATCCATCATGCTATTTACCTTAGTGGTCTTAAACAAAACAATGGTATCTAGTATACTTTTTATTTAAATACCATAAAAGCTATAAAAAAAATCATAAAATGTTGATTTTTTATATAAATATATATTTCTTGGCTCACCAAATAGTCGAAATGTTTACGAAGTATTTTAAAAGTATATTATTATGGTAATAAAAAATATTTTTTGTATTATAATTTTGTAACGTTGTATTCCTTGATGTAGTTTTGTGTAATCAAAAAGCGATGTTTTCAAGGATTTGAAGACCAAGTATGTCGTTTAAACATTTATAATATTATTTTCCAGCGAGTATAAATCAGAAAATACTAGAACTATTGAGTGAATTATAACTTAATCATATATTTCATTCAATTATTTGTTTGTAATTCAACTTCTATTTCACCAATGTTGCAATAGTATAACATAAACGATACAAAATATTAATGATATTTTTCATACATTTTGGTAACAGTAATGTTGTACATAATATAATTATCTACAATTAACAAAAATCAGTTATTATTTGATAGTTGCATAAAATTATATATCTTCACAATCTCAATAGCAAACAACATCACGACGTTTGGATCAATAAATGAAAAGTATGCCTTTAAATTATAATATGATGCAAGTGTTCTTTTGAATGTTTGAAAAATATAATAAGGAGAAGAATGTTTTGCTTATTTACTAACTATTATAAAGTTATCAAACAACCATGGAAAGAGTTTTAAGAATGTTTAATGTTTTTCAATAATCCAATTTGTGCTTGCATAATACAGATTACTTAAGTATCCAATCACATCAATATGTAACATGTTTTACAAATGGGAATAAAAATATAAACAAATATCATGTTATGCGAACATGTCATTTTATTTTACCATAAAATGACTATAATGTATAATATATAATCGATTACATTATACTATTATGTGTGTAGATTGTTATATACATGACAATTTATCTAGCATACTAACATAACATGACTAGTCTAGTTAAAAAAAATCAATATTACATTCATGTAATTAAATCAAACTTTCCCAAAGCAAAAGGTAAACAACTATCCGCCACTCTATGTTGATGTTTCTGTGTTGGAAATGGAAGGTAAGAGGTAACATGTTAATATCTTCTTTGTGTGAATTAAACGCAATGACATCTAAATACCGGCAAGGACGGCTGATTAGCCGGAAAAAAACAATTATTTACAATAAATATATTTTAGTGTCGTTTTGATATATTCTTTGGTTTTAAAGCATCATACATGCACAATGGGGGTTTCCGAGACCGAGTTGTCAAAGGCATCGTCTCACGATCATCTACCTCGCAGCGCTAAGGTAACCGTCGTAGGTTTGAGCCCAGCTCGCTCCAAATACTATATGGGAGAAAGTTTGCTAGTTACTTGTGGAAGGACGATGGTTCTACATTAGATTCAAACTGAGGTCTTCCATCGTCAGTAAGACTGGATATGCAATATATAACCTGAAATATGTTGCAAATGGCATTAAACTCTATTCACCATCATCATCATCAACATGTACAATGGTTTGTAAAATCGACACGTGTGAATTAAAGTTGACGTGGTGTTAATCGACACGTGTGATTTAGAGATAAAACTATATTGATGTCCTGGTAATTCAAGACCTATTGACGGTGTAAAATCGAAACGTTTGATTTGCAAACATCGATACGTGTAATGTGTAGAAATGACAAGTGTGAGATGTAAAAAACGACACCTGTGATTAAAACGCGACAATTATTTTTTGTGAAATCGACACTTGTGGTGTAAAAAAATGTTATCTATATTATGTGTAGAATCGTCACTTTAGGGTTAATAATTCAATACTTTTGAGAAGTCGAGTCGCCTATAAATGTGAAAAAAAAACAACTTAAGTCTTTTTAAGTGTAGAATCGCCAAATGTGTGGTGTAGAATCGACATTTGTGAATTGTAGAATTGGTCGATCAGTGTATTGTGTAGACTTGACGCGTGTGATTGTAGAATCGGAACGTGTTTAGTGTATATTCGACTAGTGTAATGTCTAGAGTTGACACGCGTGATGCGTAGTAACGGAACGTGTAAAGTGTAGATTCAAACAGTTTAATGGCTAGAGTTGACACGCGTAATGTGTAGAAATGGTACGTGTTAAGTTTAGATTCAAACAGTTTAATGGCTAGAGTTGACACGCGTAATGTGTAGAAATGGTACGTGTTAAGTTTAGATTCGGACGGTGTAATGGCAAGAGTTGACATGCGTTATGCATAAAAATGGAACGTGTAAAGTGTATATTCGACAAGTGTAATGTCTAGAGTTGACACGCGTTATGTGTAGTAATGGAACGTATTAAGTGTATATTCGACAAGTGTAATGTCAAGAGTTGACACGCATGATGTGTAGAAACGGAACGTTGAAAGTGTAGATTCGGCTAATGTAATGTCTAGAGTTGACACGTGTGATGTGTAGAAATGGAACGTGTAAAGTGTAAATTCGACCAGTGTAATGTGTAGAGTTGACACACGTGATGTGTAGAAACGGAACCTTTAAAGTGTAGATTCGACCAGTGTAATGTCTAAAGTTGACACTTGTGATGTGTTGAAATGGAATGTGTAAAGTGTAGATTCGACCAGTGTTATGTATACAGTTGACACGTGTGATGTGTAGAAAGCACCGGAACGTGTAAAGTGTAGATCCGACAAGTGTAATGTGTAGAGTTGACACGTGTGATATGTAGAAACGGAACATGTTTAGTGTGGATTCGACCAGTGTAATTGTAGAGATGACACGTGATATGTTTTGCCTTGTTAACCGGTATATGGCCACTTTGTACTAAATGTCATTGATATGTCAATCGTCTTGACAGTGCCGCATATGTACCACATACGTCATGTATTCGTTTGTTTGTTTATTTGTTTGGTTTAGATACTTACCGTCATGTTTATGTCATAAAGGGAAAACAAACGATCAGTTAACCAAACGAGATTTTCTTGGGATCCTGGAAAGTTAATTGTCTTTGAATACTTCCTATCAAAACGATAAAAAAATGCAAGAATGATGCATTTGAACCATTTACGGGAGCTGCACCTGTTTTCAAAACAGAAAGAAAAATAATGGTTTGTATACATACCGGATGCTTATTTGTGTTTATTTGTGTTTGTATGTTTTTTTGTTGTTGTTTGGGTGTGTTTTGGGGGGAGGGGGTTTGCATCATGCAGATATTTAATTTCCAAAAAAAAGTTTATTGTCTAGGCTTGTAATATTCAATCAAAATATACAATACATATAAATATGATGAGTAGAAACACAAAAAAAAACATGGAAATGGGTCGCTGCCTTGGAACAGTCATAAGTAAAGTCGCCGCTGGAGACCTAAAACATGGTTCACGGATGTTTTCAACAGCGCTGTTCCCACAAAGTAAGGTGTAAACTAAATCAAACTAGTATCAGCTCACACGTGCGACAGTGTACACATATGTATAGCGTAATTCTTGTAATGGAAAACAAACAAGGATGCATGAAAATGTATACATGACTTTGCAAGAACCGAAGTAGCAACATAATAACATAGATGATATATACGCCACTTTGGAGCTTAACGCTGGTTCACGGACGCATTCATAGACCAATACGAATCAGATTTATTGCGTGCCATTTGAAACAAAACTATATACCGAAACCTCATCAAATGTAGCAATGCTGTTAACTTAATACCATTGCAACAATAGTATATGTAATTAAATTACAGTATGATTACGCGACTAATTGAATGTCTACAATAGATCAGTATTGGATATTTTCCTAATGTGTTTTCTATATTATGTGTATAGGATAACAAAATTATATAACAACATATTAATCTAATAATTAAACTCATATTTACGACATTGGCAGTCTGTGTTTCATATGATTGCAGGACAATTCAATAACCAACCTCTTTTCAGAAACCAGTGAGACTATAATATATAATAAGGTATGTTTTATAATTTGATAAGGTTTTTTCTTTCTTAATGTACATTAGTGATATAAGGAACAGAAGATAGATTTTGTTAGGACTTATACATAACTAGACATCAATGTACAGACTTGGCTACGTCGAGTGTGCCTGAATTCAGTACAAACGATAGACACAATATCAATTTCAACATGGCTATTATCATTATTTAATATATGTAAAATGATTCCTAAATCCAGTAAATGTCCTCATATATGATGGTTATTGACAAGTCTTTATTATCTGTCTTAAAACTGTTTTTTTTCTTATTACAGTAATGAAACAACACTATGAATAAATACAGCGTACGTTATAGCGCTGTGTCATAGAGCTAGGGATGGAAGGACAGTCATGTAAAGGATATATTCCCGCACCCGGTAAAACATCGAAATCTTGTATGCAGGCCAAGTCAACTACGACTGTAACTTTTTACCTATTAATTACTCTTAAATTATGTCATATAACAATTATTACTATTTAAGGCGGCGCACACATGGTGCAGTACACCTACCAATTCTTTAAGCGACTAAAACTAGTAAGTATATTTATAATAATACGTATTTAGTATATAAATAACAGTCATGCTTTTAAAGGGCAACAACTTCAATTCATCTTATGTAACTAGTTAAAGAGAAATAACTCGCATATATATTCAAGCTAAACAACGAATATCTTCATTCAAGAACATTTGCATATTTCCTTTTAAGCTTAAATGATTTATTTGCATCGATTGTGAAGCAATTGGACAAATCACGCTCGAAGAATATTCGGGTTTAGTGACATTATATGTATCAATTGCATTATATTGAAAATATTTGTATATGTTTATACTGTTAGTTATTTGTGAACATTAGCATTTAATAAATAAAGTCAAAAGAAACCATAAAACTAGTTCTAGCCTATATAGATGACATTCTCGCTCGAGGACAACGCAATATTTTCGTGGCAGGGGATCGGAACAATGACACACCGAAACTGGATTCGATACTCTACCATGAGACAACGTGCTCCAATAACACATGACGCTTTTCAAATGAGTTTACAAGATGGGGTATGATTTATTGCAAAGTAAGGTAAGTGGACATAGACAGTAAATAGAAAGCATTGCTCTGAGAGGCCCAGCCCCTTATAATTCATCGGTTTTACTATTTGTTAACAATGTTGATATTGATAGGAGAGAATTGTGGAGCCTTGATACCACACCTCACTGGATAATAGATGGTCTTTCGGAAATTGCATATGGTTAAGCTGAGTTGTTACAAAATATCGCCTGGGGTTAAGCACATCTTGTTCAGCTCAATACATCAAGGGGAATAGTTTTGCCAATATTGGATAATGAGTTTAATGGAGTTTAGACAAAAAACTCCGCTGATGACCTTTATGTCGTTCCGTGACGCGGTTTCATGGTCACGCACTGGACTCCAAACGGACATATGAACAGACATACGAGTCAAATTGCCGATTTCGTATTTAGGTTTATGTTTAAATGAAAATAACGATGCTGGTTATAAGCAACATGACTTTATTCAAATCAATAAACAACATATTTTAATTGATATGAATACTCGTACACTTATGAATGTATGAAATATTCCAAAAGCGACTGTGTGTCACAGCAATTTCTACCCAAATGCTATCAAAATATATACTATAATACCAACTACTAAATCCAAACTCAAATCTAATACATTTTCGAGTATACGTGATTATGTAATAAACAATTCAAGTAACCATAGAAACTGCTAAGCAATATAAAAAGGTAGACTAAGTATTAAATGCAAATTGTATAATTATAGATAAATAATAGAACGACTAAAATGTAATATAAAACGCAAATTTCAAATTGGTTGAATATACTTAAACAATAGTGTAACTATTAAGAAATGTAAAACGCAAACCAGTATATGAAAAAGCCGCTAATACTGAAAGACAAACTCATTTAATGCACAGTCACTCAGTCAGTTTCCTGACATGGACATCCTGTTTTTCAGCTAAATTATGAATCGCTTTTATGATGATGAATTTAATACAAACGCTTTAGATCATATGTTTTCAGAAAATAGACAAGTATAAAATTATGTAAATATAAATC
This sequence comes from Panopea generosa, assembly GCA_029582155.1. Classification (NCBI taxonomy): domain Eukaryota; kingdom Metazoa; phylum Mollusca; class Bivalvia; order Adapedonta; family Hiatellidae; genus Panopea; species Panopea generosa. Next base: position 21,915,967 of record CM055906.1, on the reverse strand, counting down.
ATTCCCCATCCTCAAAGCCTGCAATGACATAATTCCCATGAGTTTAATGCGTAAATACCGAATATAGAATTGCTTAAACAGAAATGTTCGCACTTCTTGGTGCTACTTTAAATTTATACAGAATGATAAATTAAGCACCGAGCCAAGTGACACTAATTGTCGATAAAAAAGTAATATACATTTCCACATGATACAAAAGCAATTGATCAGTCATAGAATATTGTAAGTAAACGCACAAAATATTCAACATCGTACTGAATGTATATTTGTTAATAGTCCCAATACATCCCTCAAAGCTCTCCACGTATTTATTATAGCCGTATTTTATATCCATATACTATTATCACGCATTTAAACACACAATTATTTGATACTCATGCATTACCTTTTATTTTAAAAGTCTCCATTTATACTAATAATTAAAATACCATGCACTTATGAAAATTGCAATACACCGAAAGACTTTAGAATCGCAACACTCAGATTAACAGCAATATTACATCGAGCTCGTTATAGATTTTTTTACATTTATTTTATTTGAAAATATACCATATGTCTAACTTTCCTGGAAATCTTTATCAAATTGTGTTGCTATTATTACTTCCTTTTATTGATTTGAAACTAAATAAAAAGTACTTAATCGCGGCCTGATAGAGTTACTCATTGGCAAGTATCGAGTTATGCTAAAACACTGGCAAATGAAACGGAAAGTACCTTACAAGGACATAACCAACCATTATCTTCGTATGGGACCTTCCTGTTTGTAATTCAATAACGTTCTCATCATTAAATGAACAGAAATATAGGTAACGAATATTTAAGTAAATGAACAAAAAAACTTTGAATAAAAAAAGACTCAGTAAGTTGGTAAGAAGGTAACAAGACAATGGCATCATCAATACCTGCCATGTTTTAGCAGAAGCACTCAGGAAAATGACACATTTGTCTTATAAAAAATAAGACATTATTCATTGTTATTGTTTAGTGCAAATCGAACAACGGCATCACCGGAACTATGTTGTGATTTTGACTGAATACATTTAGATAAAAAAATAGTACCTTTAGAAATAAGCAGAAGGAAAATTGTTTTAAAAAAAGAAAAATGTTACCTTTAGACATAAGCGTTAGGTAATTTGTTTTTTAAAAAGAAGTAACAAACAGGCTAAAATGTTATGCAGTTGTTTAAGGGTCTATCTGATCTGAATTCGTTCATTTATATTGCATTATAAGTAATAATTTAGCGGTATGCGTATTAACACATCGTAAAAATCTCTTTGTAAATTGTGATTTCTGTCAGAAGTTCAAACAATTTACAGCTTGTTCTTAGCCTGGCTGACAACAATTGTTTCTGTAAATGTGAGATTGGCTCCTGGGTCCAGTGTCAGAGGTGTACATCTAGCTCCGGCCTCCACACACACCATCGTCTTGTATTCCTCATCACCTAAGTCTGGAATACGTTTAGCTGTTTCAGCCCCAGGGTTCCAAACAACTGGAAATGCACACATGTTTTAAATAGATACTTTTTATAAATCACTTAAAAAACATACAATGCATAAATGTGTTTTTGCTTCTCGTAAACATAAGCTTATCTGACGGCCTTAATATGTTGTGGGATAATAGTTGTTTTGAAGTGGGGATTTTCAAGTAACTAAAGTTCATGGACCAAGCTGGATTCGCACCTGACGACAAAGGCTGGAGAGACCCAAATGATCTTAGGATGGTTGTGTATCTTTGTCATGTTCTACATATATTTGATACATAATAACACGCAAATACAATAATGCAAAGATTTCATGATATATATATATATATATATATATATATATATATATGCCGGGGCAAAGCCCGACTATTGAAAACCCACCACAAGCTAGAGTTTTATTTCACAATTTCTGATTGTACTAGCATTGACATAGCATTGAAAATAAAATATGGTGTGCTACCGTTCGGTGCGATCTTAAAACCTATGTATGGTTAAATTGCAAGATAAGACGAAATTTAAAAAAAGTATCCTAATATAAGTGTAATTTAGGTTCTGGTTGCCAGTAAGGTTTCGCATTAATTAAAAAGAATGCGCTTATAGATTGTTGATAACAAATACTGAAATGACAGTTTGGGAGCATTTTTAAGGTAATTGAATGCAGAGTGCGAAATGAAACCATCGAAATGTAATTTAAATAGTGGACTGGATTTAAAAATATCTGATCATGGTGGGATAATTTAGCATAATTATGGTCATATTCCGGTTAGCTTATTGTTTTGCTGATTTATATTAATAATATTATGCTCTTCCCGTTAGTTAGCCGACATCTTTATTTTATACAAACATAATAAATGATTGCATTGCAATAGAGTACACCTATACGAGGTATGTCCAAAAAGTAATAGGACGCATTTAGAACTATGCCTTTTACTGATTCAATTCAAACAAAATTTGGCATGTATAATTTTACATATTTAAACTATAAGCATGCACAATTTCAATATCTTACACCACCATTTAACGGTTATTTCGACAAGTCAGTGTATATGTAACAATGTATGGGAGAATTTGACAGTTACTTGTACGACGTCAAGTTGACACTCAAATGAAAGTCATACTTTTTTCGAAGTATGAACCGCTGTGCAAAACACAACTTTTGTGGTAATGCACCGACGTCTGGTACATGTCACGATACTATGATGACTCACATAATGTAAACTAAGACACATGGATGGCCCGGAGGTACTGAATGCGCTTTTCACAAAGATCTGACTTATATCCAAGGAAACCCATACAAGAATTCGGTCGTCTAGATCGCTGATGGTCAGTTACTTTCGACTCACTATTGGAAACCCGTTTGTACCACCAATAGATAAGACTCCAATATATACCTTCTGTTAAAGAGTTTTGTGAAATAAACTGCAGAGTATCCTGTGGAACAAAAATATACCCAACACAAAATTTTACCACACTTCAAATTCCCACTCTAAGCGTGACGTCGTCCGTTTTTGTTAATATACAAATTCGCACTCGTTATTTCAAAAGTGCCCACAATATTTAAATGTTTATCGATAATGTCGATTTTTAAACGACATTCGCACATGACCTGAAATTACGACCACTGGTATTTTTATATAATTTGGCATAATATTTAGGGACTTGTCAGCTTTCCAAGGCATTATTATTTTTTTAAATGGCGTCTAATTTTAAGAGTCCCCCGTACTTCTAAACTCGCATTACTATGGTGTTTTTGCATGAACTTAATAATACTAAAGGTTGATTTGATGTTTTATGACAATAGAAGATGTGTCGATCTATTCATTGATACCACTGATTTGCATGTAACGCACTAAATACAAAAATGATAGGGTCGTCCTATTACTTTTTGGACATACCTCGTATTAACAAAAAATGTTTAATATATTTATTTGAATAATCGAACTTTACTGATGTCAGGGAAACCGGAGGTACTTATGGTGACATTTGAACACTCGTCGCTAATATCAGGGACCAGTTTCACCGGGCCTGGACACTTCTCATATAGCCTGTAAAAATAAGGATGTACTAGCATATAGAATTAACTTAAGATGAACTTACTGATATAACATAAATACAATCTAAACACAGAATATGAGAGTGTCTGTTTAGATGTGCCAGTTATTAACATTTAAAATATTAATTCCTCAACACTCATTAGAATTTAGCATGTTATAAGACCAGTAGTAGATTCGGAGGACCGAGGCTCATATGATTTTATCCATCTCTACAGTCATGTGTACGGTAATTGAGCAAAACGCTCTAGCCACATAGTTTAGTACTGTCGTCTAGTAGTAGCATCGGAGAACCCAATGCTCTGGGCTTTTATCCATCTCCACAGGCATGTGTTGGGTTATTAAGCAAAACACTCCATCCACATAGTTTAGTACTGTCGTCTAATAGTAGCATCGACGAACCCAGTGCTGAAGGTTTTAATCCATCTCCACATGCATGTGTTGGGTCATTAAGCAAGGCACTGTATCCACATATGTTAAGTACGTGTTCTATCCAAAAATACTTCGAGCGTAACGTGTACATGTTGTAACAACTTGTTTCACAATCAATGCAAAATAAATAAGTTTACAATAAGAAATCAATAAGAGAATTTCCAGTAATACAAAGATGATGTTAGTTCACTTTTTAAAGTCTTTTACGCAATATCTCCGTGTATGCAACACGTGGCCTTGACACATGTATGATAACAACACACCGTAATTTATTTATTTTGTATTTTTAATTCATAATTATATGCGGAAATAAAAATAATATAATAATAGGTTGTGAGCTAAAACCCAAACCAATCAAATTGGTACAAATCAGACTGGCCTTTTGTTATACTTATATATATGCTTGTATTCTATGGAAAACATCCATGCAAGAGTAGTAAAACAACCTCAGTAAATTCCACCACTTACTTATCAAGCTCTTCACCACCAAAAAATTTCACGGCGTCATCGTCTGTGTGTTTGCCCCCGCGAATCTACAAACACAGGTAAGTAATGATAAACGGACATGAGTTTTGATCAAATCTAAAAGGGAAAATTGATAATTATATTATTTAATCAAGTTATCATTGTAATAAACACGTGCATATTTCATATTTACACTTATTAATAAATAAGATATGTTATTTTTATTAATTTCAATAAGATACGGATTTATTTTAGCATAATGCATTACATTTATTTATAAGTAAATCACTTAATGATATCACGTGGTAATTTACTATTTGAAGCAAGCTTAACACTGTTATTTACGAAAAATATTGTTTTTATATTGTTGCAATGAGCGTTTAGTACAGATATTTGGTTGCCGTTTTCTTTTAATCGTAGTAGTAGTAGCATTGCAGTTTTATTAAAGTGTATACATTAATCAAAGTATTAAAGTGTATACATTAATCAAATTATTTAATCGTATATATTACTCAAAGAGTTAAAACGTATAATACGTTAATCATAATATTAAAGCGTATGAATAAATGAAAGTATAAAAGTGTATACGTTAATCAAATTATTAAAACGTATACATTGATCAAAGAAATAAAGCGGCACATTAGTACAAAGTAACTTAACAAACAGGAAGTCTTAAAAAATGTTGATCAATACATTCTATACAAATATAACAAAACTTTTGTAAATGAAATACAATTATTCTGTTGGCAAAAAGGTTTTACTTATATCTTTATCTTAATATAAAAGTTTTATTTTCTTTCAAGAAACCAATATCTTTGTTTGTTGTAATAATAAGGAAATCAATACATAAAGTCAAACATATATAGGCAGTCACCTATTTTAAGCAGCCACCTGTCTAAAGCAAACATATTTTCTATTTCCCATTCTTATGCTTTCAGAGTAAATAAACCTGTATTAAGCAATCACCTGTCTTAAAAGGCCACTTTTGCTTCTTTCCTTGAATGGCTGCTTACGATAGGTTTGACTGTATGATGATTTGGAGGAATAAATATTTTTTCATAAATAAAATATTGTGTTTTTTTTCTTTTTGAAAAGTCGTACAAGTGCATGGTAATATGTATTCTTAAACAACAAACATTACAAGAATTATTTTCTGATGATCTCAAATGAATGAGTGAATGAGTGAATGAATGAATAGGGTTTTACGGTGTACCAACACACTATAGGTTATTCGACGACAACAGGAAGGAAGGTTCCAGGTTCACTCTACATGTACAAAAACAACAAAATAACATACAAATTAAAATAAAATCAATGAATGAATATGCAGAATGAACCTAGAACCTTGATACCTGCAGAACTGCAAAGTTTCAGCATATTTTCAAAGAGTTGTTACATTATGATGATCATTTTAAATTCAGTTTCATCTTAAAAATGAGCACAACTACAAACTGTTTTCGTTACCAATTTCATCTTTTAGAAATAAGGTTTATAACTGAATTATAACAATCTAATTACTTTAGTTTTGACTAGCAAACTGCTTTGATAGTTACAGGAAACATAAGCAAATAGTTTTCTCCTTCTATGACAATTATATTGGTTATTTCACAACAACTAGGAAGAAGAAATGTATACTATGTCCTTATATTTGAGTCCTTGGAGACCAAATACTCTGGTCTTGTTGATATCGGCGACATGGAAGTAGGTGTGCATAAGGGTGGTAAAACTAAAACTCTTCGTATCTGCAGTAAATATAAAAGAAGCAAAATAAACCAACAGTGTCATTTTACTAACAATTAAGAAACATCACTTCTCTTTATAGCACACTGATTAGTGTAATAAAGAAGCATCTTACCGTATGAACAAATGACTTTATATTTATTGTATATTAAGCGGCGTCAGTGATGCTGAAATCCAATTTTACTAATAAAAGTAAAGTATATTGTTTGTTCATTATATTGTCACCCCTATTGAATAGGCATCTCACAATGGGCTTATGAGACCCCTTTATGCTGCACACAGTTACTTCCCAAACGTTATCATTGCTTGGCATCAGGTTGTTAGACATTCGGTACCGATCTGACGCATTAACGGAATACGGTTACCTATACTCTGAAACGTATCAAATCAATCTACGAACGTACAACTGTATGGCAATATTGGTATGTCTGGAGGTATACCTCTGTTTAATGCTCAGTTTTAGAATATTTACCATCTCGGAAAATCTGTTTATTTAGTTAAAGCTTCGAACGCAAAACAAGTTGTTACTTATAAAAATAACGCTCGAAGTCTTCCTAGGTAGAACCAGTACTAAACATTTGCGATAAAAGTGTCTTGCTCAAGTACAAAACACTTAGCCATGGGGGATCGAATCTATGACTGACTGGTCTTGGGCTAAGTGCTCTACCAGAGAACTACTCGCTCCATCTCTGTTTATTAACAAATGTTTAATGTAATATATTGAAACGGCCTCCTACTTACCAGTATTACAGACATCCAATGTCAAGTTCAGGCGATCCTTGCTTAAACAAACCGTGTACATCAACTTGAATCTAAAAAAATACCATTTGTATATTAACATTTAATGATGAATGATCGAAACATTGTCAAATACGCAAGAAATTATAGTGTATACATATATACGAAATAAAAGGGCTATAAAACAATCATCACATAACCAGAACTGCCATTTATGTGAATTCGAGAATAATGCAATTAAACGGTTGTTTGTTTCATTTTGTGTGTTGTGTCATATTTTTTGTTGCACAAGTAAAACACGATTTTTCTCGGCCAAAATGTCACCCGAGGGAAAATACTTGGGTATTATTGGCAAACTTCTGTGTCAAGAACATTGTCTGGGATGCTTAAAAACACTATGTTTTAACTGTTCCTAAAATAGAACGTCGTCTACAGTATTGTGAAGAAGCACAGGCTTTCTATGTACGGCTTGAGTCACGAGTTTTATTTTTAGTATTTAAAATTGTTGGTATACAATACCTTGCATCCCATATAGCCCTCGTGTCTTGATCATCAACCAGAGAGAAGCTGGCGGTAACAGAGCCATCGTCTGTCTGTAAATATGGATAACATTATATCTAATTTGTTCGATTTAAATTTCCAATAACAAAACAGCAAGCGGTCAATAATTCCAAATATTATATATTTAAACATATTTTTCTAGAATAAATATTAAAATGTACCCATGATCTATACATAGTTCGTCCAAAACCAAGTACATGTAATGATTATTTATGGGTTACTTTTACGATTGGTTTATTATATATCTATTAGTTGATTAAAAAGCAATTGAAGCTTCCGGTAATGTATTATCAACTTCAGATTTTTATAGAACGAAATATTCAATTATATCTATGATTTATACATAGTTCATTCACTAAAAAGTACATTGGGTGATACTTGTTTATCTATTTTATAGTTGATCAAATAGCAAATGAAGTTCCAGATAAATTGTATTAAATTTCTTCACATTTTTATAGAAAGAAATGTACCGATGACTTATAAATAGTTCGTCCAGAGTAAAATATATGATTATTAAATGTTTATGTAAATTTATGCACAATGTCAATTTGAATAAAAGCTGATAAAAGTACATTTAGAGTCGGAATTATGTTTGGCAAAGTTATAAAGAAACAAATAATCCAACTATTGAATATTTAGGTTACAATACAGATTTTATCTTTTTCAAAAAATAATGATAATAAAAAATGATATTGCAGATTATGAAAAAATCAATTCATTGCATTTTACAAGTGCTTAACATACAGTTAATATACATCGAGTAAAAATATTCCACTAATAATAACTGAGTACCGATCTTAATGTTTACTGCTATATTCATCACAATTGAATGTAATGGAAATTGAAAAAATATGTTTTTCTCTTAAAGAATACACATATTTTGAATTATTAATTTCAAAGTAGTTCATTATGATCCAATAGATATTAAGTGAATTTACATTTGAGATGTTTCATGTGTTCATATACATGTATCTTCTATGTTTACTTATTGTACATTAATAAGGAAATGTAGTTGTATTATTTCTTTGCATATGTGATCCATCAACAATATTTTTACCATTGTGAAAACAAATTCATTCTGATACATACATAAATGTGTGGAAAGGTTGAAGAATGTCATTTTAATATAAGAAAATAAACACATTTTACATCTTGTTTTATCCGTTATAAATTATTTCTCTTTTTTTTAATACGGAATTGGCCTATCTAACTACCCATATTATGAATAGGGTATACTACCAACAGGCCAACAAAATAATTGATTCCTGTTCAACAGTATCTGAGGAATTGATTTTTCTGGTAAGTAGGCAGTATTCAATTACTATTCTTAAATTATATATATAAACGACTAGCAAAATTGTGCCCATATCATACACGCATGTAAATTGACAAAAAAATATGTATATATGTGTAATAATTTACTCTATGTGGTTCAGACTCCAGGGTCCATCGTTTTCTTCTGGCAAAACCATGCTTGGGTCCCAAACTCCAAGGTCCAATGTGAGCTGCAAAAAATGAATTATAATGTGGCATTTACATTAGTTACTTGACATTAACATGACTATGTATTTTAAATTCAGCTTATTACAACTGGTCCGTAGCAAGATTTAGATAGGATCTTATTTTAACTCACATATTATACGAATGTTTCTATATTTTTTTGTAATTTAAATGTCATCATATGCCCATGTGCAAAGTTTGACATCACTTTGTTTTAATCATTTATATTTGATATATTCTTTTTGCCTCTTTTTTTCTTTTGAAGAACTATATCATGAGAAAATAATGAATAAAAAGGATATGCAAGAGAAACATTTTTTATTCTATTTTCTACGTTAATATGTATGCAACTGTTCCATAACCAGTATTTAGACATTTAACTTTTAATGGAACTGTCCATTTAACAAATCCCCTGGACAACCATGCTTGTCTCCAATTCCAGTTATCATGAACCTAATTCTAGAACAGTATATTGAAGATCTTCCTTTATATATATTGTATTACATAATTGACTATATGTAGTAAGTTTTTGAGCATGTAATTAACCCAATTAATTATTTTGCTTTGCTTTAATGCCATCATAAGCATGAAATTATATCCATCCCTTTTAAATTTTGAAATATACTTAGTTTATAAACTAATTTATTTTACTTCGAATGTGAAACGAATTACCACAACTTAGACAAAACCACGCTCGAAGTCTTCCGGGGCAAAACCAGTACAAAGTATCTGCGGAAAAATGAGTCCTGCTCAAGGACTCTACATACAAACGTGAAAGGGATCGAACCCACGATCCGACGCATAGGCATAGTATCACCATTGCAAAACAGATTGTGGCATAATGGCTGCCATAAATACTCCTAATTTCTTTTTCTCTAAAAATACATTTTTTATTGTCATTTCTTGGTTTGGTTGGCATTGTTAATCTATTTGGAACATTTCAGAAGCATTGTCATGTTTGAATTGTGAATTTAAAAGAAAAAAAAGATTCTGAGATGGGGAGTATGAATACAATATTTTGGAAGTTTACTTCCGTTTTTTCAACGGTGTTTACACTTGACAGAAAAAAATCTCTTATGTGACACATGACCCCTACTTTTTTCATCATATTTTGGTAGTGAAGAGGTTGGCAAACAGGAATATGTAAGTTTCACTTCTTTAATTTAGCATTCTCTATGAATGACAAGCCTTTAAACTTTTATAATTTACTATAGAATAAAGAACAAAAATCAATGGTGTGGTTACACCTCAAACACTGGACCATGTGTTCCACTGAAACATACTTGTCAGTTGGAAAGCCTATTTTGTAATTGTGTTTGTCTCTCTAAAACTCAACATGCAATAGTACATGTACAACAGGACAATTCTTAATATATTTCACTAATGTCTGGTCCAGTAATCATGTGTGTAAATTCTAGGTCATAAGTAATATTTATGTTAAGTCTGGGTGAGAAATCGTATGTGTGAGATATTAGTAATATTAATGTTAAGTCTGGGTGAGTAATCGTGTGTGTAAATTCTAGGACATTAGTAATATTTATGTTAAGTCTAGGTGAGTAATAATGTGTATAAATTATATGTCACTAGTAATATTTATGTTAAGTCTGGGTGGGTAATCATGTTTGTAAATTTTAGTTCATAAGTAATGTTTATGTTAAACCTGGGTGAGTAATCGTGTGTGTGAATTCTAGGACATTAGTAATATTTATGTTAAGTCTAGGTGAGTAATAATGTGTATAAATTATATGTCACTAGTAATATTTATGTTAAGTCTGAGTGGGTCATCATATTTGTAAATTCTAGTTCATTAGTAATATAATGTTAAGTCTGGGTGAGTAATAATATCTATGGCATGAGTTTTCGTCTCTTGAAACAAGTGAGGGAATACGTGTAACTCTTGTCAAAATATAGGACATAACTCCTCTACCCTCATAAATAGCATTACTAGTCACTTGTAATAAACTGTGCCAACATGAAATGGCAAACAATATAGTTCAAATCACACGAAGTAGCAGGCATTGTCGAAGAACAACTTACAATTATTTTAATATACTCAATACTACAAGTGCAAAAGCATTCAATAGTGAAAACAATATTTTCCGTCGCTGAAAATGTTAAGTGACCACCGAATGGAAATATTTCTATGTTCAAAATTTTCATGAATTATCTGAAATTAAATCAAAGACTGCAATGTAATAAATATACGCAAGTAAAAAAAATGTTAGCGGAAATCATTAAACGTTATGTTTGTAAATTGAATAAAGAGATTTAAAGAATATAAATATTTAAAGAATCGTTAAGTTATATTAAGAAACGTTTTTTTTCTTGGCCAATTGACCTCATGTGGATTGTTTATCAAACAAGTCAATAAGCCAATCGAAATTGTTTGCTACGCCACCGTTTTCCTCAGACAAGCTTATGATGTCTAAGTTAACACTTGAAGTTGTCATTGGACAAACTACGCCACATGACCAGTGGGTGGATAAAAATTGTTCTTGCATCAGGTCAATTATCCCCTAATGCCACTGACGCCGACAAATTGGGTATAACAGTCGTTCACCAATTATTAAACAGTCGGGTTAAAAACTTTTTTTTCAACATTTAAAATTGTATCAGCTTTTATGTGATTTTTTTACACAAAATAACTTATTATCTCACAACGAGATCGGACATATACACTAGATATTAAACAGTCTAAAACAATCTAGGATCGAGTGACATAAACGAGATCGGATATATACACTAGATATTAAACTAATATACAAAATATAGAAGCGAGTGAATGAAGTAATACTCTGGTTCTGTATCACATAAACTTGTACTTACGAAACACCAAAGGAATTCCCGCTCGAATCGGTGTTTTGTTGTCAAAAATTGCTTGTTTGCTGAAATAAATATTGACAGCTGATTGGAATGGCGATTTAATGGCACTTTTAACACATACATAGATTGTATTTGGCATATTCAGTTTTTTTGGTTGAGAAGGACCTCGTAATGAATCTTAAGCAGAACCTTGGTCCTTCTGCAAGTAACTGGTAAACTTTCTAACATAAATGGTTTTGGAAACTCGAGCCTACGACCTCAGCGGTGAGAGGAAAGTGATATTGACACGACGTCTTGGGTGACTAGGCCACGTAGGATCCGAATCTGAGCCAAAGCTGATTAAATTCCAATAATTAGGCAATCAAATATTTCAAAAACCCAATTTCACGGTGACCAATTTAAGTATCTTTATAGAATACCTCTTTTATAACTTTATAAGATTTGAATGAAATAATTTAATATTTGACTTTGTTTATAATTGTTTTTAATGTTAAAGCATGGAAATGATGATATAATAAATTTGATAGATCTGAAAATATACAAGGGAAATATGGATAGAGATGATTTATCGATATATCTTGAAAAAAGAAATCACTGATTTCATGAAATACTGCTTTAATCAATTACTGACTATTCGCAAAGAGGGCACCACGGATGACGAGAATAATCTAATTTCAGTAACGCACAAGGCAAAACATAGTTGAATAAACTATTTATGGTTATTCGTACATTATAACTGGCATTCATTCTGGTCGGGATGCTCAACGCTCAAATGCCAAACTAACCATTTTCCACAACATCGCGGCGGTGGTCTAGTTGTAGTGAGTCCGCCTTGCATGGTGAAAGCCATGGGTTCGATACCCGGCCGGGTCATACCAAAGTTTTGGAAAATGGTACTAGAAGCTTATTCATTTGGCGCTCAGCATTTACAAGATAGTTCTTAGTCTGGTTAGCCCGGTGTCAATATAATGTGACTTTGTGGGGTAACATACCATGTAACATGATACTCCAGTTTTGAAACAGTTAGAAAACTGTCTCAAGTAGATACCGTCGCGATATAACTGTTACATTGTTGAACGCGACGATAAACACCATACAGCAACAACCATTCCTATGTGTCCGAAACATGACGTCATTTTATACATACCGCTTTAATGACATAGTAATCTCCTGACACATTTCAAGGAAGCAATCAAATATCAATGTTAAATTTGACAATTCAAGGAACATAACTTCATCATTAAGTGTCCAGTTGGGATAATTCGAGGACTTGTAGGGTTGAATGAAAAAAACAGGTGCTAGGCTGCACACATGTTAAAATAATTCATTTTTTGCAAATTCAATTGTTGTTGCTCAAAATTTATTTAATCGTTTGGCCAGCCCATGGTTTGTCTGAGATATTATGGTTACAAAAAAACTGTGTTTATCTGGTGGCGATCCGGTGAAATCTACGAGTGCTAGAGAGTTGACGATTCCACGGTCATAAAACATCCCATTAATTGTCTAGTTCGGCTAGTTCAAGAGCTTGCTTTAGAATATATTGTTTATTTGGTTACGATCCAATAAAATTGCAGGTACAAGAGTGAACATAGCCAACAGTTAACTGACGGACGACGGACGGACGGCGGGTACATGGTCACCAGAATAGTTCACATTGAGTTTTGCGTAGGTGAGCTAAATTGTGCGCATAATTCCAGACATACATGACTGTGTTCAATTCAATTACTGTTTTCATTTTTGCTGTTAAAACTTATAGAAAGGAGATAACTATTGCCAATGAATTGTACATATTCTTGTAAGAGTTATTCTTCCACGGTTCGTTCTACCCAAAATTCACATTGCTGTAAGATAAGAATGCCAAAATATATGATTGCTGACCACGGATAACTTAATCCGGACATCATATTAACATGTTTTTTCTTATATCATCTCATATATAAAGAATATGTTCGCTAAACGGACATAAAAAAACAGCGGTTATAAGAAACATACTATATGTAGTCAGTCATACAGTCCCAATGAAAATAAATATCGAATAAATATTAATTTAATCTACAATCTATCTATTATGTAACAGATGTTCGTGTTGTGACTCAGTGTGTTACTGGAGGGGGAAAATCCAATAGCTAATTATTTTGTCATTTAGCTAACTGTAGAAACTCTACGTGGCTCTTTACAAATATATTTTTTTTTAATTATGTTTAACGCCGTTTTCAACACATTTCAGGTTATATATGGCCTATCAAGTTTTACTGGTAGAGGAAGACCTCAGACTGATTTAGACCACCGTCCTTCCACAAGTAACTACTCTCTCACATAAAGTTTTTGAGCCAACGGGAATTTTACCTATGGTGAGAGGTAAGTAATCTTGAGACGGCGCCTTAAACCACTTGGCCACGGAGGACCGCAAATGTATATAATACTCCATGTGGGGACATAAAATTAGTATATTAAATAAAATATAAGTGGGATATACTGTTGTTTAATACAAATTAACAATTTTAGTGGATATATCGTGCACTTTTAACAGCACGAGTTTACATCCGTGTTGCATAGTAAAGTTCTTCAATGAACCTATTTAGAATGTTGGCGTTCATTTTAACTTGAACGTATATCTATACCATTGAAACGTCAGATTTAGCTTTTGGCATTATTTTGGGTAAAATCAATCGTATTGCAGTAATATGCTCATTCGTTATGAATTTGATGTTGTCACATATACATTAAATACATAATATAGACTGTGCCGTACTGTTCTGATTGATGTTATAGCCTGAAGATAACTATTTTCGCAATTACAACTCGTGCAATTTCATCGGAAACCGAAGTTTTTACATACATAGTTATTATTGCCAACAAATTGTACATACTCTTTTTAATATGTTAACGAACGTGTTTCTTATATTATCTCATACATAAAGAATATGTTCGTTATGCTGACATAACGAACAGTTGTTATAAGAAGTATACTACATGTAGTCAGTCATACAGTTCCGATGAAAACATATATCGTATTCATATTCATTCAGTCTACATTCTATCTATTATGTGATTAAAACAGATGTGTCACTGGAGTGGGGAATCCAATAGCTAATTAACTTGTCATAAAGCTGTTTGATGAAACTACAGATTCCCTACGCGACTCTCTGCAAATATATATAAAAGACCATGTAGGGACATAAAACTAGTATATTAAAGAGCAAATAAGTGGGATATACTGTTGTTTAATACTAATTAAACTGCCACAATGTTAGTGGATAAATCGTGTACTTTTAATAGGAAACGTTAACATTCGTGGCGCATATGAAATCCCTTCACTGAATCAATATAGTTTTTGCGTTTATTTTCCCTTGAACGTATACCATTGAAACTTCAGCTTTATCTTATTGCAGTAGTATGCTAATTCGTTATCAGTTTGATATTGACACATATAAATTAAAGACTTAATATATACTGTGCCATACTATTTTAATTGATGTTAAAGACTAAAAATTATATTTATGATGTAATTATAACTCATGCAACCTCATCCATAACCGATTTTTTTACATACGTAGCTATGCCCGGACTAAACCATCGTCAGATACCCCCGAGTGACAATTACAATTCTCTCCATTCATCACAGATTACCCGCGGACATTTGACGATGGGACTAAACACACCTGCACAATTAATCTTAAGCAAAGTAACTTTGACCAAAAATAGACTGCAATAATATATACACTTGTCAAAATTACTAACATTTTATTATCTTGATTATTGTATTGTATATTTTGAGTTGATATTTGATGCAAATAAGTTTAAATAGCAAAGAAAAAATCAACAACTTTGTAACTTCAAAATTCTCACTTCCGGTCACGTGGCATATTTTGGCGCGAAATCCCATTATTCTTCCGTATTGCATGTGTTAAGTTAGTGTTCTCGGGATCGGTTTTTCGTTTATATTCAAAAAAACATATCTTATTTAATAATAAAGGAAAATATGTCGTAAGATGATAACAGAAAAGCGTGAATAGGCTGTCGGCATGTTTATTGCTAGTAACTTAACCGGCAGGTAATGGACAAAGCGCAGTTTGTTATTTTTTATTTATTTATTTCATCGTTTTTCATCGTTATATTTTCTCTTTTATAAGTTCAGAATTATGCATTTTACCCTTCCGGCAGGTTTGTTTATTCATACGTTTGTCAGTCCGTCTGTGTCTTCGTGTTTTTGTTCGTATATAAGTATGTCTGACCATGTTCAATATTTCTGAAAAAGTCGCAAAAACTAGTTGTTTTATATTAAATGGGAGCATTACAGATGTTATTCTACTATTCATGAACGTTGGCTCAAGTACATTCGCATCGGACGTGTTGATGAGCTTCATAGAAAATTACAACTTGAAATATGAGCTAACGCAGCGTCAATAGCGCTGCATACCTGTGCCACACATTCGTAATAAAATAGGCGATATACATCAAAAAGGCGTCCATAATAGACAACTGAGTGATTAAACAGTACGAAATCCACTACAGACCATGGGATTTAGAGAAAAAAGTCAGTATGTGTGATAAGTATTGAGTAAAAGACACCGGCGAATTCGACTTCGGTTGTACAAGAAAGCATTTTAGGTTCACAAGAGCAGACTGGGCTCATGTCGCCTTTATATACGAGTTCAAATTTAATCTCCTGATGTCCGACTGCAGATTACGAATATATCGACGACTCTGGGAACGAAATTCGGATAATTGCATATACACGAATTTTTCTCACTTTGTTATTAGATAAACTAAAAACTGATGTGGTGGCTGTTCGAGGTGACCTTCACACAATCCAATACCAGCAACAAATACTTCGACCAATCTTATTCCCCATATTTGCACTAAGCGTTGACTGACATTCATGCAAGATAATGCATAAAACCATACTGCAAGAAATACCTATCAGCATCTTCAGGTCAGAAATTTCCGAACGACATCAATTCCATTTGACATTCGCTATGAAATTTGATGAAATACACTTCTTTGGAATACGAAAAGTATTTTGTTTCAATACATCTATTTTCAACATTATTTATTCTAATTTATTATAGATAAACAATTAATAATGAAACGAGTGGTCTGTTAGCACCTTTTACTATTGTATAGCTCATGAACTCATCAATATGTATGTGTTGTTGATGATGAAGCAATAGATTTCCATGTGAATTTTCTTATAATCATAGTAATGTATTAGTACTAGTACTTTAAATGTTGACAGAAATGACCGAGTATATACATGGTGGGATTGCGTGAAAAAGGTCAAGTTTCATCAAATCGACAGTTATTTATTGGAAATTATAATCAGAGTGTTCAAGACTTGAGCTTGTTCCTCAGAATGTGTAAATAACCAGTCGTGTACCATGAAGTTTGCAAAAAAATGCACTTCATATCAATGAATCTTGCTTGAAGTGTACTGTTATATACAGAACAAAACCTTTGAATTATGGCTGAAAGGATATTTAGCCTAAACAGGTAGCAAACACATTGATCCAATTTGACAAGCCCCAGGCGAGTCTAATCTGAGAGCAATTGGAACAAGAATACTTGTGTGGCCATTAGAAGCTATTTGTAGTGTAATTATAATGTATGATCGTAGTTTTAACATCGGAAGATATTCCTATGCAAGTCATAATACATGATCGTTGTTTTAGCCACTGAAGTTATTCCTATGACAAGTCATAATACAGTACCGTAGTTTTAGCCACTGAAGATATTCCTATGACAAGTCAGTCGTGTGTTATGTTACACCTACAAGGTTCATGGTTTATACCATAGTTGTTAAATAAGTCAGTTTAAATATCCTTTCAATAGTTTATGCTTATTCTGTTGTAGCAGCAATGTAAGTAGTTTCTACGATTCTTAATAAAATATATGAATGGTATGTGTCATTGAATTAAATGTCCATACCTGCAGAAAAATATTTCTTCTCCTCGGTCAATCCAGGATATTACAGTTGCACCTGAAATACAGATATCCTATATCCGTGACTTGAACACCAATCATTAAACTCCCTGAGACTAAGACTAACGTATGATTTTTCAAAAAAAAAAATGATTGCAATTAAAACTTTGACATTTCTTATGATGATATTAATAAAACATTTTATTGTTAATTAAAAGTTAACAAGCGAACGTTAGTAAAACCGGTCCACTCACTTTGCGTTAAGGGGAAAAGGAGTCACTATATTTTTGAAAGAAAATCTTAGATTTACGAAAGTAAGTAAAACAGACTCCTGGACTGCGTTTCACAAAATGACTTGACGTCAGTCAATTTGACAATTTCTCCGTTGTTTGTTCAAACTTGGATCGACATTTAAAATGATTATATTTTCAGAAAAAAATATAACTTTCTGAATGATTTGAGCCAACTTAGCTTCACTGGATGAAATTTAAAGATGTTATGAATAAATGTTGGTTTACGTTTACGACGATTTTTGTCGTAATCTTATTCCTGGTCTGGCCATGTTTTTCCATGTAGGTACAAATTATGATGAGTCTATAGTACCCGTGATTAACATAAATGGTATATCCAAACATGACTGTGTTACACCAATGACTGTAAAAGTTGTCTACCAACAATTAGTCATGTATAGGGTGAAATCAAATGAGTTAATCCGAATTAAGTTTACTGATAACTTATATAACGTACATGGACAGGCAATAAATAATTGGTTGTGATCAACGGATTACGAAACAGATAACATAAGATAAAGTCCAAATTAAAAAAAAGCTTTCTTTGTATGGTTTTTAATAATACCTTTTCAATGTATTAATTTGGCATGTTTAAAAGATATTCTTATTGCAGTATAGGGTCAGTAAGTATATATAAAGCATGATCAATTGGAAAAAATGTTTATAGTCAATTTCTAACATGCTCTTTAAATATGTTCAATATAATGATGAGGATTATAAAGTTTCTTTTGATAAAATTATAGATATTCATTTGTTTGTAAAATATACATGTACTTGCTTACCATGAAGATGAACGGTAACTTTTGATCCAGATTCATTTTGAAGTTCTACTGTGTCTGTCGCCATGTTTGTAATGTTTGCAAACTTCTCCGTTTATTTTTGTGTAGTCTAAAACAAGACATTACTAGATATATATTTACCTGAGCAAGGGCATGTATACTGTCAATAAATAAGAGAAAAATGAGGCAGTGCTTAAAGCAACACACCCACGTTTGAACTTTTTTAAAAAGTATCTAAATTAAGTTATGAGCACATTTCTTTTACAAAAATATGATCAATGAGCTATTTGTGTGCATATAAACATGATCCCAAAGGCTTTAGAATTGTAAAAAAGATGCCCAATATATAAAGCGTGACAAACGCGTTATAAAATATTGTTAAATTGCCGAGGATTCCAACTTAGCCTCGAATTGAATTATGCAAGTGTACGCATGCGTAACTTCCAGTTCCCTTTTCCTTTTTTTAAATGATGTTTACATTTTTACACGAGGGAATTTATCTAATGAAAGAACGACTACAGCTCGGTATAACTGTTTGGAACAATGTCATAGCCTGTGTTATATGTGAAATGAGCATGAAGCTCAGCGGACTGAAAGAGTTCGTCGTAACATGACAGGCTACAAACTACACAAGAAAACATGTAAATATTTTTTTTATTAAGATTTTAATAAGTTACCTGTTTTCGATCACTTACACTCACAGGCAGGATTAATAGACTTTGGTTGGTCCCTCCTTACAAACCCCACTCCCAAACTTTTTTTTTCAATTTTATTTTGAAATCTATGTTCAATCCATCCAAAATACCCATTATGATTGAACAAAAAAAAACAGTGAGAAACATATATTTGAGTAAAGGCCTTTCGCTTCAACGAACGGCCCCTTATATCCCCAACTGTCTTTAGACACCCGCCGTGAAAAAACTATTAAGACTATTCTTACAAGGCATACACAGAACGCTAGAGGAGGTATTACGTGACAAAATAAACCTAACATCAGAACTATCTAGCAGCTGTTCAGGAATAAGACCCTTTCAAGTCGCAACTTCCGCTGTTAAATCGTTTAGTCGACAATAAAGTGATATATTTTTAACGGGTTACAGGACTAAAACGGCTTAAAACATCTGCAGCATCTGATGATAACACGTTTAAAGGTAAGTCAACATCAAATTAATTCTTTCTTATTGATTTCGTTATCGCCTAGAACAGCTGATTAGAGCATTTTTCTACTCCGCAACTTGTTTGCTGAACGATGTCCACCATTACATTTGCCGAAGATATTAAAGTGTTACTCACCATTAACTAAGCTGGAATACGCCAACACTTGGTTTTACTAGTCCAATATAAATGTATATTCGTCAGGATTGCTTGCCACGTATGCTTCTTCCTCGGCAGGCTGAATCGATCTGCCGTGCCGTCACCGCCGGTTCGCGCTCACTGGTGATTGGTTCCATATTAGGCGGGAAGATCTCTTTCTATCCACAACGTACGATAAGTCACTACAATATCAAAATATCCACAAAACAATGTGTTTGTAAGAAAGCGCTGTTTGGGCTATTTTGCGGGGCTGTTTTTTAGGATCAATCAGCACGCTTGATACATCAATCTTTTTATTGGCTGGAACATGGCTGGCATCGTTCTGAAAATAAGTTCCGTAGCAGAAAATTGCTCTGATTAGCTGTTCTAGGTGATAATAAAATAAGTTAGTGAGCACGAAAGAATTAACTTGATGTTGACTTACCTTAAAACGTGTGATCATCACAGGCTACAGTTGTTTCGAGCCCTTTTTGTCTTGTATTAACCCATTAAAAATGTGCCAAAAAAGGTTTATATTGAACAGAAATCATCATATATTGCATATTTAAGTAAAGTTAAATGGGATATTAGTTTGTTAATCATTCGTGGAAAGGTTGCTTAAGGTCGATGCTCAGCAGTGCCGGTTTTGGTCACTGTGTTTTAGCTCACCTGAGCCGAAGGTTCAAGACGTCGTCCGACCGTGACAGATTTTCACCAATGTTTGTACGAAGCATTCAGACACAAAGCTCTCTCAAGTTTGTTTAATGATGACCCTGGGGTCAAATTTGTTCTCTTCCCAGGGGTTTATCTGTATTTATTTTTCAAAATTTCAAACATATTCTCCTCCGAAAGTGAAAGGCCTCGAACTTCGATATTTTGCCAGTACTATCATCTAATGAGTTTCTGTCAGTTTAATAGGGTAATTATCATTTAAACATCTTCGTCTCAAGAACCGTCAAATCAAATTCGTTCATATCAGATATATATGATCTCTATGACTAAAGATTTCAGATTTGTTGAAATAAATGGGCTATGATTGATTGGTGCCAAGTCAGGGCACATTTTTTTATATTTTGATTTTTATATAGGATGTTACGGGAAAACGGAAATTCTGTTTTTCTGATTTTCAAGTTATTATTTCAATTATCTTCATGTCTGGAGCCTTTCCTGATATAGCAGTTGAGATAGGAACCTTTAAAGGGAATTTGATATAAATAAGGGACTAGCAGATACCAAAAAAATATAAAAATCTACAAAAGTGCAATGTCTGGAAGTTTGATATTTTGCATGTTTTATCATCTAGTAATTTGCTATCAGGTTTGTTCAAGACATGACCCTAGTTTCAAAATTGGCCCCACCCGGGAGCAATGTCAGTTTAACATAGGGAAATTTACATTTAAAAATCTTTTTTTTTTTCAAGAATCATCCTATCAAATATGTTCAAATATTGGTACTGATGACTAGGAGTTTCGCATTTGTTCAAATACAGGGGCTATGATCGATTGTGATACAGTAAGTGGACTTTGATATTTACGAATACAGGAGCTATGATCGATTGGGATCCAATAAGTGGACTTTGATATTTGTAAATCGAGGGGCTATGATCAATTGGGATCCAGTAAGTGGACTTTGATATTTACAAATACAGGGGCTATGATCGATTGGGATCCAGTAAGTCAACTTTGATATTAGGAATAGGAATATCATGGGAAAACGAAATATTCTGCTTTTCTGATCTATTTTAGATATTATTTCAATTATCTTCATGTCTGGAGCATTGCCTAGACAAAATAGTTGAGACAGGGACTTTAACGGGGATTTGATATGAATAAGTGACCAGCAGGATAAAAAAGATAAAATTTAGAAATTTCAAAAAGTTTCTTCTCAAAAACTGATGATGCAAATATGTTTATATTTGGTTTAAATGTCACCTATGAATAATAGTTTCAAAGTTAGGGTTTAATGGGGTCTTGTAAGGGGACTTTGATTTTTACTTAGGAATACTATGGGAAAGCAGATAATTCTGTTTTTCTCAGCTATTGTACGTATTATTTAAATTATCTCGAGATCTGGAACATTGTTTTATCATAAAAGTTGAGACTGGGTCCGTCTAAATGGATTAAATATCAATAAGCGGTCAGCAGGGGCCCTAAAAGAGGTTAAATTGTAAATTATCAAACAATCTTCTTCTCATGAACTGTTTTGCCAAATTTGCTCATATTTCGTACAAGGGATCCCTGAGAATAGGTGTTTCATATTTGTTCAAATGAAGGGGCAAAGATCTATTCGGTCCAGTTAGGGGACTTTAATATTAACAAAGGAATACTATAGGAAAAAGTAATTATATTTATATCAGTTATTTTAGGAATTATCTAAATATCTTGAGGTGTGGAGTATTGTTTATTCATAACAGCTGAGCCCAAGAATTTTAGAAGGTGTTTAATATCCATAAAAGGCCAGCAGGGACCCAAAACAGGGAAGATGGTGAATATTCATCTTGTTTTTTAAGAGTTTATTACCTCCCTTTATATTTTTTGTTGTTTCTGTTAATTGAGTTAATATGTTTAGGTTTTAAAATCAAAATATCATAAAAAAATCAATTTGACACGGGAATATGCAACAAAACACACTACCGTGACCATGTTACGATATAGCTTTTCCGTGTTACAATGTAAACAATCAAATGGCGGCAACGATATAAACAATTGATGCCACAATTTCAATCAAGTGTTGCTTTTACGAATTAAGTAATGCCGGTGTGGTTGGTGGTTTTATACAGGGACATGCCTATGTTTGTGATTACGTTTGCTAACAGATTTGACAAAATACACGACAAACGATAAATGTGACTGCCTGACGCTGTTTATTTTTAATTCGATGGACAAATCAGACAGTGAGTAATATTTTCCATATGTGCACCTGCTTTAAATACAGAGTAAATGTATTCATGACTCGCTGTTTAAAGTCCAGGCTAGACAGAATTACTACATTTTCTATAATGTTCTATTGAATGCATGGAACACGATATATTCTTTCCGGAAAATAGAACCCAGTACATATTTCAGAATTTTTATCAATTTCTTGAAATTAAGAGTGTAAATTTTATACATAACATGGGTAAAGAGGATTTCAGTTAGTTATTATTTAATTAATTAATTGAAACCGGCTCCTGAGCTTTGAGCTGCACGAATACATTATCTGGATTTATTGGGCACTGCTCGTTACTTTTTCACTCAATTGCTATTTAAAATTACTAAATGCACGAACATGAATAATTGTAATGAAATATCTATATACCAACATGTCTGATTTTTAAATTTAATAAAAAAATTCTCTCACTTTGACAGTCCAAGTAATAAACAAAACAAACTTGGATATGGATAGATTGTTAAATGTTGTTTATCGTAAATCTTGTTGATATATGCTTCAACCTCCTATGGCATCACTGCCCCATCCCCCTGTGCCTACCATATCCACAATATTTTTTTTATATTATTACCTTCATTTTTCTCTTTTCTTTCTTTTTTTATCAATTCTCCCCATTCTAATAGAGATCGGAAAATACATAAATATACTTTTACAAAACAGACAAATTGAAGAATGAACTACTTATTTATTCGCTGATTGGATGGTACTATGAGTAACATAGCCTGTCAATGAGACCTCAGCAATGAAATATCTCTGTTTTTGTCGGCAATATAAATACAGTTTTATTCCGAGCTATTTTATTTGCAAGCAAGGATCCCCAAACATATGAGGATATTAAATCATTTGTATTGCATAAGAGGTTTCCATAGAGGAGCAAGTTAAGCACAGGTGAAAAGGCAAACTTTAAGAAAAAGAGTCTAGATTTGAAGTCAAAGGCAGAATTGTTTATATTTGTGAGAAAAAAAGAGAACAAAAAATGCTGAGAGCAGTGAAGGATGGCGAAGTTGACAATATCCTGGAAAGTCTGCATCTGGACGAGCAAGGCGGGCACATTGTAAAGTTGCAAGTGCTAATAATATTTTTGATGGCATATCAACAATGAATATACACAGGTAGTTGCCTGTTATACGTTATACCATATGCTTTGCCTTGTTTACCGGTATATGACCACTTTGTACTAAATGTCATTGACCTGTCAATTATCTTGACAGTGCCGCATATGTACCACATACGTCATGTATTCGTTTGTTTGTTTATTTGTTTGGTTTAAATACTTAGCGTCATGTTTATGTTATCAAAGGAAAACAAACGATCACCTTACCAAACGAGTTTGTCCTGGGATCCTGGAAGGTTTATTGCCTTTGAATACTTCCTATCAAAACGATAAAAAAATGAAAGTATGATGCATTTGAACCATTTACAAGAGCTGCACCTGTTTCCAAAATAGAAAGGAAAATAATGGTTTGTATACATACCGGATGCTTATTTTTGTTTGAGGGGGTTTGTATGTTTTTGTTCTTTTAATTTTCAGAAATTTACATGAACATGTTTCAGAATTACTGCGTATCACTTGTCTAGGCTTGTAATATTCAACCAATATACACAATACATATAAATATGATGAGTAGAAACACAAAGAATAAAATGGTAATGGGTCGCTGCCTTGGAACAGTCAGAAGTAAATTCGCCAATGGAGATTTTAAACATGGTTCACGGATGTTTTCAACAAAACAAGGTGTAAATTAAATCAAACTAGTATCAGCTCACAAGTGCGACAGTGTGCACATATGTATAGCATACTTCACAACTTTGTTCTTGTAACGGAAAACAAACAAGGATGCATGAAAATGAATACATGGTTTTGCAAGAACCGAAGTAGCAACATAATAACATAGATGATATTAGTAAACATAACAACTTCGGTTATCGCCTTGGAACGATCGGTAGTATAAACGCCACTTTGGAGCTTAACGCTTGTTCACGGTACCATTCATTGACCAATACAAATCAGATTTATTGCGTGCCATTTGAAACAAAACTATATACCGAAACATCATCAAATGGAGCAATGCTGTTAACTTGATACCATTGCAACAATAGTATATATAATTAAATTACAGTATGATTATGCGACTAATTGGTATCTACAACAGATCAGTATTGGATATTTTCCCTAATGTGTTTTCTATATTATGTGTATAGGATAACAAAATTATATAACAACATGTTAATCTAATTATTAGGTTCATATTTACGAAATTGGCAGTCTGTGTTTCATATGGTTAGAGGACAATTCAATAACCAGCCTCTTTTCAGAAACCAGTGGGACTATAATATATAATAACATATGTTATATAATTTGATTAGTTGCTTTTTTTCTTAATGTACATTAGCTTTTGTTAGAACTTATACATAATATATCGTCATATTACAAACACATATACATGTATATGTATTTATGACTACCAGACATCAATGTACAGACCTGGCTACGGCGATTGCGCCTTGATTCAATGCAAACCATAGACACAATATCAATTTCAACATGGTTATTATTATTATTTAATATATGTAAAATGATTCCTCAATCCAGTAAATTTCCCTCATATATGATGGTTATTGACAAGGCTTTATTATTTGTCTTAAAACCGTGTTTTTTTTTCTTATTACAGTAATGAAACAACACTATGAATATATAAAGCTTACGTTATAGCGCTATGTCATAGAGCGAGGATGGAAGGGCAGTCATGTTAAGGATAACTTCCCGCACCCGGTAAAACGACATCGAAATCTTTGCCTGGTATGAATTTATGTGTCGACGTGCCGTAAAACACCATTCATTCATTGCCTGGTATGCAAGCCTAGTTAACGCCAGGGCCTTATTACCACTGTAACATTTTACCCATTAACTACTCTTAATTTCTGTCATATAACAATTATCATTATCAAAGGCGGCTCACACATGATGCGGTACACCTACCAATTCTTTAAGCGACTAAAACTTTTTAATACATTTATAATAATTCATATTGAGTATATAAATAATATTCATGCTTTTTAAGGGCAACAACTTCAGTTCAACTTATTTAAGTAGTTAAAGAGAAGTTACTCGTATAGATATTCAAGCTAAATAACAAATATTTTCGCTCAAGAACATTTGCATTTTTAAGCTCAAATTATTTATTTGCATCGATTGTGAAGCAATTTCTTACACCTTGGACAAATCACTCTCGTAGAATATTCGGATTTAGTCGTTTTATTTGTATATTTTGGCAGTCAATGTCGTCATGACATTATATGTATCAATTGTGGTATATTGAAAATATTTGTATATGTTTATATTGTTCGTTATTTGTGAACATTAGCATTTAATAAATAAAGAAAGAAAGCATAAAACCAACTCTAGCCTATATAGATGAAATGTCTCGCTCGAGGAAACCGCAATATTGTCGTGGCAAGGGATCAAAACCATGACAAACCGAACCTGGATTCAATACTTTACCATGAGATCAAGTGCTCCAATAAATAACACATGACGCTTTTCAAATGAGTTAACAAGCTGGGTAATGAATGATTGTAAGATGAGGTATGTGCACATTGATAGTAAATAGAAATCATTACTCTGAGAGGCCCGTCCCTTATTTTTACATCGGTTTTAATAACTTCTATTTGTTAACAATGTTGATAGTGATTGGAGAGGATTGTAGAGCCTTGACACCACACCTCACTGGATAATACATGGTCTTTCGGAAATTGCTTATGGTTATGCTGAGTGGTTACAAAAATATCGCCTGTGGGGTTATGCACATCTTGTTCAGCTCAACACATTAAGGGGAATAGATTTGCCAATATTGGAGAATGAGTTATGGAATTTAGACAACAAACTTCGTTCATGACCTTTATGTAGTTTCGTTAACGCGATTACATACTTGATATCAAATGGACAGATGAACAGACATTGGATTCTGATTGCCTTTTACATATTTAGGTTTGTGTTTAAATGAAAATAACGATGATGGTTTTAAGTAACATGACTTTATTTGTATCAGTAAACAACATATTTTAATTGATATGAATACTCGTACACTTATGAATGTATGAAATGTTCCAAAAGCGACTGTGTGTCACAGCAATTTTTACCAAACACTATAAAAATATATACTATATTACCAAATACTAAATCCAAACCCAAGTCTAATACATTTTCGAGTATAAATTATTAAGTAATAAACTATACAATTTACAATAAAACGACTAAAATGTAATATAAAACTCAAATTTCAAATTGGTTGAATATACCTCAGCAATAATGTAACTATTAAAGAATGTAAAATGCAAACTAGTATATGAAAAAGCCGCTGATACTGAAAGACAAACTCATTTAATGCACAGTCACTCAGTCAGTTTCATTACATGGACATCCTGTTTTTCAACTAAATTATGAATCGCTTTTATGATGATAATTTAATACAAACGCTTTAGATCATTTGTTTTCGAAAAAAAACAAGTGTAATATTATGTAAATATAAATCATTCTCAATCCTCAAAGCCTGCAATGAGATAATTATCATGAATTTAATACGTAAATACCGAATATAGAAATGGTCACACTTCTTTATGCTACTTTAAATTTATATAGAATGATAAACTAAGCACCCAGCCAAGTGTCAAAAAAAAGTAATATACATTTCCACATGATACCAAAGCAATTGATCAATCATAAAATAATGTACTACTTAGTAAACGCACAGAATATTAAACGTCTTACTGAATGTATATTCATTAATAGTCCCAATGCATCCCTCAAAGCTCTCCACATAATTATCATAGACGTATTTTATATCCATATAAAATAATCGTGTATTGAAACATATTATTATTTGATACCCACTTTCGTTTTCGAATACCAGGGCTGAGGGGTAACTTTTTTAAAGGTTAACTGTTACATTTAGTACCGATGTATTTTGGCATACATTATTTATTTTAAAAGTCTACTTCATAGTTACGATTAAAATACCATGTACTTATGAAAATTGTAATACACTGAACTACTTCAAAACACTCAGATACAAAGCAATAACACATCGAATTCTTTATAGATTATTTTGAAATTTATTTTATTTGATAATATTACACCTTTCTACCTTTCATCAAATTGTATTGCTATTATTACTTCGTTTTGTTGATTTGAAACTAAATACCAAATACTTAATTGCGACCCCTCATTGGCCAGTATCGAGTTATGTTGAAACACTGGCGAATGAAGCGGAAAATGCCGACCCGTGTATGAACACATTTGTTTTTCATAAATAGGATACTGTACAAGGACAGAACCAACCATTATCTTGGAATGGGACCTTCACTTTGTGATTAAAAAAAATGTCCATCAATTGTTTAAAGGGATTATATTGGCATATAACCGTCAATTCTATGCCCTAAATACGTCCACCATGAAGATACACTTATAACTTATAGATATACGCGTCTAAAATGTCTAATTGCATAACCTCTTTATTACAAATATCGGGTTTCTGAAGCCACGTTTTAGTTTTTGTTTACATTTGCCATTTTCAACGAACCGCTTTCGGGTTTCCGATCAATCATCGGACAACATCGTGAAAACTCGTTCCCGATCTCGTTGTCGAGACTCTATTCGGGAAGTTTACGGATTTCAATGTAAACATTGCGCAACACTTTATTGCGGAACGTAAATAAAGGTTATACGTCAATACAAAAGCATTATTTTGTGCACACTGTATACAGGAAAAGTCACGATTAACAGCGTGTTTGTGTTACTTGCCACTATAACCCATCTAATAGAAAGATCTATCTTTAAGTAAATGAACAAAATAGCGTTGCAGAAAAAAAGGAATGGGTAAGTTGGTAAGAAGGTAACAGGACAATGGCATCATCAATACCTGCCATATATTGGCAGAGGCACCCAGGAAAATGACACGTTTGTACTAATTAGCCATTGTTGAAAAAACTTTTTCAATAATATGTGTGGACATCAGTTAACGTTTGCTGAAAAGCGAACAACGGCATCCCTGGAATTATGATTTTGACTGAATATATTTAAATACTTGGTCTGAATTCGTTCATTTACATTGTATTTTAAGTAATTATTTAGCGGTATGCATATGAAAACATCGTAAATATCTCTTTGTAAATTATAATTTCTGTCAGAAGTTCATATATTTTTATAGTTTTTTGTTAGCCTGACTGACAACAATTGTTTCTGTAAATGTGAGTCTGGCTCCTGGGTCCAGTGTCAGAGGTGCACATACAGATCCGGCCTCAAAACACACCATTGTCTTGTATTCCTCATCACCTAAGGTTGGCATACCTTTAGCTTTTTCAGCCCAAGGGTTCCAAACAACTGCAAATACACGCATGTTTTAAATAGATACTTTTTAAAAATCACTTAAAAACATACAATGCATAAATGTGTTTTTGCTTCCCGTAAACATAAACTTATCTGACGGCTTTAATATGTTGTGGGATAATCGTTGCTTTGAAGTTGGGTTTCTCAAGTAACTAAAGTTCATGGACCAAGCTGGATTCGAACCGACAACAAAGGCGAAGAGACCCAAGTGATCTTAAGATGGTTGTATATCTTGTAATAATCTACGCACATGTAATCTCCATAATGGTATTTTAGTTGATAAATAGTGTGTGTGTGCCCGGGCAGAGTCCGACAATAGATAACGCACAAAAGCTAGATTTTTGTTTCAATATTTTGGACTGTACTATAATGGACATATCATTAAAAATAAAATGTTGTGTACTATCTTCCGACGCCATCTTAAATCCTATATATGGTTAAATTGCGAGATAAAACAAGAAGAAACTATAACTTTTTTCTGATTAAATAAGTGTAATTTAAGTTGTTTGTAAGGTTTCGCATTAATTAATAAAAATGAATGTGCTTATAGAGTTGTAGATAGCAAAGCGTCTAATGAAATGACAGTTTAAGGTAATGGGACGCAATGTGCGAAATGAAACCATCGAAATGTAATTTGAATAGTGGAATAGATTCCAAAATTATTTTATCTTGGTGGGATATTTTAGCGTTTGTTCATATAGCGGTCAGCTTATTGTTTTGCTGATTTATATTAATAATAATATGCTCTTCCCGTTAGTAAGCTGACATCTTTATTTTATGCAAATAGATCAAATGATTGCATCGCAAATGAGTTCCTCTATATTAACAAATATGTTTATTTGAATAATCAAACTTTACTGATGTCAGGGAATCCGGAAGTACTTATGGTGATATTTGAACACTCGTCGTCAATATCGGGGACCAGTTTCACCAATCCTGGATAGCTCTCATATTGCCTGTAAAAAATAAGGATACACTAGCCAGTAGCATTAAAATTTAGATGAACTTTCTATATATCATAAATACGATAAAAACACAGAAAATGATAGTGTCTGTTTTGATGTGTCAGTTAGAAACATATCAACTATTAATTCCTCAACTCTCATTAGAAGTTGTTATAAGGCTATTAGTAGATTCGGTGGACCCAGGCTCATATAGTTTTATCCATCTCTACAAGCATGTGTTGGTACATTAGACCATGCACTCTTTCCACATAATTTATGTTTATTACGTGATCTATCCAAAATTACTTTGAGCGTAATATGTACATGTTGTAAGAACTTCACAGTCAATGTAAAATAAATAGGCTTACAATAAGAAAGCAATCAGAGAATTTTCAGTTATACAAAGATTTCAATTCACTTTAAAACGCCTTTTAAGCAAAATCTCTGAGTATGAAACACGTGGCCTTGATACAGGTTTGATAAAACCACACAATAATTTATTTATTTTGTATTTTTATATTATAATCATATGCAAAAAAATAGGTTGTGAGCTAAGACTTAAACGTTAACAAATTGGTACAAATCAGACTGGCCTATTGTTATACTTTATTTTGAATATATATGCTTGCATTCCATCCATGCAAGAGTAGTATAGCAACATCAGTAAATTCCACCAATTACCTGTTAAACTCTTCACCACCAATAGATATCACGGCCTCTTCGTCTTTGTGTCTACCTCCGTGAATCTATAAATACAGGTAAGTATGGATAAACGGGCATGAGTTTTGATCAAATCTAAAGCGGAAAATAATAATTATTTATTAACATATTAATTAGTCAGGCTGTCATTGTAGTAAATACGTGCATATTTCGTATTTACACTGATTAATAAATAAGATATATAATTAAAATCAACTCCAATAAAATACGGATTTATTTAAGCACAATGCCTTACATAAATTTATAAATATATCACTTATTGATATAACATGGTAATTTATTATTTTAATTATATAAAGCAAGTATATAACTGCGATTGACGAAATATATTGTTTTTTAATAATGTTTCAGTGAACGTTTTATACAGATATTTGCATGTCACTTCCTTTTTTTAATCGCAGAAGTAGAATTGCTGTTTATTAAAACGTATACATTAATCTAAGTGTTATAGTCAAAGAGCGCATTTTTATATGAAGCCTAGAAATAAGTGCACGTAGCATCCTCTGTACAGAAAAGGTTTGACTTCATAATCTGTTAGTTAGATGCCCAAGTGATGTTGCAAGACCTTCAGTACTAAAGAATCATGGTATAACTTTTAAGTTTTGGGGCTAAATACATCGAAATATATAACGAAACTAGTGATTTGGGAAATAATGGAAAAAAGCCTAAAATTACACTTATAATCCTGATTTTTTTTTAGATTTGCACTGTTTCAGATTGATTACAAATGAAAATAACTTGTGCATTAAAGCTCTTTAAGTGGCGGATCTAAAATTTTAGATTCCACGGAATGAGTGGGGGCAAATTCTCATTTTTGGACCATTTTTTGTTTACTTATTACATAATCGGATTTTTAGTCGATATAGATCCATAATGTCTTTATCTTATAACAATCCGTTAGATCATGTGTAGGCAAATTTGTACTTTTTCATATTGATAACAAATAAAAATGTATATACTAGCTCTATAAGTGGCGAGTCTAGAATTTTATATTTCAGTGAATGGGTAGGGGTAAATTCGGCCAATTAGAATTTTTAGTCGATATGGATCAATAAATGTATCCATCTCACTAGACTCAGTATTGTTATTATTTTACTCTTTCTCAATCACTGTTACATAAAATACAATATTTAAGCATATGCATAGGGCATGAGGGTTGTCGTATATTCCTTACTCCTTATGAACTGATCAATTTTGATATAACAGAGTCTCCTATTTTCAGACTATGCTTAGGTTTTTTTATCAGAAATAAAACCCAATGTAATAAAAGTAGATAATAAGAAAGTTTATTTATATACAATATAATGGTTTTAATTGATACAAGGTACAGACGCACTTCTCACATGAACTGAAGCACCCTTCAGACAATGTTCAGATAAACCTAACTGCGACCATTCTTCTCGGTGGACGTCAGAGGACTTTCATAGATTAAGAGCTATTCTCTTGCCTATTTCAACTAAAGAACTAATGAATCTAGTGATACATTGAACTGCAGGTAAGGCAGAGCAGATGGATTGCCAAAGCCTTCTACGACATCATGAGTAGAAATGGGGCTCAACTTCAGCATCATATGTACGTCTGCTTCCTCAGTATCGGACGTGAAGTATTCTACATTTTGTTGATAGGATATTCGATGTATCCAAAACACTCTTGAACCCACAACCTGGAGAAAACTGCTTTCCCAGCAGGCAGTTTTCAGGTCCACTTTACACCACCTGTAATAAACATAAAACTGGCTTTCTCAAAGTTTCATCTGTGTGTGCAAGAGAGAATGGAACAGTTGATAGTTCATAGGTCAGAACGTCTTAAGAAATACTTCTCTGAAAGTGGATGCAATTATCAATCTACCAACCGGTTCTCTGTCGGACCTTTAAATTTGACAGACTACTTACTGTTTGGAAAGACAAAAAACTGTTTTAAATTTCACACGTGGCAGTGGCTCCTAAAAAACATTTGTATTTGTGTTCAGTCTTTCATCAATAAACTTTTCCATGTTGTATCTTCCAATTGTATCACTGGTCACAAGATGTTTAATCATATCTGACAGCACAACGACTCCAGATGCTTTATTGACTTATATGTATCATTTCCGTCTGTTTTGTCGTCTGAGAAGAAATGGGTTTGTCATCAGTCCTGATATGAACTTTCGAATATATTCTTCAGCATTTTTCCAGATTACTTTTGTGACCTAACGTGTCACTTTCCAACATTTTAGATGCTCTTTCGTGACTAATCAGAAACCATCTTTCTTAAGCTCCTGGTCGTTTGGTTAGTCCAATGATTTTAACACTTTTCTTCGGATCTGGATTCACTGACTGTTTAAGAGCAATGTCTGTCGAAACTAGATTTAACGGGTGATTTAATCGACAAACAGTATGGGTTTTTTTTGTATACTCTTCAGGATTTATCACATTTTACATCTACATCTATACCTTAAAGTGTCATACAGTGACAATGACTTGGTAGAAATTTATTAGAAGCATATACGTATATATATCAACGTATTCCAGAGCTTCAATAAACCCAGCATACATACAAATATCTTATTTTCAATTATTCTAGAAAATGACAATTTATTCCTATTTTTAACCCAAATGTGTCACAAAGTGGCAGTAACTCGGTAGAAATTGACTTGTCAAGCATAAATGTATCTATATCAATAAACCAAGCATACATAAAAATATCTCAATTTTTATTTTTCGGAAAACGGCTATTTTTTCCGATTTTTCCCATTTTTATCCCAAAAATCTCACACAGTGACAATGACTCATTAGATAATTACTTGTATAGCATTTATGTATATATATATATATAAATCAAATCAATGTATAACAGCTCTTCAATAAACCCAGCATACATAAATATATCTCAATTTTAAATATTCCAGAAATTGGCGATTTTTTTTCGAATTTTCCTATTTTTAACCCAAAAATCCCTCACAGTGTCAGTGACTCAGTAGACATTGACTTGTATGGCATATATGTATATATATCAATGTATTGCAAAGCTTTTATAAACCCAGTATACCTAAAAATATTATTTTTAATTATTCCAGAAAATGGCGAGTTATTCTATTTTTTCATATTTTAACCAGAAATATCTTGAAAGTGATACCACATTTCTTTAGTACCGAAGGTAAGATAATGAAATATATGTATCTACCAAACGTTTAAAAGTGACAGACATTTCCTGTCCTAGGGGTGCTACGAGAGATTTTTTTATGTTAGTTTGCTCTTGGACTATTACATTGTATACACCATTCGAAGTAATAAAACATATACATTAATCAAGGTATTACATTGTATACATTTTTCACAGTATTAAAACGTAAACAATAATCGAAGTATTACATTGTATACATAAATCATCAAAGTATCAAAACGTATACATTTATCAAAGTATTAAAGCGGCACATCGGTTCAAAGTTACAAAACTACAGGAAATTTTGAATGATAATGTTGATAAATCCAATCTATGTTCAACATATAAAACTGAAATTTTGGTAAATTAAATACAATTATTCTCTTTTAGGATGTTGCCAAGGATTTTTTCAAATTTTTATAATTTAATCTTTATCTTATATTAAAGTTGTATTTCTGTCAATAAAGCATTATGTTTGTTGCAGTTTTAAGGATATTGATACATGTAATGATTTGAAACATCAACGTCCATTTTTCTTTTTTTATAGATATTTTTTTTTCATAACTTTATTTTTCTTTTTGAAAAGTTGTACAAATGCATGATAGTATGTATTAAACTATTCTTAAACTGCAAACTTTACAAACATTATTTTCTGGTGTTCTCAAATAAAACAAAAATAAAACACCAAAATATGCACTATTTAATGTAATTTGACAAATATTTTTAAATGCCCGACAGCATATGTTTTTCTTTATAAAATTTGACAATGCCTACATGGGACCATAGGAAACTAAAAAACAAAATAAAATAGAATTACCTGAACTACTATTTTAAAATTTTATGAATTTGGTTTAAAGGTGGATTGGGTATAGCCGATGAATGTTTTCGTAAGCAAAACTATATAAGAGGAAAGCTTAGTTTTCAGTGTATGTTTTCAACAGAAAATATCCAATTCAATTACGACGTTCATTTTTAATTCAGTTCCATATATATATATATTAGCATGATATCTAAATTATCTCATTTTTATCAAAACTAACACAATCTTAGATTTTGACGCAGGTATCATCTTCAAAGTGAGCACAACAACATACTTTTTTCGTTAGTAATGTCATCTTTTAGATAAAACTCATTATGGTTTATAACTGAATTAAAACAATCTAATTACTTTCCATTTGACTGGTCAACATCTTTAATAGTTACAGAAAAAAACATAGGTAATTATTTTTCTCCTTCTACAACAACAAGAATGGTTATTTCACAACGACAAGAAAGAAAGAAATATAGACTTTGTCTTTATATGTGAGTCCTTGGAGACCAAATACTCTGGTCTTGTTGATATCGGCCACATGTAGGTAGGTGTGTGTCATGGTGGTAAAACTAAAACTCTTCGTATCTGCAATAAATATCAAAGAATCAAAATAAATCAACAGTGTGATTTTACTAACAAGTTAGAAATATCACTTCTCTTTATAACCCACTGATTAGTGTAATATAGTAGCATCTTACCGTATGAACAAATTGATGACTTTATATTTACTGCATATTAAGTGGTGTACGGTGATGTTTAAATCCAATTTTACTTGTAAAAGCAAAGTTTATTGTTTGTTTATTATAGTGTCATCCTTATTGAACAGGCCAATCACAATGGGCTTATGAGACACCTTTATGCTGTACACAGTTACTTCCCAAAAGTTATCCTTGCCATGCGTCAGGTTGTTAGACATTCGGTTCCCTTCATTTTAACTAGATGCTGGGTGAGTAATCAGCTGTATCAGTTAAAGAAGCAAATTATTTAACCAGGATTCGAATTTTCGACCTCCCTCTTGGGAGATCGAATCCATGACTCTCCGGTCCTGAGTTCGGTGATTGACTACTGAACAACGCGCTCCGCCTCTGTTTAGTTGTAATATATTGCAAAGGCCTTCTACTTACCAGTATTACAGACATCCAATGTCAAGTTCAGGCGATCTTTTCCTAAATAAACCGTGTACATCAATTTGAATCTAGAAAATACCATGTGTATATTAACATTTGATGATAATGATCGGACATTGACAAATACGCAAGAACTTACAGTTTATACATATAAACAAATAGATACTGCCATAAAAAAACAACATAAAAAAACACAAACTGTCATGATATGAATTCGAAAAAATGCAAGTAAACGGTTGTTTGTTTTAGTTTGTGTATTGCGTCATATTTTTGTTGTACAAGTAATACACGATTTTTTTTCGGCCGAAACGCACCGAAAGGAAAATACTTAAGTTTTATTGGCCAATTTCTGTATCATGTACATGGTCTGGGATGCTTAAAATCAACATTGTTTTAACTGTTTCTCAAACAGAACGTCGCCTACAGTACTGTGAAGAAGTACAAGCTTTCTATGTACGGTTTGTGTCGGGATTTGGACAAAAGTTAGAAAAATGCATTTTTTTTCGGCCCAAATATCCCCAAATTGAAGTATTTGGGTTTTATTGTGTCATGTACATGGTCTGAGATGCTTAAAAACACCTAGATTTTATCAGTGCCATAAATAAAACGCCGTCTACAGTATGAAAAATACTTGGGGTATATCAGCCAATTCCTGTGTCATGTACATGGTCTGAGATGCTTAAAACAACAAGTTTTTAATTGTGCTACAAACCGAACGACGTCTACAGTATTGTGATTAAGTGCAGGCTTTCTATGTACGGTTTGTGTCGTGACTTATTTTCCTAGTAGTTATAATTGTTGGTAGGTGTATTACACAGTACCTTGCATCCCATATAGCCCTCGTGTCTTGATCATCAACCAGAGAGAAGCTGGCGGTAACAGAGCCATCGTCTGTCTGTAAATACAGATAACATTATATCTAATATGTTGGATTTAAAGTTTCAATAAAAACACAGCAAGCAGTCAATTATTCCAAATAGTATATACTTATACACATTTTCTAGAACACATATTAAAATGTACCAATGATCTATACATAGTTCGTCAAAAATAAAGTACATGTAATGATTATTCATGGGTTACTTATACAATTGGTTTATTGTCTATTTAAGTGTTTATCAAATAGCAATTAAAGTTTTGGACAAATACTATAACTTTTTTAAGAAAGAGATATTCAAATATACCGATGATCTATAGATAGTTCGTCCAGAATAAAATACTTGTAATGATTATTTATCGGTTTAATGTATGGTTGGTTTATTAACTATCTAAATGTTTGTCAAATAGCACATGTTTATGAGTAGTAATGGTTAAGTTTTGCTTATCAATTCAAATCAGCACAATGTTAGTTTGAATAAAAGCTGATTAAAGTACATTTAGAGACATATCATGCTTGGCAAAACTATATAGAAACAAAGGTTACAATACAGATTATCTTTTTCAATTTCAATAAAAACAATAATGCAGATTATAAAAAATCCATTCATTGCATTTTTACAAGAGTTTAATATACAGTTAATATACATCGAGTAGATATTTACCACTTATAAGAACTGAGTACCGATCTTAATGTTATAGCATACTGCTATATTCATCACAATTGAATGAAATGGAAATTGAAAACTACCATTTTTCTCAAAGAATACACATATTTTAAATTTTCATTTTAATAGTTCTTTATAAATTAAGTTAATTTACATTTTAGAAGATTTATATGATTGTACATTAATTAGGCAATATAGTTATATTATTTCTTTGCTTACGAAATACACCGTCAATATTTTAACCATTGTGAAAACAAGTTCATTCTGACAAATATATTAAATGGTTGAAAAGTAACAAAATACTTGATATGAGAATAACATTTTAAAATAAGAAAAATAAACAATTTTTGCTTCTTTATTTTATCCGTTATAAATGCGTTATCTTTTTATATATTAAATTATTATGGATAGGTTATTCTACCAACAGGCCAACAAAAGAAATGATTCCTTTTCAACAGTATTAGATAAATTCATTATCAGTCCAGTAGGCAGTATTCCATTACATTTATTAAATTATATATATGCCAGTCTATCAAAATAGTGTCCCATGTCATATAAGCATGTCAACTGCGAGAATATAGGTATATATGGGTAATAATCTACTCTATGTGGTTCAGACTCCATGGTCCATCTTTTTATTCTGGCAAAACCATGCCTGGGTCCCAAACTCCAACGTCCAATGTGAGCTGCAAAAATGAATTATAGTGTTGGATTTACAATTTTTACATGATATTGACATGACTATGTATTTTAAATTCAGTTTATTACAACTGGTCAGTAACAAGATTTAGATAGGATCTTATTTTAACTCACATATTATACGAATGTTTCTATATTTTGTGTACTTTTATTGTACTCATATGCGTATATGCAAAGTTTGATATCACTTTGTTTGTTTTAACAATTACATTTATAATTATATTTGATATAATTTTATCTTTTTCTTTTTGTCCCTTTTGTCTTTTGAAGCACTTTATAATAAGAAAAGAATGTTAAAATTAATTATCCTGGCGAAATTCTTCTGCATAATTGTAAAGAATAGAAAAATACTCCATTTATATAGCTCTTACAGCATGCATTTCTTTCTTTTGTTC
The DNA here is from genome assembly GCA_029582155.1 of Panopea generosa. Taxonomy (NCBI): domain Eukaryota; kingdom Metazoa; phylum Mollusca; class Bivalvia; order Adapedonta; family Hiatellidae; genus Panopea; species Panopea generosa. The sequence continues at coordinate 21,877,196 of CM055906.1, read as the reverse complement.
CTGGTTATACACATTTGTAAAATATTTAAATAAACATGCATAGCATCTAATTGTACGGTTTGTTGAGGGATGGCACAGTCCGACCACCATAAATCCATAACGGTGTGATTAAATGGATCATAATACATTTGGTGACTGAAATTAAATAAAAAGGATATGCTAAATGATATATTTCTATTCTATTTTCTACGTTATTTTGTATGTAACTGTTCCATAACCAATATTAAGACATTTAACTTTTAATGGAATTGTCCATAGGACATGTGTATTTAAAACATCCCCTGGACAACCATATTTGTCTCTAATTGCAGTTATCATGAACCTTATTCGAGAACAGTATATTGAGGTTCTTCCTTTATATTTATTGCACTACATAATTGACTATATATATTCATATATAGTAAGTTTTCAGGGCTTGTAATCAACCCAAATTTTGCTTTGCTCTAATGCCATCATAATCATGCATTATATCCATCACTTTTAAATATAGTTAGTTTAAACTAACTATATTTTACTTCTATTGTGAAACGAATTATCACAACTTTGACAAACCACGCTCGGAGTCATTCCGGGACAAAACCAGTACAAAGTATATACGGAAAAAATGAGTCCTGCTCAAGGACTCCCCATAAAGCCGTGGAAGGGATCGAACCCACGATCCGACGTTCTCACTGGACCATGCGTTCTACTATAATATACTTGGCAATTGGAAAGCCTATTGCGTAATTGTGTCTCTCTAAAACTCAACATGCACTAGTACACCAGAACAACTATTAATTATATTTCCCTGGGTAATTAATCATGTGTGGTAATTATATGTCATTAGTAGTATTGATGTTAAGTCTGCGTGAGTAATCATGTGTGTAAATTCAAGGTCATTTGTAATAGTTTTCGTTAAGTCTGGGTGAGTTATCATGTGTGTTAATTCTAAACCATAAGTAATATTTATGTTTAGTCTGGGTTAGTAATCATGTGTGTAAATTCTAGGTCATTCGTAATATTTATGTTAAGTCTGGGTGAGTTATTGTGTGTGTTAATTCTAGGTCATTTGTAATATTAATGTTAAGTCTGGGTGAGTAATCATGTGTGTAGGGTGAGTAATCATGTGTGTAAATTCTAGGTCATCAGTAATATTGATGTTAAGTCTGGGTGAGAAATCGTGTGTGTGAATTCTATGTCATTAGTAATATTTATGTTAAGTCTGGGTGAGTAATCATGTGTGTAGGGTGAGTAATCATGTGTGTAAATTCTATGTCATTAGTAATATTTATGTTAAGTCTGGGTGAGTAATCATGTGTGTAGGGTGAGTAATCATGTGTGTAAATTCTATGTCATAAGTAATATTGATGTTAAGTCTGGGTGAGAAATCGTGTGTGTGAATTCTATGTCATTAGTAATATTTATGCAAAATCTCGGTGAGTAATCATGTGTGTAGGGTGAGTAATCATGTGTGTAAATTCTAAGTCATCAGTAATATTGATGTTAAGTCTGGGTGAGAAATCGTGTGAGTGAATTCTATGTCATTAGTAATATTAATGTTAAGTCTGGGTGAGTAATCATGTGTGTAGGGTGAGTAATCATGTGTGTAAATTCTATGTCATTAGTAATATTGATGTTAAGTCTGGGTGAGAAATCGTGTGTGTGAATTCTATGTCATTAGTAATATTTATGTTAAGTCTGGGTGAGTAGTCGTGTGTGTAAATTCTATGTCATTAGTAATATTTCTGTTAAATCTGCGTGAGTAATCATGTGTGTAAATTCAAGGTCATTTGTAACATTTTTGTTAAGTCTGGGTGAGTTATCATGTGTGTTAATTCTAGATCATAAGTAATATTTATGTTTAGTCTGGGTTAGTTATCATGTGTGTGAATTCTACGTCATTAGTAATATTTATGTTAAGTCTGGGTGAGTTATTATGTGTGTTAATTCTATGTCATTAGTAATATTGATGTTAAGTCTGGGTGAGTAATCGTGTGTGTAAATTCTAGGTCATTCGTAATATTTATGTTATGTCTGGGTGAGTAATCATGTGTGTAAATTCTATGCCATTAGTAAGTATTTATGTTAAATCTGGGTGAGTAATCGTGTGTGTAGATTCTAGGTCATTAGTAATATTTATGTTATGTCTGGGTGAGTAAACATGTGTGTAAATTCTATGTCATTAGTAATATTTCTGTTAAATCTGGGTGAGTAATCGAGTGTGTAAATTCTAGGTCATTAGTAATATTTATGTTCAGTCGGGCTGAGTTATTATGTGTGTTAATTCTAGGTCATTAGTAATATTTATGTTAAGTCTTTATGAGTAATCATGTGTGTAGGATGAGTAATCATGTTTGTCAATTCTAGGTCATTAGTAATATTTATATTAAGTCTGGGTGAGTAATCATGTGTGTAGGGTGAGTAATCATGTTTGTTAATTCTAGGCCATTAGTAATATTTATGTTAAGTCTGGGTGAAGTAATCATGTGTGAAGGATGAGTAATCATGTTTGTTGATTCTAGGTCATTAGTAATATCTATGATGAGTCTGGGTGAGTCATCATGTGTGCAGGGTGAGTTATTATGTTTGTTAATTCTAGGTCATTAGTAATATTTATGTTCAATCTGGGTGAGTAATCATGTTTGTAAATTCAAGGTCATTAGTAATATTTATGTTAATTAATAGAGTTTTACGGCGTACCAACGCATTAAAGTTTATTCGACGCCAACAGGAAGGAAGATTCCAGGTTCACTCTACATGTACAAAAACAACAAATTAACATATAGATTAAAAAAATAATCAACAAATGAATATGCAGAATTAACCTAGAACCTTGATACATTGTACCTGCAGAACTGCAGAGTTTCAGCAAATTCTATCGTATTACTCATTTTGTCACTTCTTACGACATGCATAAGCTACAGTGATCCTATTCCTGCCATCACTCATGGCTCCCTGGAACCACACATTGGTTGACCACAATAGTGAATATGGCAAAAACTGATATAATGAACATGATACCAATTCGGAGGATTCCTACCCCTCTCTAGGAGATCGACAGTGATTTTATTCTTAGCCGGAACTACACGGGCTATATATGTTAAGTATTGGTGAGTAATCATGTGTGTAAATTCTAGGTCTCAGTAATATTTATGTTAAGTCTGGGCGAGTAATCATGTGTGTAAATTCTAGGTTATTAGTAATATTTATGTTAAGTCTGTGTGAGTAATCATATGTGTAAATTCTAGGCCATTAGTAATATTTATGTTAAGTCTGGGCGAGTAATCATGTGTGTAAATTCTAGGTTATTAGTAATATTTATGTTAAGTCTGTGTGAGTAATCATATGTGTAAATTCTAGGCCACTAGAAATATTTATGTTAAGTCTGTGTGAGTAATCGTGTGTGTGTAATTATAGGTCATTAGTAATATTTATGTTAAGTCTGTGTGAGTAATCGTGTGTATAAATTCTAGGCCACTAGTAATATTTATGTAAAGTCTGTGTGAGTAATGGTGTGTATAAATTTTATGTCATTAATATTATTTATGTTATGTCTGGGTGAGTAATCATGTATGTAAATTTTAGGTGATTAGTAATATTTATGTTAAGTCTGGGTGGGTAATCATATCTATCGCATGATTAATCATCTCTTAATACAAGTGAGGGAATACGTGCAACTTATGTCAAAATAAGGGACGTAGCTCCTCTTCCCTTTGAATATCATTACTAGTCACTTGTTATAAATTGTGGTAACATAAAATGGCAAACAATATAAGTTTAATCACACAAAATAACAGGAATTGTCGAAAGAACAGCTCGTTCGATTATTTTAAAATACTCAATGCTTAAGGTGAAAAAGAATTCATTATTTGAAAAGAATATGTTTGTTCATTAGAAATATTAAGTGATCACCAAATGAAAAAAACATTATGTTCAACATTTGCATAAATAATTTAGGATCGAGTGAATGAAGTAATACTCTGGTTCTGAATCACATACACAATGTAGGATCGAGTGAATGAAGTAATACTCTGGTTCTGTATCACTTGAACAATCTACGATCGAGTGAATGAAGTAATACTCTGGTTCTGAATCACATAAACAATGTAGGATCGAGTGAATGAAGTAATACTCTGGTTCTGCATCACAGAAACAATGTAGGATTGAGTGAATGAAGTTATACTCTAGTTCTGCATCTTATGAACAATGAAGGATCGAGTGAATGAAGTAGTACTCTGGTTCTGCATCACATAAGCAATGTAGGATCGAGTGAATGAAGTAGTACTCTGGATATGTATCACATAAACAATGTAGGATAGAGTGAATGAAGGAATACTCTGGTTCTGTATCACATAAACAATGAAGGATCGAGTGAATGAAGTAATACTCTGGTTCTGCATCACAAAAACAATGTAGGATTGAGTGAATGAAGTTATACTCTAGTTCTGCATCTTATGAACAATGAAGGATCGAGTGAATGAAGTAGTACTCTGGTTCTGCATCACATAAGCAATGTAGGATCGAGTGAATGAAGTAGTACTCTGGATATGTATCACATAAACAATGTAGGATAGAGTGAATGAAGTAATACTCTGGTTCTGTATCACATAAACAATGTAGGATCGAGTGAATGAAGTAATACTCTGGTTCAGTATCACATAAACAATGTAGGATCGAGTTAATGAAGTAATACTCTTGATCTGTTTCACATAAACAATGTAGGATCGAGTGAATGAAGTTATACTCTGGTTCTGTATCACATAAACAATGTAAGATCGAGTGAATGAAATAATACTCTGGTTCTGTATCACATAAACAATGTAGGATCGAGTGAATGAAGTAAAACTCTAGATCTGTATCACATAAACAATGTAAGATCGAGTGAATGAAGTAATACTCTGTTTCTGTATCACATAAACAATGTAGGGTCGAGTGAATGAAGTAATACTCTGGATCTGTATCACATAAACAATGTAGGATCGAGTGAATGAAGTAATACTCTGGTTCTGCATCACAGAAACAATGTAGGATTGAGTGAATGAAGTTATACTCTAGTTCTGCATCACATAAGCAATGTAGGATCGAGTGAATGAAGTAATACTCTGTTTCTGCATCACAGAAACAATGTAGGATTGAGTGAATGAAGTTATACTCTAGTTCTGCATCACATAAGCAATGTAGGATTGAGTGAATGAAGTTATACTCTGGTTCTGTATCACATAAACAATGTAAGATCGAGTGAATGAAATAATACTCTGGTTCTGTATCACATAAACAATGTAGGATCGAGTGAATGAAATAAACTCTAGATCTGTATCACATAAACAATGTAAGATCGAGTGAATGAAGTAATACTCTGTTTCTGTATCACATAAACAATGTAGGGTCGAGTGAATGAAGTAATACTCTGGATCTGTATCACATAAACAATGTAGGATCGAGTGAATGAAGTAATACTCTGTTTCTGTATTACATAAACAATGTAGGATCGAGGGAATGAAGTAATACTCTGGTTCTGTATCACATAAACATTGTAAGATCGAGTGAATGAAGTACTACTATGGTTCTGTATCACATAAACTTGTACTTACGAAACACCAAAGGAACTCCCGCTCGAATCGCTGTTTTGTTATCAAAAACTGCTTGTTTGCTGAAATAAATATTTACAACTGATTGGAATGGCGGCGGTTTAATGGCACTTTCAATACATTTCAGTTTATATTTGGCATATTAAGAGGTATTGGTTGAGAAGGACCTCGTAATGAATTTTAAGTGCAACCAAGTAACTGGCAAACTTTCTCACATAAACGTTTTTGGAGACTCGAACCTACGCCCTAAGCGGTGAGAAGAGAGTGATATTAAAACGACGCCTTGGACGACTCGGTTACGGAGGACTCAAAGCTGAATAAATTCCAATCATTATGCAATCAAATATTTCCAATTTCATGGTGACCAATTTTAAGTATTTTTAGAGAATTCTTGTTTTATAATTTTGTAAATTTTAATGAAAAACATTTTAGATATCAATAAATAAATAAAGCTTTGGACAAACCATGATGCTTTATTGAGTTTCTGTCTTTATGATACAAAGAAGTTTTAGTCACAATAACTTAATATTTTACTTTATTTATAATTGTTTTCAATGTCAAAGAATGGAAAAATAAATATAGTAAAAAAGTTTTATAGATCTGATTATATGCAAGGAAAATGTGGATAAAGATGATTTACCGATATATTTTGAATATGAAATCACTGACTTCATGAAATACTGCTGTAATCAATTACTGCTTATTCGCAAAGAGAGCGCCACAGATGACGAGAATAATCTATTTCAGTAACGCAAAACGCAACACAACAGTTGAATAAACTGTTTATGGTTATTCGTACATTGAAACTGGCATTCATTTTGGTCGAAATGCTCAACGCTCCAATACAAAACTAACCATTCTCCACACCATCTTGGCGGTGGTCTAGTGGTAGTGCGTCCGCCTAGCATGGTGAAAGCCATGGGTTCGATTCTCGGCCGGGTCATACCAAAGTTTTGGAAAATGGTACTAGAAGCTTCTTCATTTGGCGCTCAGCATTTACAAGATAGTACTAGGTATGGTTGGTTGGGTGTCAATATAATGTGACTGAGTGTGGTATCATACCATGTAACATGATACTCCAGTCTGGTAGCGCTAAAAATACTGTCTCAAGTAGATACCGTCGCGATATAACTGTAACTATACGACGATAAACTTCATACTTATAGGTGTAATCACACCATCGATTTTTGTGCTTTATTCTATAGTAAATAATAAAAGTTTGAAAACGTTTAATTCATAGAGAGACCCAAATGTAAGAAGTGAAACTTACAGTTTACTGTTTGTCAACCTCTGCACTATCAAAACATGAAGAGAAAAGAAGGGGTCATGTGTCATTTAATAGATTTTGTGTCTGCTCTGTGTATACACTGTTGTATACACTGTTGACAAAGTGAAAGTAGACTTCCGAAATCATGTATTCATACACCAATTTCCAAGCATCAATTTTCTTTTCTAAATTGACAATTCAAACATGACTGTCAAACTGTTTAAAATACATCAATAATGCCATTCAAATAGCAAAATGAGCATTAAAATAAGGAAAATGCATTTTTAAAGAAGGAGAAACGAGGACTGTTTATAACCGCCATTATGCAACTACCCCACGGAAGCACTTCCTTGTTCCAATGGTGGTACTATACCTACAACAACAAACATTCCTATGTGACTGAAACATGACGTCATTTTATACATACCGCTTTGAGGACGTAGTAATCTCCTGGCACATATCAAGGACGCAATCAAATACCAATGTTCATTTTGACTATTCAAGAGCCATAACTCAGTCATTAAACGTCCCATTGGGATAGTTTGAGGACTTGTAAGTAGGGCAGGGTAGAATGAAAAAACAGGTGCTAGGCTGCACACATGTTCCAATAACACATGTTTTTCGAATTCAAGAGTTGGACCTCAAAAATCATTTTATCGATTTAGCCAGTCCATGATTTTTCCGATATACTATGGTTATATGAATACTGTCGCTGTGTATATCTGGTGGAGATCCAGTCAAATCTACCGTGCTAGAGAGCTCACAAATTAAACTTACACAAATAGTTGACAACTGCGTGGTCATAAAACGTTCCATTAATTTGCTAATTCGGCCAGTTCAAGGGCTTGCTTGAGAATATATTATATCTGGTTACGACCCAATAAAATGAAGGTGCAAGAATGAACATAGCTAACAGTTTACTGACGGACGACCTGACGGACAGCCGGTACATGGTCACCAGAATAGCTTACATTGAGCTTTGCGTAAGTGAGGTAAATTATCTGCACAATACCAGAAATATACATCACTGTGTTCATTTTTTTTTTCATTTTTGCTGATAATACTTATTTAAAGAAGGTTATTATTGCCAACAAATTATACATATTATTCTAATATGTTAACAAACGTGTTTCTAACATTATCTCATACATAAAGAATATGTTCGTTATTCTGACAGTTGTTATAAGAAGTGTACATGTAGTCAGTCATACAGTTCCGATGAAAATATATATCGTATTCATATTCATTCTGTTTACAATCTATCTATTATGTGATTAGAACAGATGTGTCACTGAAGTGGTGAATCCGATAGCTAATTAACTTACATATAAATATATATATATTGTATATAAAACACCATGTGAGGACATAAAACTAGTATATTAAAGAGCATATTATTGGGATATACTGTTGTTTAATACTAATTAAACTGCCACAATGTTAGTGGATATATCGTGTACTATTAATAGGAAACATTTACATTCGTGGCGCATATGAAAACCCTTCACTGAATCAATATAGAATTTTGGCGTTCATTTTCCCTTGAACGTATACCATTGACATTTCAGCTTTATCTTATTGCAGTAAGTATGCTAATTCATTACAAGTTTGATGTTGTCACATATAAATTAAAGACATAATATATACTGTGCCATACTATTTTAATTGATGTTAAAACTTAAAATAATATTTTTGATCTTATTATAACTCATGCAACCTCATCCATAACCTATGATTTTACATACGTAGCTATGCCCGGACTAAACCATAGTCGGATACCCCCGAGTGACAATAACGATACTCTCCATTCATCACATATTGCCCGCGGACATTTGACGATGGGACTAAACACACGTGCACAATAAATCATAAGCAAACTAACTTCGACCAAAAATAGACTGCAATTATATATACACTTGTCAAAATTACTAACATTATATTATCTTGATTATTTTATCAAATATTGTTTATTTTGAGTTGATATTTAATACAAGTAAGTTTTACAAGCAATCAAAACAATCAATATAATTTGTAACTTCAAAATTCTCATTTCCGGTCAAGTGGCATATTTTGACACGAAATTCCATTATACCCCATTGTACGTGGTAAGCTTGTGTTCTCGGAATTGTTTATCGTTTCAATTCAAAACACAAATCTTATTTAATACTTTAGGAAAATATTGCGTTGGATGCCAATAGAAAAGCGTGAACAGGCCCGTCGGCATGAGTTCTGCATGTAATTCAACCGGCAAGTAATGGACAATGCGTAGTTTGTTTTTCTTTTGTTAATTTATTTCATCGATTTTTATTTTACAAGTTCAGTATTGTATATTTTAACATTCTTCATCCTTCCAGCAGGTTGGTCTATCAGTCTGTTTCTTCGTTTTTTCATTCGTACATAAGTATGTATGACCATGTTCAATATTTCTGAAAACGTCGCAAAAACTAAATGATTTTTCTACAATTCATGAGCATTGGCTCAAGTGTATTCGCATTGGAAGTGTTGATGACCTTCACAGAAGACCTAAAATTGAGATAAGACATAACGCAGCGCCAATAGCTCTACATACCTGTGACACACCTTCGTAATAAAATAGACATTAGACATCCAATAAGTGTCCGTAATAGACACGTGACTGATCAAACAGTAAGAAATCGCCAACGGATCATGGGATTGAGAGGAAGAAGTCTTTGTGTGATATAACATTGACTTAAAGACACGGGTAAAATGAAGGCAGTTGAGGTTCACAAGAGTAAACTGAGCTAATGCCACCTTTACAGATGAATTTAATCTCCAGATGTCCGACGGAAGATAACAAATCGACGACTAGGGGAACGATATTCGGATAATAGCATCAACAAAATTTTCTCATTTTCGTAAAAGTTAAACTTAAAACTGATGTAGGTGGCTGTTCGAGGTGACCTTCACACAATCCAATACCAGCAACAAATACTTTGACCAATCTTATTCCCAATCTTTGCGCTAAGCGTGGAGTGATATTCATGCAATATAATGCACATAATCATACTGCAAGATATTCCTGTCTGCTTCTTCAGGTCACCAAACGACATCAATGCCATTCGACAATCGCTATGAATTCGATAAAATACACTTCTTTTGAGTACAAAAAGTATTTTGTTTTACTAATGTGGTTGCTTGTGGAGCATTTCTCAATACAACTGTTTCCAACTTGATATGAGACAAAAAATTAAGAAAATAACAAATGATCGGTTAGCATATTTTACTATTGTATAGCTCATGAACTCATCAAGATTTATGTGTTGTAGATAATGGTACAATATATTATCAGGTGAATTTTCTATTATCACGGTAATTTATTACTACTAGTACTTTATAGGTTGACGGAAATGACCGAGTATATGGAATGCGGGGGAGGGAGAGGAAGGTCAAACTTCATCAATTCGAAAGTTGTTTATTGGAATTTATAATCAGAGTGTTCAAGGCTTGAGCTTGTTTCCCAAAAGGGAAGGTGTAAATAACCAGGCGCGTACAATAAAATTTGCACACATGACACTTCATGTAAATGCTTTTGGTTTGTAGTGTGTTGTTATATACCGAACATATCTTCTGAAAGATGGATGCAAAGATATTTAGCCTAAACAGGTAGCAAACATTTGAATCCAAATTTGAGAAGCCCCGGGCTAGCCTAATCAGGGAGCGATTGAAACAAGAATGACTGTGTTGCCAGTAGAAGCTATTTGTAATGAAACCATAGTACATGACCAGTAGTTTTAGCCATTGAAGATATTCCTATGACAAGTCATAATATGTGACCGTAGTTTTATCCACTGAATGTATTCCTGTGACATGTCATAAAACATGACCGTTTTTTTAGCCACTGAAGATATTCCTATGACCAATCATAAAACTAACCGTAGTTTTAGCCACTGAAAATATTCCTATGACAAATCAATCGTTTGTAATTTTACAAATACAAGCTTCATGATTTAAACCATAGTTTTCAGATAGTGTCAGTTTAAATATCCATTCAATTATGTTTATTCAGTTGTAGCAATGTAAGTAGTTTCTACGATTTTTAATAAAAGACTGTGAATGATATGTGTCATTTTAACAAAATCTTAAACTCTTAAAGCAGTTACCAGAGCTCATAATGTCAATACCTGCAGAAAAATATTTCTTCTCCTCGGTCAACCCAGGATATAACAGTTGCACCTGAAATACAGATAATCTATATCCGAAACTGGAATACGATTAATCAAACTTCCTGGGACTAAGACTTTCGTACGATTTTTAAAACAAAAACATTGCATTTAAAACTTTGACATTTCTTATTATGATATAAATAAAACATTGTATCGTTATTTAAAAGTTAACTAACGAACATTAGTAAAACCGGTCAAGTAACGTTGCGTTAAGGGAAAAAGGAGTCACTTAATTTTCGAACGATTTTTGATAAAAATCGACGTTTGTCAATTTGACAATTTCTGCGTTGTGTGTTCAAACTTGGATCGACATTTAAAATGATTGTATTTTCAGAAAATATATAACTTTCTGCATGATTTGAGCCAACTTAGCTTCATTGGATGAAAATTAAAGAAATTATAATGAATAATGGTTCGTTTACGTTTACGACGATTTTTGTCGTAAGTGTTTTACATGTCTGTCCATGTTTTTCCATGTAGGTACGGATTATGATGAATATGTAGTACCCATACATAATATAAATGGTATAACCAAAGCTGACTATGTAAAACCAATGACTGTAAAAGTTGTGTACCGACAATTGGGCATGTTTGAGGGGAAATCAGTATAAAGTTTACTACTAACTAATATTACATACAAGCACAGGCAATAAATAATTGTTTATGATCAACGGATTAGGAAACAGATAACATAAGTTAAAGTCCAAATTAAAAAAGGCTTTCTTTGTATGGTTTTTAGTAATACCTTTTCAATATATTATTTTGGCATGTTTAAATAGATATTCTTATTGCAGTACGGGGACAGTGAGTATATATAGGCATAATCTATTTGAAAAAATGTTTATAGTCAATTTCAATTTTTTTATAAATCCTGATAAATTTCCTTTAAATACGTTCAATACAATGATGAGGTTTATAAAATTTCTTTTGATCAATTTATAGATGTTCATTTGTTTGTAAAATATACATGTACTTGCTTACCATGAAGATGAACGGTAACTTTTGATCCAGAATCATTTTGAAGTTCTACTGTGTCTGTCGCCATGCTTGCAATGTTTGAAAGTTTTCTCCGTTTATTTTTGTGTAGTCTAAAATAAGACATTACTAGATATATGTTTACCTTAGCAAGAGCATGTATACTGCCATATTCAAGAGAATAATGAGGCAGTGTTTAAAGCAACAAATCCACGTTTGAACATTTTAAAAAGTATTTAAATTAAGTTATGACCACATTTCTTATACAAAAATATGATCAATGAGCTATTTGGGTGCATATAAACAGGATCCCAAACGCTTTAGAATTGTAAAAAAAGATGCCCAAGTTATAAAGCGTGACAAACGCGTTATAAATTTTTTTTAAATCGCCGAGGATTCCCACTTAGCCTCGATTGAATTAAACAAGTGTGCGCATGTGTAACTTCCACCTCCTTTTGCTGTTTTAAATATTGTTTACATTTTTACACGAGGGAATTTATCTGATGAAAGAACGACTACAGCTTGGTATAACTGTTTGGAACAATTTAATAGCCTGTGTTATATGTGAAATGAGCATGAAACTCAGCCGACTGAAAGAGCTCGTTGTGAGATGACAGGTATGCAGTAAGCTACACACGAAAACGTGTAAATGTTTTTTTTCTTATTATGATTTTAATTAGTTTTCGATCACTTAGAATCACAGGCAGGATTAATGGACTTCGGTTGGTCACTCCTTACCACCCCCATTTTTTTTTTAATTTTTTTTTTATCAAATCTATGTTCAATCCATCCAAAATACCCATTATGAATTAACAAAAAAAATAAAGAGTGAGAAACATATATTTGAGTAAAGGCCTTTCACTTCAACGAAGGCTCATATACTCCAACTGTCTTTAGACACCCGCTGTGCAAAAACTATAATTTATAATTAAAAAAAATGTTTAGTCGAAAATAAAGTGGCACATTTCAACGGGTTAATACAGGACTAAAACGGCTCGAAACAACTGTCGCCTCTGATGATAACACGTTTTAAGGTAAGTCAACATCAAATGTATTCTTTCGTGCTCACTTACTTATTTCATTATCGCCTAGAACAGCTGATCAGATCAATTTTCTACTCCGCAACTTGTTTGCTGAACGATGTCCAAAATGACATTTGACCGAAGACATGAAAGTGTTACTCACTATTAACTAATCTGGAATACGCCAACACTTGGTTTTACTCGTCCAAAATGTATGTGTATTCGTCAGGATTGCTTGCCGCGTATGCTTCTTCCTCGGCAGACTGAATCGATCTGTCGTGACGTCACCGCCGGTTCCCGCTCACTGGTGATTGGTTCCCCTATCAGGCGGGAAGATCTCTATCTATTCACAACGTACAATAAGTCACTACAATATCCAAATATCGACAAAACAATGTGTTTGTAAGAAGGGCGCTGTTTGGGGTATCTTGGGGGTGTTATTTAGGACCAATCAGCACGTTTGATACATCAATCTTTTTATCGGCTGGAACATGGCTGACATCGTTCTGCAAACAAGTTGCGAAGTAGAAAATTGCTCTGATCAGCTGTTTTAGGTGATAATGAAGTTAGTTAGCACGAAATAATTAATTTGATGTTTACTTACCTTAAAACGTGTTATCATTACAGGCTACAGTTGTTTAGAGCCGTTTTACTCCTGTATTAACCGATTATAAATGTGCCAGAAAAGGTTTATATTAAACAGAAATTATCACAAATTACATATTTAAGTAAAGTTAAATGGGATATTAGTTTGTTAATCATTCGTGGAAATGTTGGTTAAGGTCGATGCTCAATGGTGCCGGGTTTTTATTGGCCTACCATTGACGTTACTGTGTTTTAGCACACCTGAGCCAAAAGCTGAAAACGTCGTCCGACCGTTCGTCCGTCCGTAAACAATTACTTCAAACGACTTATTTTCTGGAACCAAATGACAGATTTTCACCAATGTTTGTACGAAGCATTCAGACACAAAGCTCTCTCAAGTTTGTTCAAATGATGACCCTGGGGTCAAATTCGGTCTCCTCCCAGGGGTTTATCTGTATTTATTTTTCAAAATTTCAAACATTTTCTCCTCCGACAGTGCAAGGCCTTGAGCTTTGATATTTTGCAAGTATTATCATCTAATGAGTTTCTGTCAGATACAGGGAAATTATCATTTAAACATCTTCGTCTCAAGAACCGTCAAATCAAATTCTTTCAGATTAGATATAAATGATCTCTACTACTACTGGAAAACGGAAATTCTGTTTTTCTGATTTTTTTAAGTTATTATTTCAATTATCTTCATGTCTGGAGCCTTTCATGACATAACAGTTGAGAAAGGGTCCTTTAAAGTGAATTTGATATAAATAAGGGACTAGCAGGGACAATATAAGTTGTGAAACTTCAAAAATCTACAAAAGTGCAAGGCCTGGAAGTTTGATATTTTGCATATATTATCATCTAATAATTTTCTATCAGGTTTGTTCAAGCCATGACCCTAGTTTCAATTGGGATCCAGTAAGTGGACTTTGATATTTACAAATACAGGGGCTGTGATCGATTGGAATCCAGTAAGTTGATTTTGATATTTACAAATACAGGGGCTATGATCGAAATAACGAAATATTCTGCTTTTTCTGATCTATTTTAGGTATAATTTCAATTATCTTCATGACTGGAGCATTGCCGAGACATAACAGTTCAGACAGGGACTTTAACAGGGATTTGATATAGATAAGTGACCAGCAGGATAAAAAATGATAAAATTTAGAAATTTCAAAAAGCTTCTTCTCAAAAACTGACGATTCAAATGTGTTTATATTTGGTTTAAATGTCACCTATGAATAAAATTTTCAAAGTTAGGGTATAATGGGGTCTCGTAATAGGACTTTGAATTTTGCTTAGGAATACTATGGGAAAGCTGATCAATCTGTTTATTCTCACCTTTTGTACGTAGTATTTAAATTATCTCGAGGTCTGGAACATTGTTAAATCATAACAGTTGAGACTAGGGTTCTTTTAAGGGGATTTTATATCCATAAGCGGTTAACAGGGGCCCTAAAAGAGTTAAATTGAGAATTATCAAAACATCAGCCTGACGCTGTTTATTTTTAATTCGATGGACAAATCAGACAGTGAGTGATAATTTCCATATGTGCACCTGCTTTAAATACTGAGTAAATGCATTCATGACTCGCTGTTTAAAGTCCAGGATAGACAGACTTTTCTAAATTTTCTATACTGTTCTATTGAATGCATGGAACACGATATATACTTTCCGGAAAATAGGACCCAGTACATATTTCAGAATTTCTATCAATTTCTTGAAATTAAGAGTGTAAATTTTATACAAAACATGGTTAAAGAGGATTTCAGTTTGTTATTATTTAATTAATTACGTGAAACCGGCTCCTAGACTTTGACCTGCACGAATAAATGATCTGAATTTAGTGGGCACTGCTCGTTACTTTTTCAATCGTCACAGACACTCAATTGCTATTTAAAATTACTAAATGCATGAACATGAATAATTGTCATGAAATATTTATATACCAACATGTCTGATTTTTATAAAAAAAATCTCTCACTTGGACAGTCCAAGTAATAAACCAACAAACTTGGATGTGGATAGATTGTTTAAGGTTGTGTATTGTAAATCTTGTTGATATATGCTTCAACCTCTTATGGCATCCCCGCCCCATCCCTCTGTGCCCACCATATCCACAATATTTTTTTATATTATTACTTTCATTTTTCTCTTTTCTTTTTTTCAGTACAGAGTTCTAGGGAAGATAACCCTGTTTATATAGCTATCGCCACAAGGGACAATTGACGCTAAATCTACGATAGGCCGTGAGCTAAACAAAAAATTGGTACCATTTTTCTGGCAAATTCCCCCTATGATTTTTTGAAAGATATATATCTCTACACCAAAAAAAATCTGGGAGGCCATATCTCGGGCACAGCTTAATGTCTGAAAATGAGCAATTCAAAATGGCTTCCAAAATGGCCGCCAATTTCTTAAAAAATGTCATTATCTATGATATACACCCGATTTTCAAATTTTAACTGCATATATGTATGTGTTTTAAGTTACTTATCACATTAATGTATGAAAATTGTAATGTTCTTCATTAAAACACACTCTGTTGAAAAATAAATGGATTTTTGTTAATAAAAACTAAAAACATCAACACCAAGAACACATTTTTGCATTAAAATTGTATAAATTTTTTGTTTTTTATATGTTAGATGGTATATGTCCTAATATTTTAATCAGATATGATATAAGGTTTAAAAAAACTATAGATTTTATCAAAATTAGGTGTTAAACTCTCGTTCTTTTGTGAATTACAGCAAAATCAACGTGGGTGGGGTAAATCGCACAATATTTACACAATTTGACAATAAGTCATAATTTATATACATATATTGGTTAATCATGTTTAACATTTATTTCTAACTAAATTAATTCATGAACACTAAAAATTGATGAAAATACAAACTTGAAATATTTATACATTTGTTTTAAACAAGAAGCCCATGTAAGTTGATCACCTGAGTAAAGGATTGACCCCTGTGGGAGCCATAAATTTGACAAAAGGAGTCCAGACTGATCAAATTTTATACAAGGGCTACCAGACAATACTAAATGTAAAATATTAAAACTCCATACATTGTGCTTATTAACACTTTGTAAAAGTTAACCTCTGTGGAAGCCCTTTATTTCACCTCAGCAACCCAGTTTGAACAATTTTGATAAAGAACTATCAACCAATTGACATACAACATATCACTTGCAGAAGATTTAAAAAAGCTATATTTACCTATAGCATTCTCATATACTATAGAAGTGTTTTTAATACAAGGCCTCGGTAGACCCCAGACCATTTATTAGAATAAACAAAACTCTATCATAGGGTTTTCTATAGGAAATAGGAAAACATTTGACCTACATTCTTGAGTTGAAGCTTTTTGAAGATTCACATTTTCATTTTTCCTAATCGAAGTGGTAGTCTAGTAATAGAGCTTCTGCCTCGCATGTGGTAGGTCATGGGATCGATCCCCAGTCAGGTCACACAAAAGATTTAAAATGTTACTAGAATCTTCCTCACTTGGTGCTCATCACTTAGAGAATAAGTCTGGTCGACCTGTTGTCAGTATCATGTGACTGAGTGGGTATCATACCATATATGTCTGTGACATGATATTTCAGTGTGACAACGCTTAGAATATTGTCTGATTCGAGTAGACACCATCTCGATATGACTGAAACAATTTTGAAAGGGACACTTAACACCATACAACATTAATCCATTCTCTTCTACCCCTGCTGGTCCCTTATTGATATGTATTCCTCTTTAAAGGACCCAGTCTCAACCATTATGACTTATTAATGCTCAGGATCTGAAATGATACTTTTGAAAATCCACAATTCCATCCCTTTTTAGACCCCTGCTGAAACTTTATGGAGATCATAAGATCACTGTTAAAGTACCCAGTTCCAACTGTTATTACTAAACAATAGAGTTCTCAAGATGAATAAGATATAAATCCAAAAATAGATCATAAAAACATTCAACTCCATGGGTATCTAACTAACATGGCAAAATATCAACACTTTCGTTGGTTATATTTTGCTGAATGCAAGCCAATCCCTGGTCTGTATTTGATTGCCTATGCTATTTAAAGAAAAACACTCCTTATAGCAGGGTGAAGATATATGCACCTAATCCCTTAACTACAGTGTGTATATTCTAATAAAACCAAACCTCCATAGCAGAATAGGGGTTAAAGGACACAGTCGCCCTAATTGTTATGATTAAACAATGATTCAGCTCTTAAGATGATCAAAATAATTCCCTTCTCTGGGGCCCAAATGAGTCCTAACCCTTTCATTTGAACAAACTTGAAACCCCTCTTCATAGGGATATCTATACTGAATAAAAACGAATTTGGCTGGTCGGTTATTGAGACTTTATTAAATTAAGATTTCTCGTGGCCAGGGGCTATGATCATAGCATAAATAGACCTGAGAGATACTTATTGCAAAAATCAAAGCCAGGTATTACACTTTCCAAGAAGAATATTGTTGAAATTTTGAATAAGAAAACAAATGATAAGTCTCTGGGACGGGTCCAGTCATGGCACCAGGGTCTTGATTTGAACAAACATCGCGTAAGAATGCTACACTTAAAATTTGGTGAAAACCTATCGCGCAGTATCTGAGAAGTGATTTATAGAAATTGTTGACAGACATTCGAGCTAATAGGTATTTAAGTGATCATCAGCCATATAAAAGCATCTTTTAAGTAATTAGAAACAGCTGCATATTTTTTTCATCTGTTTTTCAACTGTCAAAAAAAACTTATCCTACCTAAACCATAGGCATTTAAATACCCATTCGGACAGACAGACAGATGTATGGACGAAAAGCGATCCTACTACATGTAGCTAATTTAAGACTTATCCATGTTTATCTTGAAGCACAGCTCATTCAAAAGGATGACAATTTAGACCAAGAAATATACTTGAGAATAAATTGTTGTGCTCTTTTATCAACAGCTTCAGCAATATCTACTGCCATTGTAATAATCTTTGAAGTGATAAGGAAAGGGCAGAGAATGCTTTATATATGCTTTAACATATCAAGAATACAATCTTTTGAATGAAAATCCATATGATTTGTTTTACGACATATTGCGAAGGAAACACCTAAATATATTCGGTAGCGTTCAGAAAACAAATTAAAATATTTTGTAAAGAATGCATTCTCGAGGTTGATAACCAGTTATTTGGATACATGGTTTTGGTAGCATCTAGCTGACATTTGCTTGTGAAGGAAGTACTTCAAAATCCACCAGGACCATTAACCTTGGCATTGGCTAACTGTCATGGTATCCTCAAGAAAACAAATAAATCTGCACTTTCAAGGAACATGTCCAATAGACCAGTATATGTTAGTGATGCTATGATGATTGTCAACAAAGTAAGTGTTTAGAACCTAACGTTTGGAAATCTGTACAAAAACACATTTGATACTGCAATGCAAGAATAGCTTTAGAATTATTGTGGTATTTGATGTAAACTATAATGCAGAGATGAATAATAGAAGCTTGGGAAGTCGATTGTGAATCTGTAATATCAATAGAGGGCAATCAATTCAGCAATAGAGATGCCTCTAAGGTTTTCCAGAAGGCAAGACAGCATTAACCAATTTTCGTGTTGATACTTGGAAGGTCCCGTAGTACCTTGCCGTTCTAGGTGACAAAGAGATGTTTGCAACATCAGAAACCAAATGTTATAAACTAACGCATGATACTGTTTGTCATGTAGAAGAGCCAGCATCTTCACACGAAAAACTGAAACTCGCACGCTGCTAAATGCTGCTACATGCCAGTCAACACTTTAACTCTATTGCCATTGAATCAGATGTGTTTATGCTATGTCTGGCACTTTACAGGGAGATCGAGCATATATTTATTAGATGTAGGACCAAGAATAGACAGCGATACAGAGATATATGGAAACTCTCTTAGTGATAATGGAAGTTTTTCAAGCATTTACCAGATGTGATCCAGTGTGTGCCTTCAATGGTCATGGAAAGGTGTCTGCAATTAGATTTGTTATGAAGTCCAGTGTATTCCAATCATCTATGTTTAAAGTTGAAGAATGGATTGTACTACTTTGCGAACTGATTGCATCTCACCAAGACTTCAAATGTAGGATATTTGCTGCAAAGGCTACTGATACTAAAGTGAATAGTTTGTGCAACAAGATGTTTCGGATTTAATATCTTGGTGTTGAATCAGGAAAACTTCCACCCTGTGAAGGCACATTATATCTCCACTCATTGCCAGCAAATTACAGACATCTGGCGAAGAAGCCTAATAAACTTTACTGAAATTCAAGTCCAAAAGATCACGGATGGTTCATGGAAGATGGTTAGTTGGAAGCTAAATGGATGAAGTGATATTCTGCTACACAGGTTGTTATAGAATTCATGTCTCCTGCAAGTACGCTAGATAATGTAAATTACCAACATGTCATTGTCTGTTAAATGCACTAAAATGCTCATCCGTCTGCAAAAGTCGAGTAAGAGTTTTGATACGGAACATAGAGAAAGCTTTGATGGAGAGAATGGTAGTAATGATGACATGTACACTATCCAACTACTTCTTGTGACAACGGAAATGTACAGAATGGATTAAAAACACATAGTGTTTTATTACAGTATAATATTATGTTACTTTAGAGTTCAAAATTGCTTGAAACAGAAGTTTATGTTGTGTAAAATTTTCCTAAAAACACATTCCATATTTTGCGAGTGTACCTATATGTATCGTCATTCTAATTATGTTACATGGAAGTCATTAGCAGGCTTGTATGATTAAAATTACAGTTCATATGATCATATGATTTAAACTTGATTATTATATTTTAAAAAAATGAATACATACTACTTATAAATGATACGTTTTACTTTTTTGTAACATATATTATGTTATATAAAGTTATAAAAAAATGTTTGTATTGTACTAACATGTGTCCACTGAACATTTATAAAAGCATCAGGGCGAGACGATACCATGTGGGTGTTAATATGAATCAAAGCCTGCAGGAATTTGATCTGATCCAATTTAAACTTGATAATTATATTTAAAAAAGAAAATGAATAAATACTACTTGTAAATGTTACATTTCACATTTTTGTAACGTATTTTATGTTATATAACGTTATGAAATTGTGTTTGTATTGTACTAACATGTGTCAACAGAACATTATATAAAAACATTAGAACGAGATGAAACCATATTGGTGCTAATAATAATCAAAGCCTGCAAGAATTTGATATGGTCAAATTTAAACTTGATAATTAAATTTTAAAGAAATGAATAAATACTACTTGTTAACGTTACATTTCACATTTTTGTAACGTATTTTATGTTATATAAAGTTATAAAAATGTGTTTGTATTGTACTTACATGTGTCCACCGAACATTATATAAAAGCATTAGGACGAAAAGAAACTATATAGGTGTTAATATGAATCAAAGCCTGCAGGAAATTGATCTGATATTTTAAGATGATTTTTGGAACGATTATATAACTGTTTTTATCAGGTGATTGTAACGTAAATATTGTTTAGAAGAAATAATCAATAATAATAAATTACATATTACATTACTTATCTGATACACTTGTGTTTTATAATGTATTTTTGTTTATGTTAAATTAATACTTTATAAACAAATCTAGGAAGAGATTTCAATAGAAATATCGGAAATCAATATTACTTCTAAAAAGTAACGTCAAATGTAATTGTAACGTAAAAGTACAAAATGATTACAAAATAATTGCTTAATGTGGTATTTTATATCAGAAGAACACTTCTGCTCTTGTTTAAACACCATTGGATAACACATATAACAATTATTCACTGCACTAATGCAACTGTTTTGTATTCCAAAAAATAAGAAATTATTTGTAATGATTTTAATGAAATTACAGTTACCATAGAAACTCACTAAAATCAGACACTAAGCTGTGCCTCAGAGGTGGCCCCCTGACTTTTTCATATACCACATACATGTATCTATTCAAAAAATAGTATAGCAATTTGCCAGTCTGATTGGTACCAATTTGTTAAATTTTGGGTCTTAGCTCACGGCCTAACTGTAAACCTATGCCATGATGAACTAACACATCCGTTCCGGCTGCTCATAACGCAGATAATATTCGTGCATCAAATTACGACCACATCACGATGTAAACATACCCGGCTATGCGAATGGTGACGTGACCGTAATAGAGCTTTTAAGACGAGTTATTATTTTATTGCTTTCACGGTAACAGCTGTTACAATCTATTTTAACAATAATTACAAGGTTTTTGTTATGTATGTGAAAGAAGAATTCGTGTATTTTTCACCAATTTCTTAACTGTAAACGTTACGATCATCTGACCTTTCGTCCTTATTGTCTTTCGTACTTCATATGATGATGTTACCAGTTTCTGGTCACTAAAAAGGGTCCTACTAAATGCCACTAAGGACCACTAAGGACTACTAAGGAGCAACTAAGGAGTTTCAAAGGGGGCACTAAGGACTACTAACAGCTTCAAAGGGGGCACTAAGGGGTTTCATATTAAGATTAAGACAAAGGATTATATTAACTGACAGAGTGGAAAACAGTGCAGGAAGTGTTCAGATTGCTCGTTCTGTGATTTGTGCGGGAAACACGTATCTATGGAGTAAAGGGTTAAATAAGGCATGGATAAACAGCTTTTTCATTATTTGGATTTCTGGTGTGCTGTCTATTACTTGTCATGGGGGATACATTATAAATTGTAAAATGGCTCCTTAGAGACGTGAATATGTCTCACTGTTCGTACAATGACACTCAATGCAATTTATTGTAAATGTATGTTATTTATCACCACCCATCAGGTGTAAATGTTTAACATTGGTTTAAAACTAAATTGCTGTTGAAATTAATTTCATTTATTTTTTTTAGACTACAAACCACAACAAAAACATATAGGGTGACACACATTACAAACATGGCGACTGACACAGTAGAACTTCAAAATGACTCTGGATCAAAAGTTTCAGTTTGTCTTCATGGTAAGCAAGCAATATTTTTCATACAAATGAGTACAAATGTATTTATAAATTAATTAAAAGAGAAAATGAACAACATTATTATTTTATAAAAGAATGTTTTTGAATGCAGTTTAATGCCATTTTCAACACATTTCAGGTTATATATGGTATATCCAGTTTTATTGGTGAAGGGATGAATGAATATGAGCAAAACCACTGTCCTTCCGCAAGTAACTGGCAAACTTTCTGATATAAAATTTTTGGAGCGAGCGGGACTCAAACTTACAATCTTAGCAGTGAGAGGTAGGTGATCTAGAGATGGTGCCTTAGACCACGGAACAATGGAGGACCCTTAAAAGTGTTGTTACGTCATTTTGATGAAATTGGTAGAACGTTTGCTTAGCACACATGAGTTGGATGTTCAAATCTCCACATAGGTAACATTGAGATGTAAACTTATATTATTTGTTGCTTAACTGTTGATAACAGCCAATTCTTTTATTGTCTTTATGAAATTACTCTACAAATTGTTGTAAAGATATTATATAACAATATATTACAATATTAGATGTGTGTTTCAGGTGCAACTGTGATATCCTGGGTTGACCGCGGAAAAGAAATATTATTCTGCAGGTATGGTAACCATCTTTTAAGTGTGTTTTTTCTTAACAAATTTCCAGCCACAGTTTCTGTGATGATTGGCCATGAACATTGTTTAAAAGGTCATGAATCTTCCATCTATAAATATGTGGGGAAGTAGTCAATGACAGGCAGAAATAGGTGTGTCAACTCCTGTTAAGTAACTGAAAGACTGTTGAAAAACAAAATGACACATACGAACAAACTACAAAACATTCCACAACTACATATATAAACACTGTAAACACTTTTGATTAATAAAAACGCATAATTCAGCTAAATACTTTGTGAATCTAGATAAAATTGCACATTCCATTCATATCTTTTCATTAGAAACTTTGAAACTGCCAATATTGTAAGTGTAACTAGATCAACATAAGGTATTGAATTAATATACTAAAATAAAAACATTGAGAATCATGTAACTTATTTCCAATAGATGTTTATTTATATCAAAATGAGTGCATATTTAAAAAACAAGAGTTTTAACCCAAAAATATGTATTTTTAAAATTTTTGTTATTCTTTAATAATTCTTGTTGATCAATTTAACATTTAACCATGTTTTTTTTCAATGTCAAGCTTAATTGTAAAAAACGTTTTCATAATACCCTATTGAAATGGGCCATTCTCCGATTTTCAAAATTGCCAAAATAAAACGCATATAATTTAGCGTGAAAAAATTGGATATGCTAGTTAAAATCCTCTTAATTTTTTATCTCATCAGATTATTTTCTAATCTAGCATATTTATTTACTATATAATTAATTTGTTACTCCAAAACAAGAAATACTATATTTAGCTTGAAAATGCATTCTTTAACAAATTTTAAAATTCACTGTTTTTTCTTCAAAAATTATTTGAAAAGAATTTGCAAAAGCTAAGTTAACCTTTGTTCAGAAAACCATAGTCATTTATCTTTACTATGCTTGTCCATAGAGCAGTTCAAATTCTAGTTCAGCAAAATTTATATAGGGCACAACCTTAATTTATTTTTAGGAGTGTACCTGAATTGAAGGAAGGATAATCCTTACTTGACAAATACAATATGAATTATTACCCTTGTATTTTCAAAATTAACAAAAGTTGGTATAAATGTCAAAATACATGTAATGTCTTCATTTGCCTAAAAATAGAGTGTGTACTGTGTTGTGGTACTTTGAAAATTGCTTCTAATAGCCTCTTAACCCTTTACTCCATAGATACCTGTTTTCCCTCATCAATCACAGAAAGCCCTTGAAAACAGTGCAGGAAGAGTTCAGATTGCTTGTAACGAGTAATCTGAACACTTCCTGCACTGTTTTCCACTCTGTCAGTTAATATAAACATAATTCACGCAATTATTCAAAAGCCTTCTATATTAGAGGTGTCCACAAGCGTCTTTATTAGAGGTGTCCAAAAGCGTCAATATTAGAGGTGTCCAAAGGCGTCTATATGAAGTAAAGGGTTAAGCAAACTTGTTTGAATAAATTACCATGATTAAAAGAAGACCATAATATGAAAAAATATATTCAATCTTGTTATCTGCAATAGTCACTATAACACACCCAGTTTGTAGTTATTATAATAATTGATATAAAATTGGTCACAATTATGTTGAAGATGTAATATAATGCTTTGTCACAATATTTTTAAATTGGTTTTATAGCCTAAAGAAGGTTTGATCTATTTATTATATCTGTGTATATTATAAATGTATAGCTGTACAGATACTGTACCATTAGTTTGTAGGTTTAATGAATATGAATATAAAGAAAATAATATTTTCAATGCAACAATTTTTTTTAGACTTTGCTTATAAAAGCCTTACATTCTATTTTTCATTCAAAACTATCATGGGTCAATGATTTTACTTTTTTAGGTAGGTTTAACGCTCTTTTCAACATTGGTTATAGGAAACTAATGCTATGCTAATATTTATTTCAGTAAACAAGCAGTTTTTGATAACAAGAAAGCGATAAGAGGGGGAATTCCGTTGGTGTTTCGTGAGTATATGATGGAGTAAATAAATTTGTTCATTTCATTTTTGGATGGGGTTTAACTCCATTTTCAACAGGTTATATATAGCATATCCAATTCAATTGGTTGAGGAATACCTCAGATTGGATAGAACCACCATCCTTTCACAAGTAACTGGCAAACATAAAAGTGGATACATCGACCAAAAATTAACCTGAAATGTGTTGAAAATGGCTTTAAAACATACAAAAAAAAAACAGCAAATAAAACACCCCAAAATAACTTGCACTGAACTTAAGCTACTTTTATTCTTATTTTCATGAGTCATGTTTGTTTTTTTTAACTGATTATTAGCATTTTTAGTCAACATCTATCTGCTCAGTTGCAGTTTTCAAACAATTGTTCGTCTGATTCTTTTAAAATTTGTAGACCCTGTTGCTTGTAACTTGACATCACATTAAAGTTCTGCTCCATATGTTAGTAGACCTTGAATAGGATTGAAATATAGCTAGTTTAAATTTATTGGTTTAACTTAGATTATGAAACAATTTCTTACAACTTAGACAAATTACTCTTGAAGTCTTCCTAGATGAAACCAGTACTAAGCCTGTTACCAGGAAAAGGTGTCTTGCTCATGGACACCACACATAACTGTGGCTGAAGATCGAACCTATGACCCTCTGATCATGAGTTGGTGCTCTACCACTGGACCACATGCTCCACATGAAATTCAACTCAACATGTATTAATATACATGTGTTATGCCCTTTTGTTAAAAGTAAAATTTTATTAACCATCCAATGATAAACTTGAACAAATAATTATTGCCTGATCCTTTTTCAGTTTGATACTGTGTTGCTGATCTTAATGCCTGGCATGGAACTGTTTTATAGGCTCACATATTTAATTTGACACAAGTTATGCCCCTTTATTTACAGTTAAATTATTTACTTCCACTTAATAATTGAACAAAAGTTAAAAATTGCATAGGTTGCTAACTTTAATTAATATTTACAGGATTTGAAATTTCGAATAAAAGCTACTCGTCCTCTCCAACATTTTTAATTGAATGCTTAAAATCAAAGAATTATTAAGGCCAGTTTCTTAAATCTTACTCGTCCTGACCAAATGTTCACTCGTTTTGGCGAGCGGACGAGTGGCATTTTCCAGTCCTGATTTACAAAGTTGATCAAATGACCCAACTGGTGAAACAGTTTGAATGACTAACATTAGTAGTCACAATGGAATCAAAATATAATTTGGTCTCCATTTGACCCAATATAAAATTTTGAAAAGTGAATTTTAAGTGAAAAATGGCATAGGTCATGTGACTGTATTTATGAGCAGTGTAACTTACCCACATATAGTGGATCGTATCTAAGGCACAGAGTAATGTTAATGTCACATAAGTAAAAGCCACACTTTAATTCATTTTGCAGCTCAGTTTGGACCATGGGATTTGGGGCCCCAGCATGGTTTTGCCAGAATAAAAAGGTGGACATTGGAGTCTGAACCACAAAAGGTAGACTGCGTAATCTACATACTAATTGACACTACACTGCCTAATTGACATACTAATTGACACTGTGACTAATTGAAACTAGACTGCCTAATTTACATATTAATTGACACTTTGACTAATTGACACTAGACTGCCTAATTTACATAATAATTAACACTATGACTAATTGACACTTGAATCCCTAATCTACATACTAATTGACACTATGACTAATTGACACTACAATGCCTAATTTGCATACTAACTTATACTATTACTGATTGACAATATAATGACTAATTTACATACTAACTGACACTATGACTAATTGACACTAAACTGCCTAATTTACATACTAATTGACACTATGTCTAGTTGACAATAGACTGCCTAATCTACATACTTATTTACACTATCACTAGAATTTTAACTAGACTCATTTCTTTTGTTGGCCTTGTGGTATTATATTATGCTGTTATGGTTAGTTAAATAAGTGAATTATGTCGTCTGTAATCAGCAAAGTTGATGTATAACATGACTATGATCACAGAAATCTTATTAAAACTGACATGATTTTGTCGTTTCGTTTCATTTACAGATATATTCAATTGTGAGGTTGTTGTTTTTGTTGTATGATGTTAAGCATCACTTCCAATTGTTCAGGCATAATGCAACATTACTACTAGTAAGTCCTGCCATACTGGAGTATCACGCCGCAGACACATGGTATGATACCCCACCCAGTCACATTATACTGACACTGGAGTATCACGCTGCAGACACATGGTATGATACCCCACCCAGTCGCATTATACTGACACTGGAGTATCACGCCGCAGACACATGGTATGATACCCCACCCAGTCGCATTATACTGACACTGGAGTATCACGCCGCAGACACATGGTATGATACCCCACCCAGTCGCATTATACTGACACTGGAGTATCACGCCGCAGACACATGGTATGATACCCCACCCAGTCGCATTATACTGACACTGGAGTATCACGCCGCAGACACATGGTATGATACCCCACCCAGTCGCATTATACTGACACTGGAGTATCACGCCGCAGACACATGGTATGATACCCCACCCAGTCGCATTATACTGACACTGGAGTATCACGCCGCAGACACATGGTATGATACCCCACACAGTCTCATTATACTGACACTGGAGTATCACGCCGCAGACACATGGTATGATACCCCAACAAGTCACATTATATTGACACTGGAGTATAACGCCGCAGACACATGGTATGATACCTCACCTTGTCACATTATACTGACACTGGAGTATCACGCCGCAGACAAATGGTATGATACCCCACCCAGTCACATTATACTGACACTGGAGTATCACGCTGCAGACACATGGTATGATACCCCACCCAGTCACATTATACTGACACTGAGCCCATCAGACCTTGAACTATTCTCTAAATTCTGAATGCCAAGTGATTAAGCTTCTAGTACCATTTTCAAGTCTGTTTTGACCTATGACCTTCTGCATACAAGGCAAATGCTCTATCCCTAGAGTCTAAGACCACTGCTGCGGTTTCACCTATGATACATCCATAGATATGACTTGGAAAATAATAATGCAAAATGGGTGTATTATATTTTTGATGAAATAAAAACAACATTATAGTTACTTTTAATTTAAGATAGTAACACGCAGCACATCAGGATTAATATTCAAAGAAGTTTCATATAAGCAGCTGAACTCTTAACATACAATATGATGATATATTATTTAGTTTATGCTTTATTTTAGCTCAATTGCGATGAAAGCTCAGATGTTATATGAACCGTTCTCGAGTCCACTTCCTTGGTAGAACCAGTACTGAGTGTTGTTTTATGAGAGACATTTGGTCAACTCGGGGATCAAACTCGCAACCTCTGGCGTGAGCCGCAAACACTCTATCCATTACACTACCGCCCCACTTACCATTTCTGTGTAACTTTGCAATGCATTTTGCCTGCTTTAAAAAAGGCATGTTTATTCCACTTATATTATTTGATTGATAAAACTGTTCTATAACAAATCAGTAAAATGCACAGTTATTTGCTGAACTATGCCTAATAATTCAAATAATAACCAAAATTTGTATATTTTTAACCAATTTTTGAATCCATGACCATTCACTGTGTGGTTTTTATTACATTTTAAGGAAAACTAAATTTAGCAAATAACTGATTCCTAAAGGAATAAAGTATATTTTATAAATACTTACAGACGGAGGACGGCTCTGTTACCGCCAGTTTTTCTCTGGTTGATGATCCAGACACAAGGGCTATGTGGGATACAAGGTACTGTACTTTATTCATTTACTTGTTTTGTGAAAAGTGTTATATATATTTATGGAAGAGCTTGATTCCAATAGATAACCAGCAGTCTAGTATCAGATTTAAATACTTTTATATTGAGATATTTGTTTTTTTCATGTTCAGTCCAGGGGTCCTGAATCGTGCCTGGCAACAGTCTCTGTAATGGTCGATATAAGATAATGCGTCTCATCGTCATTGTTCTCTTACCGTTGAAATGAGTGTGCTCAAGTACTGGTTAACATCTTAGGACCCTAGGAAAGAATGATTAGGTTTAATTGTAAGCCATAGCTTGCACAAAAATGAAACTTAATATTGAAAGAAACAATCAATTTTTAAATACATCAATGTTTCAGTTCAGGTTTTGTGATGAAAATTTTGTATGTGTGCTTATATGCCATTAGTTTTTTATGTATATATTTATATGTTATTTTCTAGATTCAAGTTGGTGTACACAGTATGTTTAGGCAAGGATTGTCTTAACCTGATTTTGAATGTCTCAAATACAGGTTAGTGAGAGAGCTATTCAATATTCTGCAGTACAAACTTTAAAATGAAATACTGGTAATCTTCTGAAAAGGGACATGAAAGTAATGGCATGAGGTTTTCATACTTTCTTTATAGTGCTAGTGGATAAATCTCAGTTTGAATGATGTACGGGTCTATCCATAATTGAGCATAATATTCATTTGATTACTCTCATCTCATCAATATTTTATATACAGTCAAACCTGTGTATGTGGCCACCTCTATTAAGCAGCCACTTGTCTTAAGCAGTAACATTTATCATTTCCCATCTCTATGTTAAGAGCAAATTAACCTGTATTAAGCGATCACCTGTCTTTAAAGGCCACTTTTGCTCCTTCCCTTTACTGGCTGCTTAAGGCAGGTTTAACTGTATGTAAATAATTTAACAATCTTGGTACTTATTTTCAATATTGGCTTCATTAAAAATAAGATTTGTGTATATTGTTTATAAAATTTAATAGGTTTACCATTTCTAAATAAAAACATTATTAATAATAATACTATTATTATATGTATACTATTTTACGATTGTATAGATAAAGGTAGTTGTTTATGTTAGAAACAATTTTACCAACTTGACTTGAGCACAAACTACATGTATATGTTTAAGGGTGTTTTATATGTAATGCCATTTGTGTATATGTAATTATGTTACATTATGAAAAGCGTTGAGTACAAACTTCTGATTACTACTGTATATCATGGTAGCACACAGATTTTCAAGTGTTTGTTAATGTTTATTTTCATTTAAAATGGGTACAATACATTACACATGCAGACCTGTTAAAACAGGCATAGTAGATAATGTGATTCCATTTAAACTCTGTTCATTGTACATACAGTCGTGTTGAAACTTGGCATTGTACATACAGTCCTGTTGAAACTTGGCATTGTGCATGCAGTCCTGTCAAAACTTGGCATTGTACATACAGTCGTGTTGAAACTTGGCATTGTACATACAGTCCTGTTGAAACTTGGCATTGTACATACAGTCCTGTTGAAACTTGGCATTGTACATACAATCCTGTTGAAACTTGGCATGGTACATACAGTCCTGTTGAAACTTGGCATTGTACATACAGTCCTGTTGAAACTTGGCATTGTGCATGCAGTCCTGTCAAAACTTTGCATTATACATACAGTCCTGTTGAAACTTGGCATTGTGCATGCAGTCCTGTCAAAACTTTGCATTATACATACAGTCGTGTTGAAACTTGGCATTGTACATACAGTCCTGTTGAAACTTGGCATTGTACATACAGTCCTGTTGAAACTTGGCATTGTACATACAGTCCTGTTGAAACTTGGCATTGTACATACAGTCCTGTTGAAACTTGGCATTGTACATACAGTCCTGTTGAAACTTGGCATTGTACATACAATCCTGTTGAAACTTGGCATTGTACATACAGTCGTGTTGAAACTTGCATTGTACAAACAGTCGTGTTGAAACTTGGCATTGTACATGCAGTCCTGTTGAAACTTGGCATTGTACATACAGTCGTGTTGAAACTTGGCATTGTACATGCAGTCCTGTTGAAACTTGGCATTGTGCATGCAGTCCTGTTGAAACTTGGCATGGTACATACAGTCCTGTTGAAACTTGGCATTGTACATACAATCCTGTTGAAACTTGGCATGGTACATACAGTCCTGTTGAAACTTGGCATTGTACATACAGTCCTGTTGAAACTTGGCATTGTGCATGCAGTCCTGTCAAAACTTTGCATTATACATACAGTCCTGTTGAAACTTGGCATTGTACATACAGTCCTGTTGAAACTTTGCATTGTACATACAGTCCTGTTGAAACTTGGCATTGTACATACAGTCGTGTTGAAACTTGCATTGTACAAACAGTCGTGTTGAAACTTGGCATTGTACATGCAGTCCTGTTGAAACTTTGCATTATACATACAGTCCTGTTGAAACTTGGCATTGTACATACAGTCCTGTCAAAACTTTGCATTATACATACAGTCCTGTTGAAACTTGGCATTGTACATACAGTTCTGTTGAAACTTTGCATTGTGCATGCAGTCCTGTTGAAACTTTGCATTATACATACAGTCCTGTTGAAACTTGGCATTGTACATACAGTCCTGTCAAAACTTTGCATTATACATACAGTCCTGTTGAAACTTGGCATGGTACATACAGTCCTGTTGAAACTTGGCATTGTACATACAGTCCTGTTGAAACTTTGCATTGTGCATGCAGTCCTGTCAAAACTTTGCATTATACATACAGTCCTGTTGAAACTTGGCATTGTACATACAGTCCTGTTGAAACTTTGCATTGTACATACAGTCCTGTTGAAACTTGGCATTGTACATACAGTCGTGTTGAAACTTGCATTGTACATACAGTCGTGTTGAAACTTGGCATTGTACATACAGTCGTGTTGAAACTTGGCATTGTACATACAGTCCTGTCAAAACTTTGCATTATACATACAGTCCTGTTGAAACTTGGCATTGTACATACAGTTCTGTTGAAACTTTGCATTGTACATGCAGTCCTGTTGAAACTTTGCATTATACATACAGTCCTGTTGAAACTTGGCATTGTACATACAGTCCTGTCAAAACTTTGCATTATACATACAGTCCTGTTGAAACTTGGCATGGTACATACAGTCCTGTTGAAACTTGGCATTGTACATACAGTCCTGTTGAAACTTTGCATTGTGCATGCAGTCCTGTCAAAACTTTGCATTATACATACAGTCCTGTTGAAACTTGGCATTGTACATACAGTCCTGTTGAAACTTGGCATTGTACATACAGTCGTGTTGAAACTTGCATTGTACATACAGTCGTGTTGAAACTTGGCATTGTACATACAGTCCTGTTGAAACTTTGCATTGTACATACAGTCCTGTTGAAACTTGGCATTGTACATACAGTCGTGTTGAAACTTGCATTGTACAAACAGTCGTGTTGAAACTTGGCATTGTACATGCAGTCCTGTTGAAACTTGGCATTGTACATACAGTCGTGTTGAAACTTGGCATTGTACATGCAGTCCTGTTGAAACTTGGCATTGTGCATGCAGTCCTGTTGAAACTTGGCATGGTACATACAGTCCTGTTGAAACTTGGCATTGTACATACAATCCTGTTGAAACTTGGCATGGTACATACAGTCCTGTCAAAACTTGGCATTGTACATACAGTCCTGTTGAAACTTGGCATTGTACATACAATCCTGTCAAAACTTGGCATTGTACATACAGTCCTGTTGAAACTTGCATTGTACATACAGTCCTGTTGAAACTTGGCATTGTGCATGCAGTCCTGTCAAAACTTTGCATTATACATACAGTCCTGTTGAAACTTGGCATTGTACATACAGTCCTGTTGAAACTTTGCATTGTACATACAGTCCTGTTGAAACTTGGCATTGTACATACAGTCGTGTTGAAACTTGCATTGTACATACAGTCGTGTTGAAACTTGGCATTGTACATACAGTCCTGTTGAAACTTTGCATTGTACATACAGTCCTGTTGAAACTTGGCATTGTACATACAGTCGTGTTGAAACTTGGCATTGTACATGCAGTCCTGTTGAAACTTGGCATTGTACATACAGTCGTGTTGAAACTTGGCATTGTACATGCAGTCCTGTTGAAACTTGGCATTGTGCATGCAGTCCTGTTGAAACTTGGCATGGTACATACAGTCCTGTTGAAACTTGGCATTGTACATACAATCCTGTTGAAACTTGGCATGGTACATACAGTCCTGTCAAAACTTGGCATTGTACATACAGTCCTGTTGAAACTTGGCATTGTACATACAATCCTGTCAAAACTTGGCATTGTACATACAGTCCTGTTGAAACTTGGCATGGTACATACAGTCCTGTTGAAACTTGGCATTGTACATACAGTCCTGTTGAAACTTGGCATGGTACATACAGTCCTGTCAAAACTTGGCATTGTACATACAGTCCTGTTGAAACTTGGCATTGTACATACAGTCCTGTCAAAACTTGGCATTGTACATACAGTCCTGTTGAAACTTGGCATTGTACATACAGTCCTGTTGAAACTTGGCATTGTACATACAGTCCTGTTGAAACTTGGCATGGTACATACAGTCCTGTCAAAACTTGGCATTGTACATACAGTCCTGTTGAAACTTTGCATTGTACATACAGTTCTGTTGAAACTTGGCAGTGTACATGCAGTCATGGTGAAACTTGGCAGTATATATGCAGTCCTGTTAAATCTTTGCATCTGACATGCAGTCAAACAAAGAAACAAAATAAATTTTCAGTGATCCAAGTATTATATATATAAATATATGTACACACTACAGGTACTGAGCGTTTATGTATACACTACAGGTACTGAGAGTTTATGTATACACTACAGGTACTGAGAGTTTATGTATACACTACAGGTACTGAGCGTTTATGTATACACTACAGGTACTGAGAGTTTATGTATACACTACAGGTACTGAGAGTTTTAGTTTTACCACTCTAATGCATACATACTTTGGTGTGGAGGATATCAGCAAGACCAGAATATCAGAGCTTCAAGGACTCAAATATGTCGACAAGGTATTTACTTTGTAACTACAAGGAAAATCAACTTCTATGTTTCATGTATGTAAGGAAATATTTGTGTAATTTGATGTACTGATTTATATTCAATAGTGTCTGATACAGGGATCCTCTTCATAACATTGCAATCAAAAAAATAAAGAAAAAAAAACTTGTTTTTATTGAGGCTGTTCGTGAGGGGGTAATGAAATATGTAACACCCGCTTACAAACCTAGCACTGGCTTACCCCGCTACAACCCTAGCAATGGCTTACCCCTTCTCAACCCTAGCACTGGCTTACCCTTTCACAACCCTAGCACTGGCTTACCCCGCTACAACCCTAGTACTGGCTTACCCCGCTACAACCCTAGCACTGGTTTACCCTGCTACAACCCTAGCAATGGCTTACCCCTTCTCAACCCTAGCACTGGCTTATCCTTTCACAACCCTAGCACTGGCTTACCCCACTACAACCTTAGCAATGGCTTACCCCTTCTCAACCCTAGCACTGGCTTACCCCTTCTCAACCCTAGCACTGGCTTACCCTTTCACAACCCTAGCACTGGCTTACCCCGCTACAACCCTAGCAATGGCTTACCCCGCTACAACCCTAGCACTGGCTTACCCCTGCTACAACCCTAGCACTGGTTTACCCCGCTACAACCCTAGTACTGGCTTACCCCGCTACAACCCTAGCACAGATTTACCCCTTCACAACCCTAGCACCGGCTTACCCCATCACAAACCTAGCACTGGCTTACCCCGCTACAACCCTAGCACTGGCTTACCCCTTTTACAACTGTAGCACTGGCTTATCCCTCTACAACCCTAGCACTGGCTTAGCCCTTTACAACCCCTAGCACTAGCTTACCCCTTTACAATCTTAGCACTGGCTTAGCCATTCACAAGCCTAGCACTGGCTTAGCCAATCACAACCCTAGCACTAGCTTACCCTTTTGCAACCCTAGAACTGGTTTACTGCTTTACAACCCTAGCACTGGCTTACTCCTTTACAACCCTAGAACTGGCTTACCCCTTTACAACCCTAGAACTGGCTTACCCCTTTACAACCTAAGCACTGGCTTATGCCTTCACAACCCTAGCACTGGCTTACCCCTTTACAACCCTAGCACTGGCTTACCACTTTACAACCTTAGCATTGGATGACCCTGCTACAACCTTAGCACTGGCTTACTCCTTCTCAACCCTAGCACTGGCTTACCCCTTCACAACCCTAGCACTGGCCTACCCCTTTACAACCCTTGCACTGGCTTACTCCGCTACAACCCTAGCACTGGCTTACCCCTCCACAACCCTAGCACCGGCTTACCCCATCACAACCCTAGCACTGGCTTACCCCTCCACAACCCTAGCATGGGCTTACCCCTTCATAACCCTAGCACTGGCTTACCTTTCCACAACCCTAGCACTTGCTTTCCCCTCCACAACCCTAGCACTGGCTTACCCCTCTACAACCCTAACACTTGCTTACCCCTTTACAACCCTAGCACTGGCTTACCTCTTTACAAACTTAGCACTGGTTTACCCCTTTACAACCTTAGCACTGGCTTACCCCATTACAACCCTAGCTCTGGCTTACCCCTTTACAACCTTAGCACTGGCTTATGCCTTCACAACCCTAACACTGGCTTACCCCTTTACAACCCTAACACTTGCTTACCCCTTTACAACCCTAGCACTAGCTTACCTCTTTACAAACTTAGCACTGGTTTACCCCTTTACAACCTTAGCACTGGCTTACCCCATTACAACCCTAGCTCTGGCTTACCCCATTACAACCCTAGCACTGGCTTATGCCTTCACAACCCTAACACTGGTTTACCCTCTTTACAACCCTTACACTGGCTAACCCCTTTACAACCTTAGCACTGGCTTACTCCTTAACAACTGTAGCACTGGCTTACCCCTTTACAACCTTAGCATTGGCTTACCCCTTTACAACCCTAGCACTGGCTTACCCACCCCTTTACAACCCTAGCTCTGGCTTACCCCTTTATAACCCTAGCACTGGCTTATGCCTTCACAACCCTAACACTGGCTTACCCCTTTACAACACTAGCTCTGGCTTATCCCATTACAATCCTAGGACTGGCTTACCGCTTTACAACCTTAGCTTAACCCATTACAACCCTAGGACTGGCTTACCCCTTTACAACCTTAGCTTACCCCATTACAACCCTAGCTCTGGCTTACTGTTTTACAACCGTAGCATAGGCTTAAGTTTTTTTGTGTATGCTTAGTATTTGTTATAATCAGAAAGACCTCATGGATATTTGTCCTATTTGTATGAGCTTGTTTCACAAACGATGTAAAGTTTATAAGTTTAAAACAGAACATTCGTTTTAGCTCATCTTTTTGCTCTGTTTCTGAACAAACTACCTAGTATGTTGTAGTGACTAAACTTCATAGCTAAATTTCCATACATTGGGCTCTAAAACCTAAAAGTTTTTTGTGTAGCTCAGGTATTTTATTGTTCAGAAATACTATTGATTTTGTAACTTATGTCCATCATGTTTAAAAAGTTTACATCACTGACTTTGACTCAATAGATTTGGAAAAAAAACCATCTGCAACCGCTTGCAGTGCTCTTATTACTATTTATCTTTTCTTTTCTGTTTTTGTAGGTTCACGGAGGCAGTCACACAGAAGAACGAGCCAAAGTTAATATTGATGAAAACTATGACAGGTACTTGATGACATTTTAGAAGTTAATTACTCTTATGAATGTGATATTGAAACATATGGACTATGTGGTATTTTTTTATCATGCCTACTACAAGGCTGTTTATTATGTAAAAATGTATTACATTTATTATTTTATATCAATTTATTTTACATCAATTGTAAAAACAGTTCTCATAACATGTACTAATTGCACTTAAAATTTTCCTGGCAGTACCATCACTGAACATATAAAATTCATAGCTCAATAATACAACATATGGCCTTGATGGGATATTGTATCCGCCACCCTGAACCACTGGTCAGGTGCTGCACCTCTAGACCACAGACTCGTTTATAGTAATTGATGCTGTTAAAAATGGTTATATGACTCCTTAACAGTTAACTTGTAAAATGTATAATATTACTTCTTAAATATTTTGTTTTTATAACTAAATATAAGAAAAGAAATTCACAGTATTGCAGCATTCATACTATACTTAAAAAAACAACAAGCAAATACAAAGACTTGTTGCAATAAACAAAAGTAAACTAAGGTCACACAAAATTAAAATTGGGAAACTTATAAACTAAAATTACAAAACAATATACTGCATGTTACTTCTCATCTGTAAACTTCTATTTCTCCTTTTTTACTTCAAATTCTTTAATTTGTCTTTATTATATATATTTAAATTTTAAATATAACTTTTTGGACATGATATTAATGTTCTGTTATTTACAACTGCCATATACATACATTAAATGTGTTAAGTTTCAAAATGATACAGGTTGTATTGATATCTGAATTTTTTTTGTATAGCATTGTATTATTCTTGCATACCGGACACGGATTTTCATGTATTTTTACCGGGTTCATAATTTTCATCCGTCTTTTACTTCACATGCTTATCCTACCCTTCTCACACTAGCCCTATGATGTAACGTCATACAACATATTCATTCATAAATTCCTTGTGCTATGACATATATCTGTTCTAAATACTATAAGAATCTTACATGGGATTGATGTTTGGATTGATAAATTCCTTCCCAATGGATAACTGTTTTGGTGGGAATGAGGCTCTGCCGAGGTCCTGCATTAACATGTATTCCATGGGATGGAATTTTCTATCTAAACCAAAAATCCATTGTAAAATTATTTTTCTTGCATACCATATTTATTAAATACTAATTTTGATTATTATTAAATTTTATCACGGTGGCTTTTAAGATGTCTTATGTTTTAATATGTAACGTCATAAATTGTTCCAATGTTCTAAAGTATCTTTCATTCGGAAAATCTCGTCCCTCGGGTTTATTGTTTTGCTGGTAATTCTGAAGAGCCTCATAACCACCAAAAGACAAAAAAATGAAATATTTGATGTTGAAAAATTAGTTCACATCACGGCTTGCCATATCCTCTCTGTGTTGCCCCTGTTTGTCACATCACAGCTTGCCATATCATCCTCTCTGTGTTGCACCTGTTTGTCACATCACGGCTTGCCATATCATCCTCTCAATGTTGCACCTGTTTGTCACATCACGGCTTGCCATATCATCCTCTCTGTGTTGTACCTGTTTGTCAAATCACGGCTTGCCATATCCTCTCTGTGTTGCACCTGTTTGTCAAATCACGGCTTGCCATATCATCCTCTCTGTGTTGAACCTGTTTGTCAAATCACGGCTTGCCATATCATCCTCTCTGTGTTGAACCTGTTTTTCACATCACGGCTTGCCATATCATCCTCTCTGTGTTGCACCTGTTTGTCACATCACGGCTCGCCATATCATCCTCTCTGTGTTGAACCAGTTTGTCACATCACGGCTTGCCATATCATCCTCTCTGTGTTGCGCCTGTTTGTCACATCACAGGTTGTCATATCATCCTCTGTGTGTTGCACCTGTTTGTCACATCATGGCTTGCCATATCATCCTCTCTGTGTTGCACCTGTTTGTCACATCACGGCTCGCCATATCATCCTCTCTGTGTTGCACCTGTTTGTTACATCACGGCTTGCCATATCATCCTCTCTGTGTTGCGCCTGTTTGTCACATCACAGGTTGTCATATCATCCTCTGTGTGTTGCACCTGTTTGTCACATCACGGCTTGCCATATCATCCTCTCTGTGTTGCACCTGTTTGTCACATCACGGCTTGCCATATCATCCTCTCTGTGTTGCACCTGTTTGTCACATCACGGCTTGCCATATCATCCTCTCTGTGTTGCACCTATTGTACTTCCTCCCTAGCTAGTGATATATGATTTCACAACCAGTAATGTTATTGTAATATTTCCAGGATATATGAAAACTGTCCTGGTCTGGTGAAACTGGTTCCCGATGCTGGTGACGAGTCTTCAAGTGTCGATATCAGCACTTCTGGTTTACCCGATATCGGTAAAAATGAGTTGGATAACTGTGTTTGATAATTAAATAGTTTCTGATAAACACCTTTGATCTGTTTGTACATTATATCTTTATTAAGTAATATTGTGTAATTATGTTTACAATCACATAGCTTCCGTGCTGGATCGTAATTATCCCATGACATAATTTTTATATCAACCTAGTGTAATATTGCTACTGAGTTGTTGCTTTGAATAACTTAACTTGGCTGTTGTGTATAAAATGCTTATTATCAATACTTTTTGACTGGTCTGAACATATTATTGACGTTGTTAGCAAAATGATTGTGATGTTCGGCAGAGCCTCACATAATATATTTTTGTGAACTTGTTTAATAAATTCAGTAATAAATGAACACTTATGTAAGATCCTCTATACATATAGAATGAAATAATTGACCTTAAAGATTGTAATTTCTTTTTAATAATGTTGTGTATTTTTTCAGTTGTTTGGAACCCTTGGGTGGAAAAAGCTAAAGGTATGTCAGACTTTGGTGATGAGGAGTACAAGACGATGGTGTGTGTGGAGGCCGGATCTGTATCTACACCTGTGACACTGGGTGCGGGAGCCAGCTTAGCATTTCAGCAAACGATGGCTATAAATCAAGCAAAGAATAAATTGTAATTTTTGAACTTTTGATAGTCAACTTTGACTCAGACAGCAGTACTTTTTATATGGCATGTACTTAATTGTAACATAAAAAACAACTTTTATAAATATGTCTTAAAAAGCAGAGTGTAGATAAAGTGTTGATCTCTCAAACTAGACATTGTGGGTTGGATTCCCTCCCAAAAGTAACGCTCTGTACTGGTGCTGAGAGCAGTTCATATAAGCTCTGAGTTTACTTTGCAATCAATCTAAAATGAATTAGTATAAACTCAAAAGCAAGGCTAAGCTCTGTCATGTGAAATGGGGTCAATATGTTGTATGTCTTCATTTTCAACATAATCTTTCTGTACATGCAATCAAATGGATTTTAAAATTAACAGTGTTTCCAAAATGTACTAAGTCGGCATAATTATCCAGACACAAGGTGGTGTCTTCAGATTTTCATTAAATATGAACTATCTACATAGATTTCATGAGGTGTTTATATATGCAAGCAGAAACAAATAAAAGACGTATATTGCAGACATTGTATTGTCATTTTTGAAAAAAAAAAAAATAAGCTAAAGCTACAATGATATAAATCAAATTAGGGAATGTACGAATATTCATTAAATCCCTATTATCAGTATTTTTAGGTACTATGATTTGTTATAGTGCCATGTGTACATATTGTTTAGACATGTTTGTGAGTTGTTCAATTTCAGTCAATTTGGTCTGAATCTAAAAGTACAATAAAACAAAAATAGTATAATTTACATATTAATACATACAATTCATTTTGTCTGTATATGTTGCACAACAGAGAGAACTTACGACTCAATTTACTCTTTTATTAAACACATACATTAATTCCATCAACGCTGACCTTCAATCTGAAAAGTTATTTAACATTGCTCTCCCTTGTTATTAAGAGTCTAACACCAGTTAGCTCCCTTCTTCTAATATAACATTTGTATCAGATGCATTTGTTGATAGAAAATTTCCATCTGCTGACTGTTAATATAGTTTATTTTAGATTATTTTGCAAATTAATCATTTACAGTCGACTGATTTTTCATACATAAAATGTAAATTGTATGTTACCTTTAAATATATGGAGATCTTTGAGGGTTCTGATGTATGTGGGGATATTAATAAATTAACATATATAATATATTCTATTGTTTAATATGACTGCTGTTAATGTAGATAGGCTAAACCTTAAAATTATTATCAGAAATGGCTGCAAAATATTGAGACATTGTTTTTTTGTCATGAACTTACAAATAAATCGCTTTGGGTGATGGATGGTTCCATTTCAATACATTTTCAAAAATGTCTTTTATTTCTGAAACCATGCATTAATGATTGTTGGATGCAACACTACATAGGTGATATACCAAAGTTGAGAAAACTTGTGACTGTGGCAGTAAACTGACCATTGATTAAGTTGTTGCTTACATGTAGGTGATTTTTTATATAGGCTTGTTTATCAGTTGGCTTTACAGTTTGACAGATGCCTGTTTTCATATACTTTTTGATTTTTGAATCTCATAATACATGTAATCACTTCATAGCCAGAGTATACATATCATTCCATTATGCACCATTTTAGTTGTTTTATTAGCTATAAGCCAATGCCCAGAAAGGCTTATGTCATGGTAATTTGTCTGTTGTCCATGCTTCTGTATGTCCATTAACTTTTCT
Source organism: Panopea generosa (assembly GCA_029582155.1). Lineage (NCBI taxonomy): Eukaryota > Metazoa > Mollusca > Bivalvia > Adapedonta > Hiatellidae > Panopea > Panopea generosa. The sequence goes on along the minus strand of CM055906.1, from coordinate 21,835,688 downwards.
TGTAAACACTGTAACTTTATGAGCTTTTTGCTATTAGCCAATGCCCAGAAAGGCTTATTTCATGGTAATTTGTCTGTTGGCCATGCTTCTGTATGTCCATTAACTTTTCTTGTAAACACTGTAACACTATGAGCTTTTATTCAATCTTGGCCAAACCTGATCAGAGTGTTTGTATGCATGAAAGCATGACCGGGTCAATGAATCGGCTATATCTGACCAAAATCAACAGAATAATGACACCAGATTTATTTGCTCCCCCCCCCCCCTGATTTTTGTCTTGTAAGCACTGTCGCAACTTTAGTTTTCATTTAATTGTGACCAAACTTGGTCAGAATGGTAATGACTATGAGAGCTTGGATTAGATATTGAACCAGCCATATTTGACGAGAATAGACAGAGTAACGGTCCTTGAATGATTGAATAGTGCTTATATTTTGCCATACATGATTGTATAAGCAGTGTGGTATATAAATTTTCACCAAACTTGGTCAGAATGTTTATAGTTCACATAAGTTGTGCATACAACCTTTTCAGTACTGAAACAACAGTTATTCCCCTGGATTATTGAAAAATATTAGGAAAAAGGATTTTCTGTTCCTTTCAATATATTTTAAATAATATTTGCGAATGAGTTTCTTTGAAATGAAAAGTGAAATGGGAGCTCAGGATTAGTTTTGAGGTAAATTGGGTCATGATTCCTTCTACTAAAAACAGACAAAGGGTTTCAGCTCTGACAAGTACTTAGATAACTTAATGGAATTTGGTGTATAGGTTTGTGACATGTATAAGAAGGAATTGAATGGAGGTCATTGAAGTCATTATTAAAATTAATATTACTTGAAATAATTAAATAGTTTCACTCAATAATTTCAGTTTCCTAGTTTTTTAGTAAATTTGGTGTATTTCAGTTTATATCCAAACCTAATTGTTTATGATCATGAAATGTCAAACTATTTCTTGGATTGGTCAGACTGGTGCAAAATGAACAGCAGAGTCATGAGGCCTTTTTGGACCTCTTGTTATTTTCAATCTGAATTTTTGTATTTAATCAGAATTTATTTCTTATTGATAATTTACATATGTGTATTTACTAAAACATATATTGATGTAAAATGTGTTCTTAATTAAAACAATTTACAGTATAATGGTTTTCCAGGTGTATTACCACACTTTTTGAACATTTTATGCATTAATATAGTATGAATATATATTAATATATTGTTAATTGGTTTGAATAAAATTAATTAAAAAAAAAAAATGTTTATTATACCCACCATTGTTATTTTTATTAAGCCTCTATGCAGCATTTTTTTTGTTGAACCAGCTTGAGGTGAGCTCGACATGGTCGTCACAATTCAGTGTATGTGCATGGGCCCATCTATTTGTCAGTCTGATTTTGTCCAGGCTATAACTGGCTCATGCATTGAGGGATTTTGAAATAACCTTTCATAATATGTCAAGATCACACTTGAAGGGTAAAACATAGGTATACAATTTTGTGTTTCCTCCATATCTTGTAAATCATGTAACATATATAAAATAGCCCTTGCTAGTGGTTATGTCTACGAAGAGAATTACTGTCGATCTCTGCAGAGGGATAGGAATCCTCTGAATGGGTGTCGTGTTGATTTTATCATTTTTTTGTCATGTTTATTATGGTTAAATTACCAACCCCTGTGTGGTTCCAGGGAGCAAGATGAGTGATGGCAAGAAAAGGATCACTGTGGCTCATGCACGTCGTAGAAAACAACAATTTGAGTAATACGATAGAAATTTCTTTAACTCTGTTGCTGTTCTGCAGGTATCAAGGTTCTAGGTTTATTCTGCATCTTCATTTATTGATATATAATTTAATCTGTAGATTTATTTTTGTTTGTTTTTGTACATATAGAGTGAACCTGGAGTCTTCCTGTTAGCGTTGAATAACCTATTATGTGTTGGTACTCCCTGAAAGCCCATTCATTCATCAAAATAACGTTTAAAATGTTGACCATGACCAGATGATGTGACACGCAAAAGACCCAATAGCTCCAAGGTCAATGTCGCACAAGGTCAGAAATGTGCAAAATATTCGTGTTCGCTCCGTATCTTGTAAATTATTCTGCATATTTGAAATGACATGTCATAAATGTTCACCATGATCTGGCGATATGTTGTGCTCAAGACCTAGTAACTCAAAGGTCAATGTCGTACAGATACAAGGTCAGAAAAAGGCAAATATCAAGTCCATTCCATAGCTTGTAAATTATTCAGCATATTTTGAAATAACATGTCACAAAAGTTCACCATGATCAGACAATGTGTTGTGCCATTATAACATAAACTTAGTTGGCATACAGCATTCATGTACCATTGTAATAAAACATAAAGCAGTCAAGTCTGAATATGAAAATAACAATGAAATGTTTCGGCTAATTATTTCCTTTTTATTACAATATACAACAGTAAGGTAATAATTTAACAAATATATATTTGAGGTAAAGGCTGACAGATAAGCTTTTATGACCACCATGTGTTCACCGTCTGCCTGTCATTACATTTTGCTAAAAATGTCTTCTCCAAAACGCCACTTGACAATTTTTAACAAAATTGTTATATGATGTATGACATTCTGTCAAATTTGTTTAAACTGTAATTCTAGGTCAAATTTGGTCCCGCCCCCAAGAGTTGATGAACCAAATTTATCATAAAATGCCCTGAATGAATTGCAGAGCAATGGTTTTAAGTTAAAATATAAATAAGTATAAATAAATTATAAGGTGATAGTGTCCCTTGGGATCCAGTATTGGTTTTGTTTACTCTTTATGCTTTTATCGTTTGTGTTAAATATATGTTGTATATATTTCCGGTTGAATTGAGAGAGAATATTTTATCTTGTATTGTTTATTCTAGACGACGATGCTTTTAATATACCTCGTCATAGACCTTTAATTTGTTCTGTTATACTATATTCTTCTCTTGACAAGATTTATGGAAGTGTTCAATCGTTTCTGATAAGACTAGCCTATGAATATTCAGATAGACTTATATGTTTCTACTTGGATAGATATGTGTTCACATTTGGAGAGATATGTGTATACTCAGAAAGATATGTGTTTATATACTGATAGAAATGTGTTTATACTCAGATATATGTTTATACTTGGATAGATATATGTATATATTCAAATAGATATATGTTTATACTCGGATAAGTATATGTTAATATTCTGATAGATTTGTGTTTATACTCTGATAGATATATGTTAATATTCTGATAGATTTGTGTTAATACTTGGACAGATATATGTTTATATTCAGATAGATTTGTGTTTATACTCCGATAGATATATGTTAATATTCTGATAGATTTGTGTTAATACTTGGATAGATATGTTTATATTCAGATAGATGTGATTGAACTCTGATAGATATATGTTAATATTCTGATAGATTTGTGTTTATACTTTGATAGATATGTGTTTATACTTGGATAGATATGTGTTAATACTCCGATAGATATATGTTAATATTCTGTTAATATTCCGATAGATATGCTTTTACTCAGATAGATATATGTTTTGATTCAGATAGATATATGTTTATACTCAGATAGATACATGTTTATACTCTGATAGATATATGTTAATATTCCGATAGATATGTGTTTATACTTGGATAGATATGTGTTTATACTCGGTTAGATATGTGTTCATACTGAGATAGATATATGTTTATACTCAGATAGATATATGTTTATACACTGATAGATATATGTTAATATTCCGATAGATATGTGTTTATACTTGGATAGATATGTGTTTATACTCAGATAGATATGTGTTTATACTTAGATAGATATGTGTTTATACTCGGATAGATATATGTTTATACTCGGAAAGACACATGTTTATACTCAGATAGATACATGTTTATACCCGGATAGATATGTTTATACTCAGATAGATATGTGTTTATACTCGGATAGATGTGTTTATACTCAGATAGATATACGTTTATACTTAGATAGATATATGTTTATACTCGGAAAGACATGTGTTTATACTCAGATAGATACATGTTTATACTCAGATAGATATGTGTTTATACTTGGATAGATATGCGTTTATACTTAGATAGATGTGTTTATACTCAGATAGATATATGTTTATACTTGGAAAGATACATGTTTATACTCAGATAGATATATGTTTATACTTGGATAGATATGTGTTTATACTTGATTAGATAAATGTTTATTCCCGGATAGATACTTGTTTATACTCGGAAAGACATGTGTTTATACTCATTTAGATATGTTTTTATACTTGGATTAGTATGTTTATATTCAGATAGATATGTGTTTATACTCAGATATATGTTTATACTCGAATATATATATGTAAATATTCTGATAGATATGTGTTTATACTCTGATAGATATATGTTAATATTCTGATAGATTTGTGTTAATACTTGGACAGATATATGTTTATATTCAGATAGATTTGTTTATACTCCGATAGATATATGTTAATATTCTGATAGATTTGTGTTAATACTTGGATAGATATATGTTTATATTCAGATAGATGTGATTGAACTCTGACAGATATATGTTAATATTCTGATAGATTTGTGTTTATACTTTGATAGATATATGTTAAAATTCCGATAGATGTGTTTATACTCTGATAGATATGTGTTTATACTTGGATAGATATATGTTTATACTCAGATAGATATGTGTTTATACTTGGATAGATATATGTTTATACTCAGATAAATATGTGTTTATACTCGGATATATATATATATATATGTTTATACTCAGATAGATATGTGTTTGAACTCTGATATATATGTTAATACTCTGATAGATATATGTTAATACTCAGATAGATATATGTTTATACTCGGTAAGATATGTGTTTATACTGAGATAGATATATGTTTATACTCAGATAGATATATGTTTATACTCTGATAGATATGTGTTTATACTTGGATAAATATATGTTTATACTCAGATAGATATGTGTTTATACTCGGATATATATATATATATATATATATGTTTATACTCAGATAGATATGTGTTTGAACTCTGATAGATATATGTTAATACTCAGATAGATATATGTTTATACTCTGATAGATATATGTTAATATTCAGATAGATATGTGTTTATACTCGGTTAGATATGTGTTTATACTGAGATAGATATATGTTTATACTCAGATAGATATATGTTTATACTTAGATGTGTTTATACTCGGATAGATATATGTTTATACTCGGATAGATATATGTTTATACACAGATATGTGTTTATACTCAGATAGATATATGTTTATACTCGGATAGATATATGTTTATACTCGGAAAGACATATGTTTATACTCAGATAGATATATGTTTATACTCAGATATGTGTTTATACTCAGATAGATATACGTTTATACTTAGATAGATATATGTTCATACTCGGAAAGACATATCTTTATACTCAGATAGATGTGTTGATACTTGGATAGATATGTGTTTATACTTAGATGTGTTTATATTCAGATAGATATATGTTTATACTCGGAAAGATATATGTTTATACTCAGATAGATATATGTTTATACTCAGATTGATATGTGTTTATACTTGGATAGATACATGTTTATTCTCGGATAGATATCTGTTTATACTTGGATAGATACATGTTTATTCTCGGATAGATACTTGTTTATACTCGGATAGATATGTGTTTATACTCGGATAGACATGTGTTTATACTCATTTAGATGTGTGTTTATACTCGGATTAGTATATGTTTATATTCAGATAGATATGTGTTTATACTCAGATAGATATATGTTTATACTCGAATATATATATGTAAATATTCTGATAGATATGTGTTTATACTCTGATAGATATATGTTAATATTCTGATAGATTTGTGTTAATACTTGGACAGATATATGTTTATATTCAGATAGATTTGTGTTTATACTCCTATAGATATATGTTAATATTCTGATAGATTTGTGTTAATACTTGGATAGATATATGTTTATATTCAGATAGATGTGATTGAACTCTGACAGATATATATTAATATTCTGATAGATTTGTGTTTATACTTTGATAGATATATGTTAATATTCCGATAGATGTGTTTATACTCCGATAGATGTGTTTATACTCGGATAGATATATGTTTATACTCGGAAAGACATATGTTTATACTCAGATAGATACATGTTTATACTCAGATAGATATATCTTTATACTTAGATATGTGTTTATACTTGGATAGATATGTGTTTATACTTAGATGTGTTTATACTCAGATAGATATATGTTTATACTCGGAAAAATATATGTTTATACTCAGATATATGTTTATACTCGGATATATATGTTTATACTCAGATATATCTTTAAACTCAGATAGATACATGTTTATACTCGGATATATATATGTTTATTCTCAAGATAGATATATGTTTATACTCAGATAGATATGTGTTTATACTCGGATAGATATGTGTTTATACTCTGATAGATACATGTTTATACTCGGATAGATATGTTTATACTCGGATAGACATGTGTTTATACTAAGATAGATGTGTTTATACTTGGATAGATATGTGTTTATATTTAGATTGATACGAGATATGTGTTAATACTCAGAGTGTTTATACTCTGATATATGTAAATATTTAGATCGATATGTGTTTATAAGCAGATATTATACTCAGATAGATATGTTTATAGTGAGATAGATATGTGTTTACACTTGGTGTGTTTATATTCAGATAGATATTTGTTTGAACTCGGATAGATATGTGTTTATATTCAGTGTGTTTATTCTCATATAGATATATGTTTATACTCGGATATGTTTAAATATACCGATAGATATGTGTTTATACTCGGATATATATGTGTAAATATATTGATAGATATGTTTTTATACTCGGATAGATATATGTTTATACTTAGATAGATACGTGTTTATACTCGGATAGATGTGTTTATACTCGGATAGGTATATGTTTATACTTGGATAGATATGTGTTTATACTGGATAGATATGTGTTTATACTCGGATAGATATGTGTTTATACTCAGATATATGTTTACACTGAGATATATGTTTATATTTATATAGATTGATTGATTGAATATTTAGTGTCAGGGTTCTTCCATGGCCCAGTTGTCTAAGGCGCCGTCTCAAGATCACTCAGCTCTCAGCGCTAAGGTCGTAGGTGCGAGTTCTGCTCGCTCCAAAAATTTTACGCGAGAAAGTTTCCAGTTACTTGCAGAAGGATGTTGGTTCTACTATGTCTTACTTAGTCTGAGGTCTTCCTCCACCAGTAAAACTGGATATGCCATATATAACCTGAAATGTGTTAAAAATGGCGTTAAACCCCATTAAAAAAATGCAATCGAGGGCTAACACAGGATCAGTTAACCTAACCACTGTTTCCTGGGATCCTGAAAGGTTAACCAGTACATGAGCATATCCCATCTCCACAAGTAACTTCTCTACTTGAATCAGCAGTGAAAGACGAACGATAAGGAGACACAATGTCGTATCTCAATTATCACGGAGACTGTTGCCGGGCTGTGATTCAAACTAACGACCCGTGGAATGATAGTCAGACGTTACTCAGATAGATATATGTTTATACTTGGATATACATACGTTTATACTCGTATAGATGTGTTCATACAGACCTAATCTTACCAAATAACACATGTTATGACCAAGGCCTATTCTTTCAAAACAACATACGTGATGTGACCCAGACCTAATCTTACAAAACAACATATACTGTGACTAAGACCTAATCTTACAAAACAACACATGCTGTGACCCTGACCTAATCTTACAAAACAACAGATGTGATGTGACCTAGACCTAATCTTACAAAACAACAGACGCGATGTGACCTAGACCTTATCTTACAAAACAACAGATATGCTGTGACCCAGACCTAATCTTACAAAACAACAGATATGCTGTGACCCAGACCTAATCTTACAAAACAACAGACGCGATGTGACCTAGACCTTATCTTACAAAACAACAGATATGCTGTGACCCAGACCTAATCTTACAAAACAACAGACGCGATGTGACCTAGACCTAATCTTACAAAACAACAGATATGCTGTGACCCAGACCTAATCTTACAAAACAACAGATGTGATGTGACCTAGACCTAATTTTACAAAACAACAGATATGCTGTGACCCAGACCTAATCTTACAAAACAACAGACGTGATGTGACCTAGACCTTATCTTACAAAACAACATGTGTTTTGACTCGGACCTCATCTTACAAAATATCAGACGTGTTGGGACCTAGAACTAATCTTACAAAACAACAGACATGTTGGGACCCTGAACTAATGTTACAAAACAACAGACTTTTTATGACCCTGACCTAATCTTACAAACCGACAGACGTGGTGTGACCCAGACCTAATCTTACCAAACAACAGACGTGTTGTGACCCAGATCTCATCTCACAAAATAACAGAGGTGTTGTGACCCAGGCCTCAACTTACAAAACAACAGACGTGTTGTGACTCAGACATAATCTGACAAAATAACAGACATGCTGTGACCCAGGCCTCATCTTACACAACAACAGACGTGCTGTGACCCAGACCTAATCTTACAAAACAACAGATGTGCTGTGACCAAGGCCTCATCTTACAAAACAACAGATGTTTTGTGACCACGGCCTAATTTTACGAAACAACAGACGTGTTGTGACCCAGGCCTCATCTTACAAAACAACAGACGTGTTGTGACCCAGGCCTTATCTTACAAAATAACAGATGTATTGTGACCAAGGCCTCGTCTTACAAAACAGACGTGTTGTGACCCAGGCCTAATCTTACAAAACATCAGACATGATGTGACCCAGAATTAATCTTACAAAACAACAGATGTTCTGTGAAATCACTGTTTTTACTGCTTTCCAGAGGCTATCACATTTACCAGTAACCTTAATGAGTAAATATATTTACAACCATTAATATGGTTTACTTTGTTGTTTTTTTTATCTATGCACGTGAGAACGCGTGAATATAATGGTCAAGCTCATTTGAAAATTGCTTTCCCTTTCTTACACACAATTACACCCTGGCAACATAAACTACCGATACATGTGCAACACCAAGCATCTCGCCGTTGCTCTAAACTGCTCCACAATGTTCACTTTTGAGGACTGACATAAATCTGACTCTATGTAGTAAAAAAAATATAAATAAGTAAGTAAATTCTTTAAGAACCTCTTGAAACAAATGAAATATTTTACAAAATATACCATATATCGTATTATAAAACTCTTTTTATTATGAGTATACAACTGTGTTCCTTTAATGTTTTTTATTATAATTATAAACTATATATTTGTCATTACAATGGTATTTTATGCATTCCCGATGTTCCCAATGGTTAGCCACTACCATATTAGTATTGAAATGACGTCCAAATATATTGAGTAATGTGCTGTTGATCACTTTGAATTATTTAAACTTTTACCTTAATGGCCAATTAATTTTGATACCTTGTACATGTATTTAACAAATCTTGCCATCATACCTAAATAGCAAATTCATTGTTATAACTGGGTATTTCATATCTAATGTTGCCATTTAATACCCAAATGACCAATTTATTATCCCACTTAAGAATTTAATTATAATCTTGCCATTTATAAGCTAAATTGCCTTTCATTGTCATACCTGAGTATTTCATATATAATCTTGCCATTGAATACCTTAAAGGCAAATTCAATTCCATACCTGAATTTTTCATATCTTCCGCTGATATAAAAGAATGGTTTTCTTATGAAATTATTTCACGAATAAATTAATAAAGTTAAATATTATGGCCTTGTGTTTCAAATGTTTCGATACTTGTTCAGTGTGTCACTTGATTGTAGTGTAGTGGTAGAGAATCCAACACAGGATCGGAGGGTCATGGGTTTGATCCTCCGCCACAGCTGTATATGGTGTCCTCCTTGAGCAAGACCAATTTTCGGTATATGCTTAGTGTCGGTTCTACAGATGTGTGTGAGTTGTCAAAGTTGTAAATATATAAATTTAAACTAAATTGTTTATTTAGATACCAAACCTTACTTTCAATGATCTAACTACACAGTTTTATTGTCAATTGTAGGCGAAGATCACAAAACAACTGGTTTAAAAGTTAAAATATATTAAATACTTAGCTTTGATATCACATTTCTCACGAAAATAAGTTGCAGTGAGACATTGTATGATGTAACGTATCAAATTACTCCAGCAAGTTGGAAAACTGTTCGGCATTTTACATACAAAAGCTGAGTTATATGGAAAACACCAAGCAATGAATCAAAAGCAGATATAACACAAGGTGAATATACAAAACATGTTGTGTGTTTATTACACTCCTGCACCGTTAATTATGTGATAAATGTAAGGAGACTATATACAATATTATATTAACTGTTTTCAGCACTATGCAAAAAATATATTCATTTTATCTTAAACATTAGGCCAACGATGACCCAGACAACCTCCTGATTTCAAACAATATGCCCATGATAGCAGATGAATGCAAATCTCACTTGTTTTTAAACTAATCTGAGATTTTATATACAACTTAATTTATATCCAAGATTTAATTAATTTGGATAAAAATTGAGAAAAGTAACGCAGTCCATGAAAAAACAAACGAAACTGTCCATGTTCTTTCATCTCAATCAATTGTACATTCTGTACAAACAAGTCAACTTATAGTTTAGATAGCAATACATTAATATCGTGCATACATTTGCTATTGCATAAGTTGAGAAATGTATATTCAGCGGCATTTGCTAGCTAAATAATCTGACACAGAATTAATGAGTTTTTGAGATTTTGTCACCCTTGCAGATATGCCTACTGGTTCTGAAAAAATATTTCCTATTCTGTCGTGACCATCCCTAGTAAATGCAAGTACTAGGTGTTTCAGAGCCAAACCACTTCCCGCCACTTTATTAGCCATTCCAGAGCTTAAAACCTTTGCCTGTATCAATGGTGTCAATGATGGCAAATTTTTTCTAATAACGTTTGAATAATTGTTCACTGATAAACAATAATTACATGAGAAAAATGTTTTCAAATAATTCCTCATTGGTATGTTAAAACAGTTAATCAGTTGTTGTAAAACTGTCACATCCGCCATTGCATTATGAGCATTGTACTCAATTTCCAAAAAATGTCTAACTTATTCTGTTCGTGAATAAGATGATCTGCCAGGATGTATTTGTCTGAAATGATGAATTGTGTCAACAAAACCCAATACAACATTATAGAAAATATCAAATTTTCCACAGAGAATCAATGCATTAGTAAGCACATGGCAGTCAAAAGATTTAACATTGTTACCAAGTAAAATGTTGTCTTTACTTGCACTAAGAAATTCAATAAACTGATCAAGAGATTCATTTATAGATAAACCATCAACATGTTGTCTATTGTACTGTAGGTGGTTCCCATGAACTGTATTACCAGTTACTTCTGAAGCTTTTTTGGTCACGTTGCATTTGGGTTGGACATACATATCTAACGCCTCTTCTCCCCTCTTGGCAGATATCTGGACAATATGTGATTGCCTTCCTAAAAGGATGTTTTATTTATATTGTTAATTTGAAAGTTTTTGCCATGGTATATATAATAAAAGGAATTGTTTTATAAATAGATTGATAAGCATGTCTAATTGGTGTGCGTTTTTCCAAAGTATCAAATATCAGAATTAAACAGAGTAACAATATCCACAGTTACACTTCATATCAATATTTTCATTGAAGTTTCATCTAATTTAAATGGTAACTGTAGGATGAATTCATATTACAATGGTGTGATTGATTTAGCAAACAAAGAAGAGAAATCCCTGTTTGTAATTAATCGCCATTTTATGATCAATAAACTTGTCTATATAGTATAGTGTGAAGCTTTATATATGAATATATAGCCATTGTGGAGTGTGTGGAAGAGTATCAGACCCAGGATCAGGATCAAGTTGTATGTTAGATTCTCCCCTACCACTTTGTATGGTGTCCTTGGACACAACATGTTATCCATAAAGATTTCAAGCATGATTTATTAAAGTTGTAATACCTTGTTTCACAATCCATGTAAAATTATTAAGTTTAAAACATAGCCATTGGAATGTATAAGTTAAAGTTTAACAAATTTAATATATTATTATAAGAATACTTACCAAGACCTGTTGTTTCAAGGTCAAATACTATTCTAGTATCATTTCCAACATGAACACTTAAGGAGATTGGTTTGGGAATTGCTTTTGGAATTTCCTCTGCTATTTCAGTAGCAGTGAGCCCAATGTTTGACTTATAGTCTGTCCTTCTCTTGTTTCCTGAGTTACTTTCTTCTTTGTCCTTTAAACAAAATCCAAACGTTTAATTATGAACACCTGAGCAGAGGCTATTATTATTATTATTATTATAAGCAGTATGAATATTACAAACAAGAAAATGTCGGTGGAACCGATGGATGCTCCCCAAGTGAGTGGTTGACTCTGTACCATATTCCCTTAGTGCTGATGGCTACTTGGTTGAAAAATACCAAACTGCATAGTAGGAACAATATGTGGTTCTGCACTTAACAGAACTCATTCACAAATCATTGAACTGGAACAAAATGACAATATGTGAATATCCTAGCTAGTTTTACAAATTCAGAGGTAGCGAAATTACGGCATGAAGACAATATGCACATCTCCACTTGGTAATCATGCATCCTAGCAAGTTTCATAAAATTCCATCCTGAGGTTGTAGAGAAAAAGAGCGGGGAAGAGTTTGGTCACAGACAGAATGAAAGGGCCACAACTCCGTGAAAAATCATTGAACTGGAACACAAACATAGCAAATTTCATAAAATTCCAACCTAAGGTTGTAGAGAAATAGCAGACAATAATTTGGTCACAGACTCAATAAAAGGGCCATAACTCTGTGTAATTCGTCAAACCAGAATACAAAGACAATATGCGCATCTCCACTTGGTAGTGATGCATCATGGCAAGTTTCATAAAATTCCAACATGGGGTTGTAGAGAAATAGAGTGAACCAGAATTTGGTCACAGACAAAATCAAAGGGCCATAACTACATGAAAAATCATCGAACCGAAACATAAAGACAATATGCGCATCTGCACCTGGTAATGATGCATCCAAGCAAGTTTCATAAAATTCCAACCTGAGGCTGTAGAGAATTAGTGCGGACAAGAATTTGGTCACAGACTCAATTAAAGGGCCATAACTCCTTGAAAAATCATCGAACCAGAGCACAAAGATATTATGCGCATGTCCACTTGGTAGTGATGCATCCTAGCAAGTTTCATAAAATTCCAACATTGGGTTGTAGAGAAAAAGCCCGGACAAGAGTTTGGTCACAGGTGGAATCAAAGGGTCATAACTCCGTGATAAATCATTGAACCGGAACACAAAGATATTATGCACATCTGCACTTGGTAATGATGCATCCTAGCAAGTTTCCTGAGGTTGTAGAGAAATAGCCCGGACAAGAATTTGGTCACAGACTCAACTAAAGGGCCATAACTCCATGAAAAATCATCGAACCGGAACACAAAGATATTTTTCGCATCTCCACTTGGTAGTGATGCATCCTAGCAAGTTTCATAAAATTCCAACATTGGGTTGTAGAGAAATAGCCCGGACAAGAGTTTGGTCAGACAGAATCAAAGGGCCATAACTCCGTGAAAAATCATCCAACCGGAACACAAAGATGTTATGCATATCTGCACTTGGTAATGATACATCCTAGCAAGTTTCATAAAATACCAACCTGAGGTTGTAGAGAAAGAGCCTTGACAAGAATTTGGTCACAGACTCAATTAAAGGGCCATTACTCTGTGAAAAAATCATCGAACCGGAACACAAAGATATTATGCACATCTCCACTTGGTAGTGATGCATCTTAGCAAGTTTCATAAAATTCCAACCAGAGATTGTAGAGAAATAGCCCGGACAAAAATATGGTCACAGATTCAATTAAAGGGCCATAACTCCATAAAAACTCATCGAACCGGAACACAAAGATATTATGCACATTTCCGATTGGTAGTGATGCATCCTAGCAAGTTTCATAAAATTCCAACCAGAGGTTGTACAGAAATAGCCTGGAGGGAGCATAAAAATGATAAAATGAACATAAAACCGATTCGGAGGACTCCTACCCCTCTGCACACAAGCTCGCTTCCTTGGAAGAACCAGTATTGAGTGTGGGATTTTTAAAAACATCAGGTCAAGCTGGTGATTGAGCTCGCAACATTGTAAGCATCAAACACACGTTCAACTGCAAGGGCAGCCATCTTGTTTAACAAGAAAAACACAATTTTGATGTATGCAGTCACTTTAGAAATACTATTGCAATATGCCAAAAGATGATGCACCATTGCATAAACTTGGCTAGCACAATTACAAGATATGGAAAAACTATCAAAACATACCTTTTTTGTTTGAGAATTATTCTTCTGTGTTTAGCTTGTCTTGTGATTGACAAAGCCTTCCTTTTATGACTTTGCAGATCTCTCAAAATGCAGAGTTTGGAAGTATACACTCCTCGAGAAATTCCAATTTTCCTGTTTACCTTAAAGGAGTAGTAAATGATGAGATTTTAACACTTGTTAATGTATACTATTAAAATAGGCAAATACTAAATTACTTAACATTAACTCATGCACATTAAAAACAGGTATCCAATTTTTCTTTAATGTCAGAATTGGTTATATTCAAAGTTAACATTTTGGATGAAAGTATTGATTAGTTTATACTAATTTATTTTAGCTCGAATGCGATGAAAGCTCAAAGCTTATATGAACCGCTCTCGAGTCCACTTCCTGGGTAGAACCAGTACTGAGTGTTGTTTTATGAGAGGCATCGGCTCGAGCTGGGGATCGAACCCGCAACCTCTGGCGTGAGCGGCCAACACTCTATCCATTAGACTACAGCCCCGCTTTAGTATTGATTAAAGTAAACAATTCTCTTCAGCAATATGTAACTTATTATTCATAGTTTATAAATTTACATTTTTTAAACACTGTTTTACATTTTAAATATTCTGTTTATTTCTGTTTCACAAAGTTAGACTATAAATAATTAGTTTTTATATGCTAGTTATACATAGAGGTCAAGTTCATTTTCAAAATACAGTGTAATATTTCATGGTACAACCCAAATCACAGATTTGAACTAAAATTGGTGAGAAAACTGGCATACCTTTGCAGACCCATCCCAGTTTTTCCGGCAATCATGGGTTGTGGCAGCAACTCTTTGTTTTTTAGCTCTCTGCACATTATCAGCATGTTTTGCTTCTGACAGCATAACTGACAACTTTACCAGTCTTTGTACCAATCATGGTGCAGTGTCCTAAATTTACAACATATTACTTTTTATTACCTTACTTTAAACTAAACAATAATAAATTGCAAAATGTTCCCCAAGTCTTATGGTATTATACAAACTAGAGTACACTGAAAGTCAAATAACTCAATTTTTAACAAAACCGGAACACAAAGACAATATGAGTATCTGCACATGGTAGTGATGCATCCTATAAAGTTTCTCAAAATTCAAACCAGAGGTTGTAGAGAAATAGCGCAGACAAGAATTTGATTACATACAGAATGAAAGTTAAAGAACTCCATCAAAAATCATCGAACCGGAACACAAAAAAATAATATGTGCATCTCCACTTTGTAGTTATGCATCCTAGCAAACTTCATAAAATTCTAATATCGGATTGTAGAGAAATAGCGTGGAAAATAATTTGATAACAGACAAAATCAAAGGGCCATAACTCTGTGAAAAATCATAAAATTCCAACATGGGGAGAAATTTGGCCAGTTCAATATATTTTCCTAGACAATACAGTTGTATAACTACAGTATAAGTTTTGATAAGATCCAATGAAAACTGTCAATGCTAGAGTGCACATATCATCTTATGGATAAATTCTGACTATTCAAGGGCAACAACTCAACATCTGATTTAATAATATTGCCCAAGACATTCTACAAGAACATTCATTATCTGAAGGAGAAATGCAAGTTATTGTTAGGAAAACAATTATATCTGAATGTTGTGACATGTCCGAATCATACATGTGATATTTTCAGGACCCCAACCTGTGAATTTAGTGATTATTTTCTGCGAATTTATGCCTAAAACTGTGAGGTTTTTTAACGTATATTTCAGTGTGCGAAATTCAATCATTCTTATAAAAATTTACATATATGTGGATAAATTGATATAATTATGAGCATCATAATGATGTTTAAAATTAAGACAGTGTATAATTAAGTAACTTACAACATCTAACTAGCAAGACACACAATTAAAAGACTATAAAGATGGGGGATTAAAAATGATAGATTTGAATGCATATCTATACTCAATAAAAGCAAGTTGGATCAAAAGAATTTTTAACGAAGAAAATACCGGAAATCTGGAAAGATAATTATATGAATGAAATTAACAAATTTGGTGGGAAATTATTATTACAATCAAACATAACATATAAAGATATAACCAATAAATTCAAAAATATTTTCTTAAGGGATGTTTTACAAAGTTGGGCAAAGGTAAACTTTAATTCGGAAATAACAAACATCACAGATGAAATCATATGGAATAACTCATTTATACAAAATAACAATAAAACAATATTTTATAGAGTATGGCTAGATAAAGGAATAAAATACATACAACAACTTTATGATTACAGAAATAAGAACTTTTATAATTTTAATACGATCAAACAACTTTACAATCTAGACAATTCAGATTTCTTAAAATACCACTCAATAATTGCTTCCATACCGAACTCTTGGAAAGAAAAACTTAAACATGAAACATACAACAACGACAGAACTTTTTTCATTGGCAGGATTTTAAAGGTACTGAAACCAAATAAAATTATATATGAGACATATATATCGAAAACAACTACCAATATTACAAATAAAGCTCAACAAAAATGGAATGACTCCTATGAAAATCTGAACTGGAAAAAAATCTTTTTATCACCGATTACATGTACTATTTATTCGAGATTGAGGTTATTTCAATATAAGTATTTATGTAGAATTATACCCACAAATAAATTCTTACACAAATGCCATTTAGTAAATTCAAGTTTATGTCAATTCTGCAATATGCATGTAGAAACAGTACAGCATTTATGTTGGGACTGTGATCATGTACAACATTTCTGGACAAAAACAAATGATTTTTTATCACAAAACGGTATTAATGTAGCTTTTAATTTTAAAAATATATCATTGGGCATCCATGACGACAACACAAAACAAAAAACAATAATAAATTTTGTTATTTTTTTTAGCAAAATATTTCATTTTTAAATGTAAAATGCAAAGCGATATACCATGCTTTGAAACTTAGATATTTAAAAGAATGCAAAAACATAGAACAAATCTTAGCCCAAGCGAGATCCAAACTGGAAACACATAATAGAAAATGGCACTCAGTAAAATTTGAATAATCCAATATAGCAACCTTATATAATTAACATCAATATGTTTTGATCTTATAATGAACATGATTCATCATCATCTCTCTCTGTCTCTCTCTCTGTCTCTCTCTCACACACATTTTCATAACACTGCTTATAGTACTCATGTTTATAAATGTGTATTGTTATATAATAACTTGATAATGTGAAAATGAAAAAAAATAAACGGGCTGCCATTTGGTAACTAAAAAGAAAAAAAAAAAAAAAAAGATTCAGGGATGTTCAGTTCAGTTTGAGGGTTAAATAGATATGTTCAGTTTGAAGGCTAGATAGATATGTTCAGTTTGAAGGCTAGATAGATATGTTCAGTTTTAAGGCTAGATAAGTATGTTCAGTTTGAAGGATAGATAATTATGTTCAGTGTGTGTGGTTATATAAATATGTTCAGTTTGAGGAGTAGATAACTATGTTCAATTTGAGGAGTAGATAAATACGTTCAGTTCGAGGAGTAGATTACTATGATCAGTTTGAGGACTAGATAAATACGTTCAGTTGGAGGAGTAGGTAAGTATGTTCAGTTTGAGGAGTATATAAATATGTTCAGTTGAGGAGTAGATAAATGCGTTCAGTTTGAGGAGTAGATAAATACGTTCAGTTTGAGGAGTAGATAAATACGTTCAGTTTGAGGGGTAGATAAATACGTTCAGTTTAAGGAGTATATAAATATGTTCAGTTGAGGAGTAGATAAATACGTTCAGTTTGAGGGGTAGATAAATACGTTCAGTTTGAGGGCTAGATAATTTTGTTCAGTTTGAGGTTATATAAATATGTTCTGTTTGAGGGTTTGATAAATATATTCAGTTTGAAGGCTAGATAAATACGTTAAGTTTGAGGAGTAGATAAATACGTTCAGTTTGAGGAGTAGATAAATATGTTCAGTTGAGGAGTAGATAAATATGTTCAATTTGACGAGAAGATAAATATGTTCAGTTTGGAGGCTAGATAATTTTGTTCAGTTTGAGGTTATATAAATATGTTCTGTTTGAGGGTAAGATAAATATATTCAGTTTGAAGGCTAGATAAATATGTTCAGTTTGAGGAGTAGATAAATACGTTCAGTTTTAGGAGTAGAAAAATATGTTCAGTTGAGGAGTAGATAAATATGTTCAGTTTGAGGAGTAGATAAATATGTTCAGTTTGGAGGCTAGATAATTTTGTTCAGTTTGAGGTTATAAAAATATGTTCTGTTTGAAGGTAAGATAAATATATTCAGTTTGAAGGCTAGATAAATACGTTCAGTTTGAGGAGTAGATAAATATGTTCAGAGTGAGGAGTAGACAAATATGTTCAGTTGAGGAGTAAATAAATATGTTCAGTTTTGGGAGTAGATAAATATGTTCAGTTTGGAGGCTAGATGAATATTCCTGTGGACACGAACGTTTATGCTTTGTCTATAGCCTTTTTGTAACAATGAGTTTCGACAAGTGCTCAATAACACTTCTCCAGAGAGAATAATATGCACAACTGTACATCGTACTGATACTTGTTAACAAGTTTGACCATAATCAGTTTAGGAGAATGAATTACAATTTAAAATAATCAAAGTGTCGTTACTCTTTCATAAGTTAAGGAAGCAGATGATGACAACAACAACTGGACGTATACTTATTTCCCCTATCTACCTTGGTCTAAATCAGTAAGTTTCTGAGAAGTACTGAAAATACAAATAAAATTATGAAAGATCCACAACTCCACTTATAAAAAGAAAACCTATATTTTAGGTCAGCTCTGTAGGTTGTCACCCTACTTCATAGCAAAGCAAATATTTGTTAATCGTTTATTTGACTATAAGTTAATACCTACTAAAGGTTTCATTGCCGATATAAAAATTGTTTGTAAAAAAATATGGTATTTCATCGTACTTAGATAATTACTCTCAGACAAGTATTATCCCGTCAAAATTTCGATGGAAAAAATAGTAAATAATGCTGTTTATGGGTTTGAAAACAAACAGTTATTAAATAGATGTCAAAATGATGAATCTCTCAATAGATTCAATTTTATCCATTGTAACTTTGATTTGTGCTTACTCTGGAAATTAAGTAAAACTGAAAGGATTTATACAGAATCATGTAGTACAATGGAATATCTAATGTGTAGGTTTTTTTCAAGACCATTTCATCAAAATTGTTCCAAATGTGGATTGCCATCTTCACACTTAGTTGAACATGTTCTACTTGATTGTATTTATAACAATAGCAAACGGGATAATTTATGGCAAAAATTATATGTGAGGTCTGGTGTAAAATTATTGTGCTATATAATGTATATGCCAACACATGTACAATTAATACATATGTTTACTGAAATGAAATATTTCTTATATGAAAAAGACAGCTTGGACTGTTTAGAAATATGTGTTTTAGCATTTCATAACATGTGGTATTGCATTTATAAGTAATATGTCATGCAGTTAATAAACTATCAAATATTAATCAAAATTGTGCAAACTGGCTATTCAACCATATCAAACGCTTTCTATGGTTACCTTATATTTTGGTTCAATAATGTAGCCATATTATAAAGAGAATATGTACCAATGTAGATTAAAATGAATTTGCTTTTCATGTTAATAATTCTTATCTTTCGTTTCGATAGGGTTATTTCATATGACGATAATTCATTTAGCGTTTGTGTATTTATGTGTGCGTGCGTGCTTGTGTTTGTGTGCAAGCGAGTTTGTATGTGTGTGTGCATGCTATTATAGCTATCAAATTTAAGTTTTGTCAATTGTATATTATCATTACTTTATATATATATTCAATCTATATAGTATTACCTTTTTTCATTTGTTTTTTGTCAACTATGTATATTATTGTTTGTGTGCTCTCCTGTATGATTTTGAGGAGATAAAGATATATATATATTAACGATTGGACTTCATGCCGAAACACCTTAGAATGTTTAACTTGAATAATTATGTTCCAACGTTTCGGACAAGCAGAACTGACACTATATTTACCATTAAAACAAAGGACTACAACTCCACAAAATGTCATTTGACAGGAACACTATGTGAAGCTATAATTCATACTGATATTCCGTAGCGCGTTTGGTGAAAAACGATAGAAAGGTTTAGAAGAATAGCTGTATACAGTTTTAATGTATACTCTGAAATCGAAACTATACTAATCGGACATTATGTAAGAAAGTGAAAAGTTTATGAACTTAATCCTGACATACCAAATACATTTTATAAAAATAAACAAAATGCACCTTACCGTTAATAAACTATGCTGTATGTGTAAAAAAAACAAAAAAACATCTAACAGGAAAGAAGTTTCAAAAACAAATATTTTCTTTATTTATATCTACTTTATTTTCATGATTTATGTCATTCTACTTATTTCTACATTGTTCCTATTAATTTCAATTCGTTCAATCCCCGGCCGGGTCATACCAAAGACTTTAAAAATGGTACTAGAAATTTCCTCGCTTGACGCTCAGCATTTAGAGGAGAGTTCTAGGTCTGGTCTGCCCGGTGTCAGTATAATGTGACTGGGTGGGGTATCATACCATGTGTCTGTGGCATGATACTCCAGTGTGACAGCGCTTAGAATACTGTCTCAAGTAGACACCGTCGCGATATGACTGAAAAATTGTTGAAAGCGAGGCTAAACACCATACAACAATAATTTCAATTCCATACTTTGAGTATAATTACACACACCAAGGTCCTGTATGGAAGCACTTCTTTTTATAATTCCTTGCACACTATTTCTCTCTCTGCAGTTTTAAAAAGACACAGTCTAAATCTTATTCAGTTTGATACTTTTGACTGATTATTGATTTTGACACTCAAAAGATTGAATAATTTCACTATTCAAAACTGGTAGTTCTCTTGTTGGGAGTGGGGGGGGGGGGGGATATATTACAGGATATATTACAGGCGGAGTCTGATATTGATTATTTTTATTCATAATCATTTGTAATATTAAATAGAAATAATTTTAAATATTTAAATTTTTCATTTTTTCCATGTTTATGCATTTCCAGCATCCACTTCAATATGAATGTTTTTCATCCTGGTCTTGTGCATTCACCTAATATATATATATATATATATATATATATACACACCTTCCAAAACAGGCACCTTATGTCTAGTCTCTGGACACAGGCACTCCAGGGATCAAAGAACACCTCATGGAATTGACAAACGTATAATCATCTTTCCAACAACAACCTGGTAGAACATAAATAAATCATCTGAGTAAATGTAATGTATATATTGCTTTAAACATACGAAAACAAAACTTCAAAGACTGACCTATGAACACCAAACATCAATTCAATGCATTAATAATCAATTATTAAAATACAATAAAAATCTCTTCTATCTCAGTATCTGTTTACTCACTGACGTTTGTTCGCAAATCCTCCATCTACCAAAACTCATTTTCTATATATGATCTGCTGAGACAAATGGAATCCTTTAAGTCATAAACCCACTTCAATTGTAAAGATTATCTTCCAGTTGTAATCATTTAATAACATTATCAATTAACACCTACTCCCCCGAGGCATACTGTTGAGGACACATGTTTTGTTTTGCAAATTACTAAGTGCGTGTTATAGGTGTCATCCCACCATTGATTTTTGTTCTTTATTCTATAGTAAATAATAAAAGATTGAAGGCTTGTCATTCATAGAGACCCAAATGAAAGAAGTGAAACCTACATTTTAATGTTTGTCAACCTCTGCACTATCAAAATATGATGAGAAAAGTAGGGGTCATGAGATTTTTTTTCTGCTCAGTGTGTACACTGGTGACAAAGTGAAAGTAGAATTCCGAAATCATGTATTCATACCCAAATTTCCAAGCATCAATTTTTTTTTTCTAAATTCATAATTCAAACATGACAATGCTATCAAAGTGTTCAAAATAAATCAATAATGCCATTCAAATAAAAAAATGAGCATTAAAATAAGGAAAATGCATTTTTAAAGAAGAAGAAATGAGGATTATTTAAAACGGCCATTATGCGACTACCCCACGGAAGCACTTCCTTTTTGCAATGGTGGTACTATGCCTATACGGATT
This sequence comes from Panopea generosa, assembly GCA_029582155.1. NCBI lineage: Eukaryota > Metazoa > Mollusca > Bivalvia > Adapedonta > Hiatellidae > Panopea > Panopea generosa. The sequence continues at coordinate 21,813,041 of CM055906.1, read as the reverse complement.
ACTCGGATTTGTTCCCCAAAACTAATAAGTGTAAACAAGCTAAAATACGAACATAACTGTTAAACTCGGAAAATAGCGGTCAATTTCTCTACTTCTTTTGAAATATGGTTTTATATAGATTTTGATCATGGCCCATGAGACCCTGAATTGGTAAAAAACTGTGAGATTTTGTCTCACGCCTTGAGGTATCGCATGTATGCCGAATAATGTTAATAAATTTGAAGGGACCACAGTATAAATGCAAAAAGCTTGATTCAACCCGATTTATAAGAAGCTTTATGATAGGGTAGATTAAACTGAAAATACAACTTTACAAGTTTTGAAGTACATATCTAAAATAGAAATAACCTTCATTTTAACAAATTGCATAATCAATCAACTGAATAGAAACATGTTGAACTATCAAAACTTTACTTGTCATTAAAAACAAACTGAATAGATTACCTGAAAGACTGTCATAACATTTGCCACACCTTCTCTTCTGCCAGCCAGCATCGACACTTACTTCAATTTCATTGTTGTTTGCACTGAAAAAAAATATATTCACTATAGAACAGTGATTATGAATTTTACTTTTGTCATGCAGGGATTACAATTTTGTAACAATGTTTAAACCCGAGTTGTAAGACTCAAAATTTGAAATACATTGGTTTGTTTATACTTATAAAACTTACACTTAACTTTAAACAAAATAGACATAAATTTAACAATTTACAATAGCGAGTATAAATCTAAATATCATGTACATCATGTAACAAATCTTACAGTATTTCTTTTATCAAAACATATTTCTCCCCGTCCCACTCTTAGTTCTGCAATATATATTACATTCAAGGAGTTAAAAATGTGACAAAGATCTTAACAGGATCTTGGCAATGTGTATTATATTCTTTATATGTTAATCAACAATTCCTGTCTATATTATATTTAAATTACAATATGCTTAATAAACTAAGAAGTTAAAGACAGTCCACCTGTGGCACTGTACAAACTCATTCATAAGAGTGTTGCATCAACCTGGTAACTGCTATAGAAAATTTAAACCGCAGTATACATGTATATGCCATGAATTTACATTCAACACATTTGGCCTGGAGTGAGAAGTTACACATCTGTAATGATACATGATGTGCGTTTGGTCAACACTACATTTTAACTTTTGTTTGCCCCTTATTTTCTCTGACAAACAAACATTATTTTTTTCCATTCATGCTATTTGTTCCATGTTTGTTATTATATTGTTTGACCATAAAACCAAACTTCTGATCCAAGTATGACACGTAGCCTATGAAAAATTACCTCTCAAGGGAAGCTTCTTTCTCTAAACATTTTGATACAAATTGATCAGCAACACCTTCAATCGCATCTCCAGATTCTTTCATCCTGAATTACAGAAATTAAACTTGTTTTTAATATAATAATTATATATATATATATATGATATTGTTTGCTATTATTATTATAAAACAAAAAGTTTATTTATGTCAGAGAGATATAATCTATGTATCGCTGTAGCTGAGGAGTATGGATTCTGAATAAATCAGCGTATGGAGTCATAGTAGCCAACTGGTCTAAGACGTAGTTGTCTTATTATCTGCACATTTCGAGTTCAAACCCTACTTGGTCCAAAAACTTCAAGTGAAAAAGTTTGCCAGATACTTGCGGAGGTCTGAGGTCTTCCTCCACCAATTAATTTCTGTCATAATTAACATGTCATACATGTGTTGGAAATGATGTTTAACCCCATTAAATATATTAATAAGAATAATATTCCATTTACAGTTACAGATTTTTCTACATTTTCCCAAATGTAATGTGGCCTGACAATCCCAAATTATCATTTACTGGTGAATGTAATCATAATATATATTTAACTAGAACATGGTTTTCCTTTTCTTTTCAAGACTTAATTATTTCATGAATATAAGTTAAATTACCTCAAAGTAATTTCCCTCTTTTCACACGACATCATGGTCATACTTCTTTTTTAAGAGTATCCAAATAATTGTAAGAAAGGATATTTAAAGAACCGCAATGTGATATATATGCAAATGAACAAAAATGTAACAAAAAGAATAGAATGTTATCATCCTTGAATGCATGTAATAAAACGAACACTAAGAAGAATAGAAAAATACATGAAAAAAACCAGAAAAGTTTGTAGTAACAGAATCATATTGTCAACCTATGTAGCTACGAAATGAATAGTAAATTATTATGACAACTGACGACCAATGATTGACTAACTAACTGTAGGAACATTTAGACAGGCCAAAATACCATTCATCTGGGAGGCTCCTACACCTGTATCCAATAGTATTGAAAATGACAAACAGACATATTATTTACGAGGTATTTTGTGAAAAAGTTACATGTTAATGTTGCTATTTTCTAACTTGTAAGTGATTGAAATGGTTTGATTTGATGGCTAAATACTAGAAGCTCGAGTGGGCATTATTCGACTTGCATGAGATAGGACCCGGGTTCCAACAGCAGTCTAGAATGTATGCACATTTTTATTTTAAATACTTTCATACATATTTTTAAAGTACTTATCAGTTTATCCTTTTAGTGATTTACTTACAAGATATTTTTATTATTTTATTCATTTATATTTTACAAGTAATTACTCAAAGTTAAAAGAGTTAACTTTGTGTTTATTAAGCTTATTATGGCTTATATTTAGGTCTAAAAAATACCTGTGTTTTTTTGATTACATAAAATCTAAAATAAGATTAAACTATTTCTGACCACCAACCCTCATTTGTTTCGACCTTAGTATAGGTTGTACACTTATTAGTTCAGTCAACTCAGAACAATGTAAAAATACATGAAATACTTACCAGTTCCAAGTTTTGTGTTCATGTCGAAAACCTTTTCATTTTTTTTACTGGTCTGAATAGTGTTCGTCAATCTACAAGAAGGAACTATTTTTAAAGAGGGTGCCAGTCCAATGTTTGTTATACCGATACAGTTGTGTAGGTGTAGAGGCTGCTGACAGCCTTGACACTGTCGGAGTCCTTCTGCCAGAACACCCAATTCCGCTACCCTACGACCAACATTCCATAAATTCTGGCTTTGAATTATTGCCACTACTTCATCATGTTCCCAATTGTTTAGATCCGGTACATGTATTGAGCTGTCTTTAAAATATGAATGGTCATTAAATTGATTACTGGTAATTGGTTGGTCTGTTTGGCTGGTTGCAGAACCCCACCTCCGTTGCAAAGCATTTGAAACAAGAATGTAACAATTTTTGTTTTTTACAGTTTTAAATTTAGATTTATTCTGGTTTCTAAACGAAGGCATTGTAAATCATATATAACAGATACAATCCACATGTATGAAAATGTTAAAGAGTATAACATCCGCGAAAAAAGATTAAAAATGAGAACTGTATTGCTGTAAATATTCAAATAAAAAAATCACTTCCGTCTTCTGCTGACACTGTATGGCGTCAATGCTTACGTTGTCGAACCATTTGCGGTCGTCGTAAAATAAAGTTACGCAGCATAAATGCAGCTGTGTTAGTGTTTCGAATTCCTTATAGTCTTTGTCAAAAACAAATGTTTTATAAATACATACAATGCTTAAAGAAGGCATTTATAGTGTAATTCATTACGACATTTAAAAACGTTTTTCCTAAGTTAACACATGCCCCCTTTTCCGAGCGAACACCCTTAACAAGGATTGATGTAATACAATTTATGAACTGCTGCAAACTAAGTATAGGTTACAATACAGTGCACATGATAATTACAAATAAATAGCCTGCAAGTGCTCGCAGAGTTTCCCAATGGCTATAAGAGTATGAGTGGAGCGACGAGTAAGAATAGGCAAATAACTTGTAAAATAAATTGACATCGTAATGACGTAACTCAAATCTGATTTGGGGCAGAAAGGCGTACATGACATGTTCTTCATACTTTGCATACGGTTTGAAGTTAGATTAAATATAATACATGTAAAACTCCAAATAAATCGGATATGTCATGTTCATATTATGAGATTTGTCCACAAACTTTTGGATAACCCCTCATACTATAGAAGACTGCAGCACTAACCCTCTCCAATATGTATTATTGTGAATGAAATTTTGTTTAAATTAACCTCTCCAATTCTATGACCTTGTAATGTCTGTGTTACTCTCCAGTTGGTGTTTAAACAAATCAGCCAGCAGTAGTCCCTTGTTGTCACGGAAACTGTCAACCTGTTCTTCTAGGTCCTACACAACAGCACATAAAACTCTTCATTAATCTAGTAGAACTGGGTTCTTAGCCTGACATTTATAACGGGCTTTATACACAATTGAAACTTAATTTGTTGTTAAAAATTGTCAATGGATACCAGAAATCTTAAAGCAAAGAAAATGAGAAACTGCTTATTGAACAGCAATAATTCTTCATTCTGTTCTGATGAAGACTTTTAATATAACTTGAGTTAATTATAGTTAATTTTTTTAAATATAATATTTCTGACCTTGTTTTTTTTCTCAAATCTGTTTTGTTTACAAGTTTATTATCATCACTTTCAGACAAACACATCTTGACACTCTCTTGCAATTCAAATACAATAAAATGAAAAATTTAAATTAAGGCAGAGCCAGGCCCAGTTGGCTCAGTGCCCTGATTATCAATTCAAGGGTTGTAAGTTTAAATCCTCGCCCAGCAGAGTTCTCCCTGATGACTGATATACGTCATTGAGTCTCATTGTCAATTATTCTCTCACCACTGATTCAAGTGGGATAGTCATCAGTTGCATGCAGAGATGAGTGTGCTTGAGTACTGGTTAACCTTCAGGGATCCCAGGAGAGTGGTTTATAGGTTAACAGGGCTGGATTATGACAAGATTCACATGGAGCCCTCCAGTTGTGCAGCATGCTTGTTGGGAATAACAGAATGAATGAATAAAGTTAACCTGAAATAGTGTCAGATGGTCATACTGGTTTCACATGATGGGAGAATACAAATACATTTTAACTTTGAATAAGCAAAATAATTATTGTACTGCATCAGCTGGTCTCAAGCAAAATAAAGAACAATTTTACATGTATGTTTAACTCGACAGCCATGTCAATGAATCCTGAAAGTCATGTTAAATATATACGCCATGAGTAGTCTGAATAGCATCTACGTTGTTTGACTCACATCAATTAAAGTTATAATTGCAACATAGGCTGGTATATTACACACTTTGATACTATTTCTCTGTTCCTGTATCTCCTGTTCATACATATTGACCTAGGACGCCAGCAACTCCTTCACTTCCACGGCTACGACCACCTGGAGTCTGCTCTCTGCTTCACACTTTTACCTCTGTAATATATTCAGGCCATTACATTCATTTTTTATTTTACTTTTACTTGTCCAGTTGGACAATTATTTATAAAATCCTCTTGTCCTGACCAAAAACAACTTGTCCTTACTTTAATCTAGATTTATTCTACTAGTCCTATGGATATAAAATTAAGAATAACTACACAAACTGTTTTATTAGAGTTAATTTTAGAGATAATATTATAACAACAGAACTTAATCAATTAAATAAACTGATTAGAACAAAGTGAACATGTTTTAAACAAACACTTGCCTGACTAAATAATGAAGGTAAGACTTATTTTAACAGCATATTTTTATAACATATTGAGAATATTTACATGTTTCTTGCCCTTTAAAAAATTGAAACATTGAACATATTACCAATGTTTTTTTATGATTGGATGCAATAACAATTACTATTCAATTTATAAAGAGATAATATAAAAGTAACACATGCATGGCTGCACAGAGCTTCTGTAGTGTTTACAAACATTTTTAAACGTGGGTGCAATTACTCGGCGATTCCAAAATGGAGTAGTACCTAGTTGTCCAAAATTAATGCATAAGCATGACCTGGCATCATTTATTTACAAAAACTACTCGGAGTCTCCGAGTTTTAAAAACACGAAAATACCAGACAGGGAATTTGCAAAAAAGACATGCCGTGTTTAATTTCTGAATTTTCAGTTGTCCAGTTGGGATAGCAGCTTCATATTTCCTTGTCCATACCAACGATTCATTTGTCCCTGACAGTCGGGTGAGCGTTAATGACTGATTGAATATTTAGCATCATTTCTATGCCATCGTGGGCTAACAGACGATCAATTAACCTAACCACTGGTTCCTGGGGTCCTGAAAGGTTAACCAGTACTCGAGCACACCCCATCTCCGCAAGTAACTGATAACTTCCCCACTTGAATCAGCGGTGAGAGACAAATGACAACGAGACACAATGTCATATATCAATCATCACAGAGACTGTTGCAGGGCAGGGATTCAAACTCACTAACCAAGGATTTGAGACACTGTGGAACTTACCTCCATCTGATTTCTTCTTCTTTCTTCTCCCATTTTTGTTTCTCTGTGTCATGTGTCTTCAACTTATCTTCAAGTTCCTGTGAGATGTACAATTCCCGAAGTAACTGAATATACCTGGTAAAATGAAATTTAGGTTGCTATAAACCACATTAGGATTGCCTAAAAATAATGTGTTTATAAAAATCTTAAATAAAAAGCAAATATATCTTACTTTATTTCCATATATCAATGTCTAAAAATAATGTGTTCATAAAACTCTTAAATAAAAAGCAAATATATCTTACTTTATTTTCATATATCAATGTCTTTATTAAACTCATTTTTTTCCACAAATTTTCGGCTTACACCTTCTTCAGGAAAATCGCATCCATTTTGTAATGCCATATATAGCCTAAGAGCTATTAAATTAACACTATTAATCAATATATTGACAATAGTTTATCGTGCGACACAAAAAAATATTGCGCAACATATACACTTATCTTAAAAACATGCTGAACACTTAACCATAGAACTACAGTAGAACTTTGATCCCTCCAACTTGACGGGACTGGACAAAATAGTTTGAGTCGGGAACAAAAGTGTTTTTAAAGCAGTCAGGCATGCTTTTTTTTTTATATATTTGTAAGTACATGAAGATATGAATATCAAAGACAATTGCTTAGTACAATATAATCAAAATTTTACAGTTTTAATTTTTAAAAAATGGCAATTAATACACCATGCAAAGATAATAATTAGTCCATCTTTTCACAGAAGTCTTAAATATTGAACTCGAGTAGTTTAAATGATTTTCCCCAAAACCAATGATTTATTCGCTCACTTCTGCCAGTCTATATTTGAAGTTTCTAATAATAAAATTAGAAATACTCAAATATTGCTGCATCTCAAAAAGCCATTCACCTTGTACACTGTTTTGAATATTTGACCCCAGCGACCTTAACTAGCGAGTGACATTGCCAAAAACAAAGGGAGCGTGTCCCGCTGTTAAGTTACAGGCGGATGGGTGCAAAGGTCAGGATTATTGTCTAAAGCAAACTTTCATTTCAATAGATTTGTAATATGATTATATGTTATATAAACTGTACCTTAGAGTTCATGATATTGGAATATGTAGCCACCATAGATCCTGCCTTGTCAGAGAAGGCTGTTTTACCATACAGCATCTCATACATACAGATACCCAGAAACCACCACTCCACCTCTGTACCGCAGTTGTTCACACTTTCACTATTGTTCACATTTAACAGCTCCAGGTGAGACGTAATCAGGTGTTCCAACTGGCATTTTGGATGACACCTAAAAACATGCATGTACATATACATTACTTTTGGCAACACTTAAATATATGGTTTATGTTCATTCAACAAAATTTGATATTTAAGCATGCTATTTTTCATTTAAAATACAAATAAACTGATTGTTGTTGTATTAATTTAAACTTTCAACATAAATTTGTTTCTGTGGGGTCAGCAATCATAACATGGATAAGCAGTAAGCAAACTTTTTCAATGCAAATTTAATCAGACTCTCCTTCAGTTTTGTTTTATTTCAATATTGATCAGTGTATCTCATATGTATTTCCATGGATACCCATCTGTACATGTATACACCAAACTACAAACAGCCTATATGCATATTGTAGTAGTTGAAGACACCCATTGTTTAATCATAGATTACTTAGAGTGTGATAATTTCAAATTGCATGAAACCAGACTTTATCAATCTATAAAAGAAAGGGTCAGTCCTAAAAATGTTAAAGTCTCGAAACTCCCTTCATTATATGTGACGGCAATGGTATCGCAATGCTGCCTCGTTGGCATGAAAGATGACTTTGAAAAGATGACAATTACCCAAGGTTGACTGAAGATGTTTTATTCGCATATATCTATGTATATCTACGTTGAACTGAAAACACAGATTATATTCAAATATTAAAGAAACGTTCTATCTACAAATAAGACAGTTAATACAACTTAGATAAAATGATACATTTGCTACATTTATTGAATATGATATCCGAAATTAAAACTATCCGAAATCAAGACTTTCATTATTGTGGACCTTTTAATTTTAGAGATTGTAGACATAGAAAAACGCAATTTATATTAAGATCAAATTAATGTATGTTAACAAATACCTCTTTGGGCCAATATTATCTTACAGCACCCTTCCTTTCGTAGTGGAAGATCATTTTCGCACAAAATTCGAGCAAATGGCGGATCTTACCAAAGGGAGATAATCGTGAATGAACTACTAATGAATCGCATCAATGACAGATTCGACCCAATCTCTAACGCACCGACAAGAACACTACAGTTACATTATAATACTTTCTTTTTGTAGAAATGAAAACGTCTGGGCTGTTGTTTTTTTTTGTTTTCATTTTAATATTTAAATGAGCTACAAAAAAGTATATTTAAAGATAGTACAAAACCAAAGATGCAAACTATTCTAAAAGAGATGATGCCCCCCAACACAGTTATTGCACCCTTTCAGCCCCCTTTGGCACAGTGAACCAATTAAAGTAACCAATCACTTTTGTGATGTGTCACTGAACTTCAGCCAATGGTTGCCGAGAAACAGCAACTAAAAAAATAACATAAAATTTAAAGGGCCATAACTCATTGAACTCTTATCATTCAATGCAACATGTAAACGATATGCACAACTAGGCTTAGTACGAATCACTCTCATGAAGTTTCATTGTTGGAGCCAAAGGTTGCTGAAAAATAGCGATCACAAAAATTGTCCACAGACAGACTGACCGACAGATCAACAAGTGTGACTCTTTGTATCTAGGTATAGTGATAAAACAGCAACTGTAAGTTATAGTAAGAAGCTGTTAGACAATATTACCACATCACTAGAGAGTTGAGCAGCAAACCCTAAAAACTGCAAGTTTCACATGACCTCACAGTGCAATCCAGCAGGACGTTCTCTTGCTTCAGGTCCCTGCAGTATTAAATATCAATCATTAACTATGTTTAATATCCATAGAGAAAATGTTTAAACAAGACAAAACATACAGATCAAACTTTGGTAATCATGGATATTTATAATACAAGACAAGCATATGAAACTGAAATTGTGTTAAAACATTATCCTGGGCATGTGTTTGGTTTGAAGGTGGTTAACACCATTTTCAACACATTTTTATATGGTAGTACAGTTGTGTTGTCATAATTGAGTATATTTTTAATTTTTACCCAATAGTTCCAAATCAGTATTGACCATTTATATGTGTTTAACCCATGAAGATATTGTCGACATATGATGGAAAGGAAGTTGACAGGATATATATAGGCTAAGGAAGATCTCAGAATTAATCTTAATAGAACCAACCATCTTTCTTATAACTGGCAATCTTTCTCACATAAATGTTTTTACCAAGCTGGGTTTGAAACTTCAATCTGAGCAGTGAGAGGTAAGTGGCCACTGAGGACCTAAGGTATAATTATAGTGATGATAAATACATGTAAAGTAACAGAATTAATGTAAGAAATCTGAAAGGTGTGACAGAAAATGGTACAAATCACATTTTTCTACCATAAATTAGTAATTTTTCATAGTTTGGAAATAAAATAGCATAAAGAATGTATATGTTTTGTATGTTATTTACTTCTTTTATGTCTTATCTATATGTCAATAAAAAATCACTCACTTACTGGAGACATGTATGCCATAATGAGCTGTAATTAGATAGCAACTGTATTAAGTGAAGAAGGGTGGGGTGGTACGACACTTCCTTGCATCTTATCATAATCTGATTGACCAAGCAGCATGTATCCACAGACAAATTAACCAACTATAAAAAGTGATATATTGTTAACATCAGACCATAAGTGCAATGAACAAGCTCAGCTGAAATATTGTTTTTCTTCTAACTTACCAAATCTCTCAAATGTCCAGGAATGGTCATAACCTCAGCTTAAGACTGTATTTTCAAGCGTAAACACAAATTCTTACCTGTGAAAATTCAGCAACATGATGTACCAACAGCAGGTTGCAGCTCCCAGGCAGAAACAAAACCAGGACAGATTCCAAACATCAAAACTGATATGCAAAAGTGACCAACACGGCTCTGCAATCTGAAGAGAGAAACGGAGACTGTGTCATTAGGCAATTGTAAACTGAATATGGGGAAATTGATTGGCATAATAAATGCAGTGATTAGTTCACACAACTTAGCAATTAATTTAAATGAGAAAATTTAAACATGGATCAAGTGAAAGAAGTAAAATGTAGACTAGCATAGGAAATTTCAATTTATTTCAGAATTGTACAAGTCATACACTAAAATTCCGAAGCAGAATAATAGTGTAAAACCTACTGCAGCTATCAACAAAAACCTAGTTAAGGTTTTAATCGACACATCACAAGGTGTTTCAAAAGCTAGACTTTTATTTGCTGCACTCAACATTCCACCAGAAGCTAGGAGTCATATGCAGACTTTGATCAACAAAGTCAGTGAGGAATTGTCTCCCTTGTCAGAGAAGACATGTTGGATAAGCTAAAACTAGAGCTATCACTGAAGGTGATGAATACCCCCGAACGCCGCCATGACAGAAAATGGTTTACTATTGTATGAAGTTTTATTAAATTATATCCAATAGTTTTAAAGTTATGCTCCAGACAAAAACAAGAAACAAATTTTTTATCAAAGGGCAATAACTCTGTAATTAGCAAGAATAGAGTTATGTTTCTTGTACACTGCACTTCCTCTCATTATATTCTACCATTGTATGAAGTTTGATGAAATTCCATCCAGTACTTTAAAAGTTATGCTCCAGACAAGGGAAATATATCAAAGGGCAATAACTCTGTAATTAGCAAGAATAGAGTTATGTTTCTTGTACACTGCACTTCCTGTCATTATATTCTACCATTGTATGAAGTTTGATGAAATTCCATCCAGTACTTTAAAAGTAATGCTCCGGACAAGGGAAATATATCAAAAGGCAATAACTCTGTAATTAGCAAGAATAGAGTTATGTTTCCTGTACACTGCACTTCCTCTCATTATACTCTACCATTGTATGAAGCTTGATTAAATTCCATCCAGTACTTTTCAAGTTATGCTCCGGACAAGAAAAAATATCAAAGGGCAATAACTCTGTAATTAGCAAGAATAGAGTTATGTTTCTTGTACACTGCACTTCCTCTCATTATATTCTACCATTGTATGACGTTTGATGAAATTCCATCCAGTACTTTTCAAGTGATGCTCCTGGACAAGGAAAATTGCAACGGACAGACCGACCGACAGACCGACAGTCCGACCACAGGGTGACTCCAATATACCCCCTAAAAACTTTGTTTGTCGGGGGTATAATTAGTGGAGCAGAATAATTTAGCAAAGGAGGCCGAAAACCCGAAATACATAAATATTTCTGCGGATGGCAGATATAATGGCAGATCATTTTGCAGGTCTGGCTAGAGCTCCTCGCAGGCATACACAGTAGCCATTGAAAACATCACTGGCCATTAGTACATGCTGGACTGGAACCTGGCTGAATACTGGTAATTGAGACTTGGACACTGTTTGTCCTGGAGGACATGCATAGTGCACTGCAAACTGGTATTACCCCTAGCCACATTCCCAGAGACGAATGACATATGAGATAGCTGCTGACTTGTCTGTGAAAATTATTTTATTCTTTCTGTGGCAAGCGACAGTGATGCAGAGTCTAACCTCGGTCTGCTGGACTTTTACAAGCATTTGGTCAGCTACATGTACCACCATTACATTATAGCGTTTGTGCTTAAAACCTATTTTTAAAACATTTGTTCATGAAAATGACCTACCTTGCATTCAAGTATCAACCTAGATACATAAAAAAACAACAACAAAAATAGATCAAAAATACTACTTTTAACTACTTTTGGTTCACTGAAGTTCATGACCCAGAGTCTCGGACCGAATTCATTTGCATTTCTATAGATTTACCACTAGTGCAATTTGCTACATTAAATAGTCAAATGAGAAAATATGTTATTATTATTTTTTTTTTATGATAAAAACATCCTATTCTAACAAATTAAGCAGAAAAACATTCATTGTGACATTTATATCTAACCAAAAACAAGCTTACAAACATGATATATGCCCTTAACATCCCTATACTTTTTTCAGCCAATCAGAATCCCGGTCTTAATGGTGGTAGCTGACCTAAAGGGGCTCCTAAACTAACTTTTTCATACTTTTTTATGTTTCATTTGATTCAATACATATTTTCAAACAAACTAATACAGGTCTTTGTTTTCTGTTTACACCCAAAATTGACATTTTTAGAACTTTTTCCATGTTTGCCTGCTAAACATGTATATGAGCATCTGTTGCAGCATGAAAATAAATGAAATAGTCCAAAATATGTGATCTTAAAAACTGAATATCTCCTTTATTACTCAATATTTTCATACAATTTTTTTTGGCCATGTTCGACAATATGTTTCTTCAATATTGGACAGTAGACATGTCCTTTTGTCTAAAGATAGGAGTGTGTACATGTATAATTTGTATCCCACCCCCATAATTTACATGGATTTTTTTTTTTTAATAACAATTTTTTTTCATTTTTTTTTCTCAATTTCAGTCATTTTTTCTCCTAATGGCACTCTCAATTCTATAATCCCTTGCTATTAGACTAACTGACACAAGCCATTTTAATTTTCTATGTTATTTCTGGGGAGAAATACAGAGATGGGCAGATATGGTGCAGAGGCTACATGAACTTTATTTATAACATGTGTTCTATTATCAAACTTGTTGCATACTTTCTGTGGTTTTGAAGCATCATATTACGGCCAAAATGACCAAGGTACACACAATCAAGCATTTTATCTCATTTGGATGCTTACATATACACCAATAAGTCACATTTTAATAAGAAAAATCATAAAAGGCAAATATAAAAAGAGTAAAGGTAGATTTAAAATTGGACATAAATTCCATCCAATCACAGGAAAAGTGACTCCTAAAGTGGAGGGAGAAGCCCGAGAAATAGTAAAATATATCCATGCTTCAACTGAATGAAGAATCTTATCCAGGATCCACAGATTCCCCCAGAGGCGTTGCCACCAGCACCAATCTCTGATAAACCCGTTGTCAGATTCAAGATGCTGCGGCCTAACAGAGTACCAGTCTTATAACCAAAGAAAACAGTCTACTAAAGGGGAGAAACAGTAAGTGCACTATACATATCATCTCCTTTATTCTTCAGAGTGTGTCAGGCACCTTTAAAGCATTTATCATTAAAAAAAAAAAAATAAATAAAAAAAAAAAAAATATATTTATTTTTAATAATTCATGAATTTTATCAATTTTGATACTATTTTAATGTAAATAGTGTTCTTTTATACATATAAACACTAAATTATCTTACAATATTGTGTTTTCATACACATTTCATTGTCCATATTTCATAAACAGCACTCAGAGAAGGTATATTGAATTTACCCTGATAAATAAAGGGAGGTAATAAAATTCTAAGAAAACATACAACTGTCCTAACTTTTTATTTTCTTAAAAAATGGCTTAATAAAATAAGAACTGTACAGGCAATTTGAGCTTCGATAGAGCCAATGAAGAAAAGCATGGTCTCGTCTGGTGTGAACGAGCTGTTTGTGATGCCTGTCAATATCGATCAGATAAATTTAAACTCTACGAAGAAATCGAAACAGGCAAACCAGGAAGAAAATCAGCCACCGCCAATGTGGGATTTAACGTTGGAGTGATCTCCAGTTGCCTCATCAAGTGCTATTAAAATGCTGTTGAATGCTAATACCCCAGCTCCATCTGTTTCAGGAATGCAAAAATGTGCAATGATAGGGTGCACTCTAATAAAGGAAGAAAATATAGCTGACATGAAGAAGAGAAGGCAAGAATTAAAAACAATTAACAACTGGAGAAGCATGCCCGAGAATGAAGTTGCTGTACAGTCCGACGGCATGTACAACAGCAGTCTCTATTCAGGAGTGTGACGAACACTATTTCAGCCTGCAACTCAGTGCACATACACTGTAGCAGAAAACATGACAAAGAAAAATCAAATAATTGCCCTTGAAACGGTAAATAAACTTTGCTCCAAACATGGATTTCATTCACAGGATGATGATAACTGTGACATAAAATCCAAGGACTGTACAGCTACTGCTTGTATGGAAACCAATATTGGAGATGAGCAAAAGTGGGCTGAAATGTGTTTCAGAGACATGCATAATGATGGACTTGAAATAAAATATTTAACAACAGTCCAAGACACTAAAGCCTACCAAGCTGCAACAGACTTATACAGACAGAAAGTGACAACAACAATGCCTGAACATCAAATTCACACTAGGCATCTCTCAGACTACCACAGGAAACAGATAAAAAAAAGTTCCCATGTATTAAATAAGATGCCAGGAAATACAAAGCAGTATAAATTATATTTAAGAAATCTATTTTCAATGGATATTAGCAAGCGGTGCCAGGCTGAATTTTATTCTGCACACCAGCAGAAGGGAGATTTCAAGAAAGTCATGACACGTATCTCCAAGTGCATAATTATGTGCTATCAAAAATTGCTATGCTGGTAACCACAGCTACTGCAAATCTTATTCTGCCATCTGCAGTGGTGAAAACAAAAAATGTCACTTTCACACATAATTTCCCAGGCAGGGCACACAGAGCAGTCCACAGTGTCAACAATGGGCCAGGGCAGTCGGTGAAACTACTATGTGATGTTGCTGACTGTCCAATATCAAGTGGTAGTAGAGTTGACCGTATGTTATCTATGAAACAGCTTCAATTTGAGAAGAAAAAAATGAGAGAAAAGTCAATAGCAGTGAAATTAAAGCGCTGATTACGACGAATAAAAATGTTTCAACTATATGAGAAGCACCAAGAACAGAAAAAATACATTAAGGCCCAACTGCTCAAACAAAAGTGAATCATATGTTGAAAAACCCCAAAAATCAACAAAAACTGTCAGAGCACATCAAACGATCATGCTTACACAAGAAATCCATCACAGAATCAATCCGTGCAAAAAAGACAAACCGGAACATGCTGCCCTGCACAAAATCCTGCATTGACACAGTAGCTTCTGGAAATATTGTATTGATGGTTCTCTAAAACAAGATGTTCTGGGTTCACACAGGCCCTATTGTGACACTTGTGGCTGACTTCAAGCTCAAGTCCATCTTTAGTATGCCTTGGCAGCTCATCATGCATTAAACTGTGTGCCAGCATATAGGCAATACGGTGACAACGCTCTTAATAAACAGATCCACTAGGCAAAGTTACGCGTTTTAAACCATACCCATCTCTGTCTTTGCACCCCACCCACTCAATCACTCAGAGCTATCTGCCCCACTGACATGTTTTTTAAAAGTTTAATATAGTTTTTCCCAAAACGTTTAGATTATTAGCCATTTTATGCTTATGACAGTATTGTTGTCTGCTAATTTCAAGTAAAAATAACAAACCTAAAGATTCGAAATGACATCTCAGAACACATGTGACAATTCCCTCTGTTTAGGTCAGCTACCACCATTACATTTCCCATAGACTTACATTGTAGCGTTTGTGCTTAAAACCTATTTTTAAAACATTTGTTCATAAAAATGACCTACCTTGCATTCAAGTGTCAACCTAGATACATATAAAACAACCAAAAAAATAGGTCAAAAGTACCACTTTTCAGTTCACTGAAGTTCATGACCCCACAGTCTCAGACTGAATTCATTTGCATTTCCATAGAATTACCACTAGTGCAATTTGCTACATTAAATACCGGGTAGTCAAAATGAGCAAATATGTTATTTTTTTTTTCATGATAAAACATCCTATTCTAACAAATTAAGAAGAAAAACATTCATTGTGACATTTGTATATATATACATATATATAACCAAAAACAAGCTTACAAACATGATATATGCCCTTAACATCCCTATACTTTTTCAGCTAATCAGAATTCCGGTCTCAATGGTGGTAGCTGACCTTTAACTTTCCCACTTGAATCAGTGGTGAGAGACGAATGATAATGAGACACAATGTCGCATATCAATCATCACGGAGACTGTTGCCGGGCGGGGGATTCAAACTCACGACCCCTGGATTGATAGTCAGACGCGTAACCGACTGAGCTAATCGGGCCCAGCCCATTTAAGTAAAAACCAGGAGAAAAGTCAGCTATTTCAGTACTTTCCAAAGACTTTAAGGCCAGGTACTGTCACATAATAAAATAACTCAACAGATTCTGAAATGGAGACATCACCAACATTCTCCCGAATCAATTGTCTGTAACGTCTGCCATCAAAGAATGCTTATAATGCCCAAAACTGCAGAAATTGTCAATCAGATTCACTAATCTGCACTGGCACCTCAGAAGGAAACTGATTGGTGAAATCTGCTTTTCTGCCAACACATGGGATAACACATTTGAACATGGACCTACCAGTAAATGAAAATCAACAAAGTTATTTTATAAATAAGTCCACGTGAGAATGAGGAATGGTATCTCATGCAACTTATGATGGTTTCTGCAAGCATGAAAACTAAAAACTGCATAGAATCACTAGATCATGAATATTTTTTTTATTTTCTGATACAGTAAATGCTTTGAAAGTGCTAATATCTAAAATGATTAGTCTATGATTTACTTCAATCAATAAGATTCATTTCATATGTAATATTATGTTATGTTGATGTTCAAATATATGCCCATATATGGAATTACATGGTTTTTTTTTAAATAAATCTGCTATTATTTTAACAAAACTGTGTCTTAGACTTTTTATTTCTGCTTCCAAATGAACTTCATTGTTTGTAGATATATTTACCTGACTGACTTATCTGTTTATAATCTGTATGTACACACACTGCAGCTTCCTAGGTGACACTGTCCAAATCTCAAAGTAATGTACAATTAGCTACTGCCTTTTCCTGTACGGGGATAAGTAGATAAGTAAAACATTAATCAATTGTCCAAAGTTTGTGAAAGAGCTAGGAAGTAATATATTTTGTGGTGGAAGAAAATCAGAATATCAGGAAATATGCGAAACACACGATATCGTTCAAAAATGCTCAATAAAGGGCACAAGAGTTCGCAATTCCAAAAAGGATTTGATCCAAGAGGATTACTAACTTGCACAGATAGATGGTCTGGTATTGATTCCAGCAATCAACCAACCACACTGAAGAGAATAACAAAAGATGCTTATGATAGTGCTGTCATACAAGACAAAAAATCAGACATTTTACTGTGTGGAGCAGTTGACAAGAAGGTACCAGCCACAAAGATTTTAAGGCCAGGCAAGCCATCTGTCAGTGCTATAGAAGATGCACTAAAACCATGTAGTAAAGATGAAAGTGAAAAAAAGGAACTGTGTACCTACCGTATTTTCCATTTGGGAAAGACTGCAGAAATGTTTTTCGAGAACTATGCAGGACACAGATTCTGAGATGACACCTGCGAAGGAAAATTGGAGTTTGACATGGAATTTGACAAAAAGAATGGCATTTAGATGTTGCGAAAAACAAAAATGTGCTAAATGTGGCTTTAGGGGCAAAACATATAACTTAAACCGAGAAATTGAGACAGGTCGACGTGGACCAAATTCAGCTGATATCAACCAGTATAACAACAGTCTGAGACATACAGGGGAGACAACTCCAAGGCAGCCAGCAACTCAAGTCAGTACAACAATCATTGAGTTGCAAACAAAACATAAGAAGGTGATTCAATGAATGTTGGAAGCAAACTTTGTTCTAATAGAGATGCCCCACCTTGTAACAAGGTGGGAGGGTGCAGTAAAAATCTGAAGGATAACAAGTCAATAGGTAGAATGCATTACTTATATTTCTTTTCAATTATCATTTCTAAGTTGTGAGCTTATAATATTCTTCTTAAAAAGAGAAAAATAATAAATGAAAAACGAATAACAAAAAACCAAGAAAAAAAATGAAACACTAACACATGTAATAATATTTCTATAGTACTGATAATAAATATTTTTAAGTTTAAAAAAAAAATAATTTAAAGCTGAGCTACTAATGCCTGACATATATCTTTATCATATACACAAACATATATACATATATATATATTTCAAACTGTATAACAACATAAATTTATGTAATCATGAAATATCTATACTTCACTAAATGCTTGTCTCTGGCCAACACAATGAGTTAATTTGAATAGCACGTTAACACAAGCCAAAGAAATTTCATTTTACAAGATTAAATGAAACACTCGCATTATATCTTTT
Source organism: Panopea generosa (assembly GCA_029582155.1). Lineage (NCBI taxonomy): Eukaryota > Metazoa > Mollusca > Bivalvia > Adapedonta > Hiatellidae > Panopea > Panopea generosa. The sequence goes on along the minus strand of CM055906.1, from coordinate 21,794,424 downwards.
TCAGGTGACGAATGCAGAGAGGCGAAACTAGCTATGGAGGCAATTTTAAACAGTGATTCGCCAGTAACAATAAACAATATGGTTACCGATGGGGACAGCTACGCTTCCAAGGGAGCAAATGAAGCACAAGTGGCCATGTGTGGAAAGCGGATGCAAAGAATGGCAGACGTTGTTCAGTGTTCACCTAACAAAAACAATAAGAAACAAGATACCTTGAATCAGTATTTTCTCCTGAAATGTTTCCCGCTCGCCAGATTGCACCTATATGCAAAGAAGATTTGCAAAAGATGTCTTATCACAGAGTTCAATGTGAATTCAAATATTTGCAAAAGAAATTTGTTAACACTAATTTGTCTCTACTGCAGGAAAAGTGTGAGAATGTGAAAACAGCCATTGTAGATTTTACTGGTAAATGTAAGGAAACATGTCCCAAATTTTCAACATGTTGTGGTGGCAAACCACCAGTCTGCATGTGGAAAAAACAGTTTATGCCAAAATGCAAGCCTCTCATAATTCAGGGTGACATTAGAATAAAACTTCTTCAATGTTTGGACGTGCACCTGGGAAAAGACGCTGTCATTAAGATGCGAAAAGCTGCAGACACCAATAAGCTCGAGGCATTACACCACCGAACAAATGCATCAAATCCAAAAGATGTAACATACAGTTGTAATGCCAAAGCCAGAAAATTAAGTGCTGCAGCTTGTTATAATGACGGCCGGGCAAATTCATCGATAGCAAAAAATTAAAAAAAATTCAGGACAAGAATATTTATGACAAAATGCGCCAGAGCCCACTGGCTTACAAAAAAGCACGTTTCAAACAAGAAGTAGTCAAATTTCAAAAATATGACGCTGACCGACAGCACAAAACATATTCACCTGACCTTCTTGACATGTAATTGAGGCTAAAACTTGTAGTTTGGCATAATCTGTTTTTAGGGAGTGGGTGGGTTATGAAATACGCATAAAACATCATAGAAGTAGAACAAATACACATATTTGTGGTTTTACTCACCTGAAGCATGCAGTCTGGATACTGTTTATGTCCTAGACAATGCTTTGGTATGGTGTGAAGACATTTTTGTCTCTCCATGTTTACAAAATGTGGTTCCAGGCTCAGATGGTCAAACCACAAACAGAGGCTGTTGTGACACAGATGTCTAACATCATGGCTCTGTGGCAACTCAGAAACACATTTTACACACATATAGAGTGCTCTGTGAGCCAATATGTTCTTTTATCTGGTAGATCCTGCCAACAAAACTGACTGTCGCCCATACTCGATGACTTTATCACCACACACGTTTGTTCAGCCCAAAATCTCTATTATAAAGCATACATCCTGTATACTTTGTCCTGCTGTAGTCAATTTTACACTGTAAAATCATTAAATACTTGTTAAAATCCATTTGTAAGCTTCAAAATCCACTTCTGAATGTTAAAACACAGGTGTTTGATAAATAAAACAATCCTCATCAAACAAACGCAAAATGACACAGTGTCTTCTGCTTCAGATGACTGTTTCTTGAACGTCTCACATACCAATTAATTTTGCACTGTACTACAAATAGAGACGTGCACTTCTAGAACACTGAACACATTACTGATGGTTCTAAAAGCACTTTGTTTCCGTAGATTGTCATTTGTTGCTACAAATATGCAGAAAAAAACATGGGGTTGACCAGGTTGCTTTTTCACAATATCCATGGTTTGAGGACACCCCTTCATTTTTGACAATTCTGTTCAATTTTTGCAGTGTATCACTACGCATCTTCAAACTGTTATATCTTCATCAAACAGCAACCAGTGTCAGCCAAACTTGGCACAACTCATGACAATGTTCCATTCTTCTCAGCTGTAGAAAAAAACATGAGCATTTAAAGCATTTTCAAAAATACTATGCCAAATTAAATTACACAGCTCTAATTTCTCGGGCGTAATAATCTTGGTACTGTCATGTACGGGAGGTAATTCTTCAGTGAGACCTATACGAAGTGTTAGTTAAAACACATCAACTCAGAACGTGGAAGCCTTCAACCGAATGGCACTGTCAAGGCTCACCTGGCTGCAAATGTCCTGAAAGCAAACAATAATTTGGAAAATCTGTGACAACAAAACTTTCAGCTGCAAATAACTGGAAACTTTCTCACATAAAGTTTTTGGAGCGAGTGCGACTCGAACCTACAACGCAAGCGGTGAAAGTTAAGTGATCTTAAGATGGCGCCTTAGACAACTCTGCCACGGAGGACCCTACCCAGATAACTACAATGACAAATACTTCTATACTGGTAAATAACAAAACAAAAAGAATATGATATGACATACAGAAGTGTGCTCTCTCTAGCATCTAGCAACCCTACTCAAGATGGCTTGACGCTAGCTCAAACAGAATTTTGGGTTAGGTTAGAAATTAGCATTCATGAACATACTAAGAATTTACTTCACAGTCAGTATAAAATAAATAAGTTTAAAAAGCCTATCATTATATGTTTGTTAAAAAGTAACTATAAAGAAGAAAAATTAAAAGCTAGAAGATGTTTTAACTTTGCTTTCTTCATTTAATATGAAATAAGAAACCAGTTAAAACTTATCAAATCATGTTTGAAGCTTGAAATTTCTTCCTGGGAAGAACCAGTACTTAGCAAACATGTGAATATTTGTGTCTTGCTCGCAGACACAACATCGAGCGTGGCTGGGTCTGAACTTTGATCCTCTATTTAAGGGTCTGATGCTCTACCACTAGACCATGAGCTCCATTTCTTTTAACATACAGCGGGGTGGGTACGGGAGGGCTAGCCCCTCCCTTTGTTGATTTTCTTTTAGATTTACATTCATGAATCGTGCATTTTCAAGTATGTGTTTCTATTTAATATTGTTGTCATAAAATGAATACAAAGACATTAAAAGTGTGATTATCTAACTTTATTTCTTTACCTTTATAATATTTATTCAATAACAAAAAATAGTTAAACACGTGTTTATCGTAAGTATTAATTGAAAAAGTAAAGCGCGAGTTATAATCTGAGGCAATAAAAGACTATAAGGACCCGAAGTCATTATGGAAATGTATTTTTTCCTAAAGTCCTTCAAACACAACATTCAGTTCAACAGTACTTAATTCTAATGATGGTTTAAAAATCACAAATCCTCATGATGTTGCAAATGAACTTAATGATTTCTTCACTTCTTGTGTAATAAGAAGTCTGTCCAGTGAACAATCATCAAGTTTTCAAGAATTAAAGACATGTTCAAAGAAAGCATCCACACGAACAATATTTTAACTAGTCAATTAGATAACCCTTTTTAAAGAACTATATAACATTGATATAAACAAATCTTCTTGCCTAGATAACATAGGCCCTAGAATATTATGAATAAGTGCACCAGTGACCTGCAATAGTTTCTTCAAGAACTTATATATTCAATAGTCATAGAAGGTGGAAATTGCCCAACTTTTTAAAAATGCAAAAGACACTCCTATACAAAAAAGGGAGATCCAAACAACTTTATAAGTATCTGTCAGATTTTAACCTATTACATACATCTCAATCTGGGTTTAGGCCAAATCGCTCCTGTCAAACAGCATTAATGAATATAACTGACAAATGGCTTCAAGAAATGAATGGTGGAAACATAAACAGAGTAGAATTCTTAGATTGAAAAAAAGTTTTTGATGTTGTTGATCTATCACTATCATAAATTATAACTTTTACGGAACAATCTGCCTACTGAAATTCGATCTTCACCCAGTCTATACAGTTAAAAAAAAACAGTCTAAAAATTTATCTCCTGAAAGTTTACTTAATTGTTAATTGGAAATAGACTGTTTGATTGTAAGTATTCAATAGAAATATTTATGTCATTACATCATTAAGCATTATGTGTATGCTTGTTTTATATTTGCATTGTTGAATTTTATGTTCACTGTATGGTTGTTGAGGGCCACAGGGAAGATCAGCGTAACTATCTAAACGTCAAGGCGCCTGTTGTGGGACTCTGCCCATTTCTTGATGGCTGTTTCGTACGGAAATTGCAAGACATTTGGTCCTTCAACTGATATCAGCAATAAGGCATTTAGCGTATTTTCATACAGTCTCGATCGGTGTTGATTTTTAATTCTCTTCAGAGCGGAAATTACACAAAAAACATGCTAATATATTTGCTTGGCTAAAGAAAATCACTAAAACATATTGCTTTACAAAAGAGTTAGCCAAACTAACAAGTTGGTTATTATGAACACATATAGCTTGATGTCTTTAAGAAAGAGTTAACAATTATTTTTTATAAAAGCATCTCTTTCTAAAAATGTGTCTTAATTAGCCTCAATAGACCTATTGCATACCTGCAGTAGATGCTGGGATCAAAAGCCCCACAGCTGCTAGCTTTGCAAGGTTTGGTAGTGTGTCAGCCAATGGACCAGCAACTTCCTCCATCACTGTGTGCTGACTGCTGTTCTAGCTGACTGTCTCTTTTGATGGCATGCTTAAACAGTCTAAACTCTGGTAGCACATCCTCTGTTTCATCAAGTATCACAGTTTATATTATAAAAATCAAAGCATGTCAATAAAAACATAAATCTCACTTTGTTCTGGAAGTCGTCTACTTCTGTTTCTGTTGGTTTGTGAAATCTGAATGGCTGCTCAATTAACCTTGTCATGACAGCTAGCAGGCTACTAAAGTGCTTCCCTGGTTGGTCTCTTAATGCTTTTACAGTTGAGGCTGTTCCTGCATCTGCTTTCTCATTGGCTTCATACTCCAGACTGGTGATGATACCTGGGAAACATCTTCGGACAGCTCATACTGCTCTATCATGCGACAGCCATCGAACATCCTTGGCTTCTGTGATTTTCACCATGGGTTCATTTAGAACAGTCTGAAACAAAAATTATCGATAAATCACACCCTTTTATAAATTAAAATAACTGTTTTTTTAACTATAAGAACCGGCCCGATTAGCTCAGTCGGTTACGCATCTGACTATCAATCCAGGGGTCATGAGTTCGAATCCCCCACCAGGCAACAGTCTTTGTGATGACCGATATACAACATTGTGTCTCATAATCATTCGTCTCTCACCACTGATTGAAGTGGGAAAGTTATCAGTTACTTGTGGAGATGGAGTGTGCTCGAGTACTGGTTAATCCCAGGAAACAGTGGTTAGGTTAACTGATCGTCTGTTAGCCCTCGATGGCATAAAAATAACGCTAAATATTCAATTTAACTATAAATGCCTCCTTTCTGAATAGACTTCATCACTGTGAAGCTTCAAATTCAATTTAAATTACATAAATATATTTATAAAATGTTTAAGACTTCTTGCTCACCTGTATTTCTTTTAAAGAGGCTGTCCTGACCCCACTAAAACTGTATAATCTGTACAGCTGTTCTATTATCCTCTAATCTTCTACTTGTCAAGGTAGGTGATTGTTGATGCTGCTTGTGCACTGGCCAGTGCAAGCCTGTGAGCCACACAATGGTTGGACAGTAAGTGAGGAACCGTGCTCTGTAGTTGAGTGCTTGTCTTCTTCCCTACCATGACTGCAGCCCCATCACTCCCAAAGGCACCTATCTTGTTCAATGGTAAATGGTTCATTTCAAGGAAAGAGGTTATAGATGACCGTATGGTGTCTGCCTTGCCGTTTGGTATAGATATTGTCTTGGTGAAGATGGTCTCACTCTTCCCTTTCTTCATGTAACGGACGCAGATTATCAGCTGACATGTTGTGGCCACATCAGTTGTTTCATCTACCATTAAACTGTAGAATGAGGACAGTTGGATTTCTTCCAATAAGGTATTCAAAACTATCTCACGGAATAGCTGAACTGTATCCTGGATATGTCTGTTAGAGGTGTATTAAGCATTTCCACCTTTCCCTAAAGACTGAAGAATGTCTACACCAAGGTGTTTCACAACAGTTACAAATGGTTGGTGCTTTGTTGTGTGTGGTAGCTCCTCCTTGCGTAGTAGATATAATAGAGTCATGGAAGCTGTCATGGTTTGACGTTTCAAGTCCTTCTCTCTAAAGAATCCAGCTTCTATGCCTCCGGCGGTAGTAGCTGCTGAAGTTTCAAAAATCAACGCTTCCATGTGGGAGTCTGAATCCTTATGGAGTACACAGGTCGCTCTTCACATTGATGTGCAGGCAATGTCGATCCACACTGCCCTGCCTGGTAAACACTTCTTGGGTCTGCGTTGATGCTTGATGCAGACTGAGCGAAGCATACCCTGTCCTGAAAAAAAGTAGAAAATCGATAATTTAAAAAAAAGAAAACACCATTATGAAATAAACTATCATAAAATATTTCAAACCTTAGAGAGCAGGTTACATTACATTTATTTTACAAAGTAATAAAAAAATATTTACAATTATTCTGTTTTCTAATACAGCAAAAATAAAGTATCAGTTTAACAGTTTCTCAATCAAAATGCGAGGACATCTTTAATCTTAGGCTGTATAATGTCCTAGCCTATCTATCCAATTGTAAATTGTATTATTTTCATAACAATAAAAGAGTAAGAAAGCTTTATACTGAATCCCTTTCATAATTACACATCTATATTATGACATGCAAATTATTTGAAGTTAACTACACACAAGTGTTTTTAACAATCCATAATCATTAATGGGCCTCTTCCAAACTTCATGTCCATATTTTACATATTATGTAAAAGTTGACACCTCTTGAATGTATGTGTATGTAAGTATGTACACACAAATATTTAATCAAAATCATGATAGAAATCATGTACACATGATTATTTTACTTAATTTCAAGCTCTAAACTTTCATCGCAATCGGGATATAATAAATTAATGTAAACTAATCCATAAAACAAAGAGTTCATTTCCGTAGATAAAAAAATAAAATAATTACCATCAGCACATTCTTTAAGCTATGGAAATACTTCTTTCCACTTGGGGTCGACACCAAACTTTCGTTGACCCTTGGGTGTTCTGAAGCTGGCAGTCACAGAATCTGCATTCATTTGCTGCTGATGCTTTGGTGTCCCCGGACATTCTTGTTGTGTTAACTCATGTGATGTTGGTGCCGGCTCATCAACTGGAATGCTGACCCTTTAACCCTTTACTTCATATAGACGCCTTTCGACACCTAATATAGACTCCTTTGGATACCTATAAAATAGAAGGCTTTTGAATTATTGGCTGAATTATGTTTATATTAACTGACAGAGTGGAAAACAGTGTAGGAAGTGTTCAGATTGCTCGTTTTCTGTGATTGGTGTGGGAAAACATGTATCTATGGAGTAAAGGGTTAATAAAATATTTTGACAGCTTCTGAAACAATGTTTACACTAACGTTCAATTAGTTAACAATCATTTGAATAATTCTTTAAATCAAGACAAGGCTATTATAATTAATAATGAAATTGCAAGTGCTTAAATTTTTTTTAAATGGTTTTAAAAAATGAACTTGTGCAATGCTTGTAATCCAGTGTAAATCTGAGCCAATCAAGATGGTAACTAAGCTGATTTGAATATTATAAAAAATGTTCTACTTTAAAGGTCATAAGCAATGAAATTGAATCCTCAATTTAGCTTTAAAAAGCAATATATATCATTAAAACATTGACGAAATACACTTTTTCGATTTTTTATTTCAATCCGAAGTACTTAAAAATACATGTGAAAAAACCTGTAAAAGAGCAACATTACGAAACATTGCCTCGCTTATCTCCCCTTATTTCCCATAACACTGTGAGGTAAATCATGACGAGCCGCCATTTTATAAAGGTAAACAACATGGATATCAAGTACGATTCCAATCTCGGTGAAATTGATGGGTTGGACTTAAATGACGGAATACAGCCATATATGTTCGAATCGATGGTTTTAAGGAATCAGGCTGACGCCAGTAACGAGAAACATTCGTCATCTGAGAGCGAATCTGAGGAAGAAACCGACCCTCAACATTTACCTGGAACCGATCCGTCCGACTGGTAAGAGCAGTGCCGTGCCCTTCCAGCACATGAAAAAATTATATATTGACCATTTCGTTGGTAATTTTTATATTCGGCAGCGATTATAATACATTTATTAAATAAAACCAACTTTACAATGAAAAAATAATTGTATTTCTATGTAATGACAGGCATAATTATACAAAGTGATTACACAGGAGCTTGGGGAATGGATAATAAAGTTAAATGGGGGTGGGCAGGTCCCGTAGCGTATATATAGATACTGACCGCTAGGAGACCTGTCCACCCCCATTAAACGTTATTATCCACTCCCCAAGCTCATGTGAGTGATTAGCGTCAATTGTTTACCAATTATATCAGTATGCACCCTGGAACTTTTTCACATTTTTAGAATTACTAGACTGAAAAAAGAAGAAAAATGAGTGACATGAATTGGATTCCAAACCTCCGGTATTCAAAGCTCTACAGATGTCCCCACCAAAAACAAACTCTTCAATAAGACTGTAGCAATGCCCATATAAACCAATCTATTTACAAAAGTACCCAACTGCATACTGATACGTGCCTCCACCTTTACTAAATGATGGATGACGTGTTCCAAATATCAATATAATAAAAGAAACACACATTCGGTTGCAACTTTTATTTCTGTTTTTATTGTAGGTGTATATGCACAAACTGCATGCAGATGCCCACTTTGTTGGAAAGTGGATGCTGCAGAGAAAATGACGTAGTCAATGGCAAAGTTGAAGAACAAGGGCTTCAGTGTATTACAGAACACGAGGGGTTTCTGGGCAACTGTCTCAACATCCACGTGGTTGAAGCCTGTTATTACACGTATATCGAACAAAAAGGGTTTCCTGTTGAGGGTCAGCTGATCCATAAGTAAGTACACTCACTTATTAAAATGTTTATGCATTTATTCATTTGACTTCATTTTAGACATACATCAGCTCTTTAGTTTAGTAAACTACCTTTTAGTGCAGTTGCAAGAACGCAACATAATTATGTGTCCTATATATTTATTGTTCAATAAACAGAACGATTTTTACATCTCAAACTGTAACACATATCAAATATGGTCCTGTTGCAATTCCTTTATTTTCTGAGGCATCGTCTGTAACAATGCAAATTTGGATACAAGACAATATTCTTATATTTTTGCCAATGGCCAACCCTAGTTAATGTTTTATTGTGTGCTAAACTCCTAAACAATGTCACCCCAGTGACAGTCCATAGCAAATGTTATTTCTTAAAAAACATGTATTAACAAATGGATATATATAAATTTAAAGATATCTGAGCTATATTGTTGTTTGTTTATTATTTCAGAACGTACCGTTACATAGCCTACAGACAATTCGTTAGATGGGTTTGGAAGAGACTTCCAAAAAAAATGAAAAAGGTTCTTTCTTCTTGTGTTGTTTCCACAATCAGACAACGGTATCCATCTGAAGAGTATTGTGGATTTAAATATCCTGTCTTGGAATAGGTTTTGGACATATACATAGTGAAAACAAAATTTTTAGTCAGTAGTTTCACGCAAAATAATACATTTTAAGATTTCGTTGTTTTTATAGTTATATAACTATATTTGTAGAAGTGTCTAGAGAAACTTCCAACAGAATTTTGGATTCATTCTATAGTCTGGCTGAAAGGTTACCGCCCCTTTATGTAAAACAACTTTTTTTCCAATTGAAAACATGCAGTCACAGAACCTGCAGTCCTTCTTGAAAGTTGAAAAGTGGTAAATTTAATAATACCTTTCTTTATGTTGAAAGAGGAATGATTTAGAATGACGGATATCACCATAATAAAACTTTGTATACTTTTACTAAGCCGTGAATTATCTTTGGTCGTTGTTACTCCGGTTGGCTGTGAGTAGACAAATAACTTAAACTTATTCATTTTACTTCAATTGTGAAGTTCTTACAACTTATGCTCCAGGTCTTCCTGGGTAGAACCAGTACTAAGCATATGCGGAAGTGTATTGCTGAAAGACATCACACATAGCCGAGGTGGAGGACCGAACCCACAACCCTCTGATCATTGGTTCGGTGCTCTACCACTGCACCACACACTCCACTAGTAGACAAGAAGATGCGATGAGCGACTGTTTTTTTTTAAATGTGAAGTATGGTACAGAATTGATGATTTTGAATACACTATATTTATTACGTTGAAGGTCACAGACACCAAATACAACAACACATGTCAATTTCTAACAGTTTTAATTTGGTTAACACTGTTTATTGACAAATAAAGTTTCAAACCTATATAATATTGATTATTAAAAATGACAGTGTTACAATTACAGATATGCAGTAATATTAAATCCACTCAAAATCACACTTTAAAAGCAGTGTCCAATAAAATAGTATTTCAGTGAATAAAACTTAAATGTTAACACAGTATATATAATAATGGCTGGAATCCAAATTTATGTTTACAATAACAAGTTATTAAAGTAAATTTACAAAGTCCTGATGGTAATTCCTATCTGTCTGAAAATTTTTCCAGCCAACAACAATATCCAAAAAGTATTACAATATATACCTCTATTATTTAACATCTCTCTCAATAATTAGAAGTCCACCCTTAAATACTGAATTGGTGCTAGATTTACACAATGCACATGATGTGTTAGGACAAACAATTAATCATCAAAAGAAAACATAATTGTAAACCACAAACAAATATGTTAGATTTTTAAAATGAACAACAGGAAATAATATATATACATTGTGCAATATGTTTTCAAACTATAAATTGCTATTATAACTAACTTTGCAAGTTTTTACAATACTCATAAAGACAATATTGATCTCATGATATAGTCCACATGTGACATCTGAGAGAACATGTGCTATAATTAATTATTATACCTCAATTTAAGTCTCTAAGTTAAACAACCCATACCCGATTAGTCAATAGTTTTTAATATTGCCCGGCAAAATAAGTTTTCAGGGCTAGAATTTAACTTTTTTCAACTGGCCAAATTTGAAAACAACTAGCCAAACCAATTTTCGCAGAAACTTGTAGTCCTAAATGTCTTTATAAACCCAAAATTAATTGTTTCAAAGCCTGCGTGTTATTTAATATGCATTATTAGCTTGTATTTATTTTATAAACAATGGTATCCAGTTAAGGTACAATTTAAAGCAGTACTTTACGAAACAAAATATTTTAAAATATAAAATTGTCTTTGTTATTTATTATACTACCATCAATAAATGCATACAATGGTATAACATAAATAAACACTTTTAACTAAACAAAAATATGAATCATGGATTCAACAATAACAAGTGTACAGAGACGGAGGTTGAGACATACACACATTTCTATTTAAAGAATTAATATAGCCAATGGCCGTTCGTTTTAAAATTAAATCTAGCCAAGGACAATTGTTTCACAGTTTAACATGTGTAAATGTTGAGCTGTCACTCCCATGTCATTACAGTATTAACGAAACGATTATTTCTCTTTTTTCTTGTTGGGACTCACTTTCATTGGTTGGTCAATGGTGAAAAAGATTTTATTTCATCTGCCATTTAACAGCTGACAAAATATGTAAACAATAAATTTGATGGGTTTCAACTTTACTTTTATAGAGTGAATGCGCGATCGATCAAACTAGACGCAGTCTACTCATTATGTTGTTGACGGGTTTTAACTTTACTTCCTTTTCGCAGAATGAACTCGAAATCAAAAACATTTGGACGCAGTCTTCTCATAATATTTAATACATGTCATTGACAATCGTACTGCTAGGGGGTAATTTGGCATGAGAAGAAAAAAGAAATTGGGTAAAATTGACAAGAACTCTTTATTTTTACCAGGATAATACTTCAAAATCTGATCATACTCAAAAATAAATACAATAAGTAATTTTCTCAACTTGAAATCCACTCGCAAAAAAATGCCAGCTGAAATAATTTCAACTCGCATTTTCAAAATACAGCTCGCATTTTGCGAGTGGCGAGTGCTTAAATTCGAGCCCTGAGTTTTACAGCAAAACATGATTTAAAATGGAGCAAATAAATGCAGTGTTGCCACAACAGCAACCATTGAATACTTTTGTTATATCTTCTGATAGGCGTAATTACTGTGATTACATTTTCAGCATTTCTAAATATAGACATTTGACAAACATTACAAAAATCATTTACATACAAGTTCTGAAAAATTAAACATCAACTGTATCTGGTTTTAAATTTACTCAATGGCATTTCCAATGTATTTTTAATTGAATAAACTTGTTGTTTAAGTATATATGTATACATATCTTAGTCTGGTAGAACTATTTTAATTCCATGTGTGATCCTAAATTATTTTAGCTTATACTTACACAAAATAAAAACTGTTTATGTTATAATGATTTCTGTTATTTATTTAATATTCATTTTACACTGATTGTAAAAAGAAATTATGACAACATAGACAAATCACTCTTTACGTTTTCCTTTCTACAACTAGTATAAAGTACACCACACATGGCAGTGGCTACCATATAGCACACAACAATGGGTTCCATGCTCTACAACTGAGCCATGAGAATTCTATTATTTCATTGAAATGCCATGAACATATTAAAAAATCTGTGAAAGTTTCATGTTGTCCATTTTTGTATTCAAACTGGACAGTCATTTGTATATCAGAGTTCTCAGAGTGTGTTTAATATTTGTAGGAATGTAGTTGATGAAAAATAGGGCACGGTTCCAAGATTTATTGCACTTCAGGTGCTGTTTCAACATTATATATTCAATTCGGCCAGTTCAAAAACTTGTCCCATACATAATTGTTATATAACTACTATATATATTTGGTGAATATCCTATTAAAAAATATTTTGCTACCATGCATACAAAGCCGATAAACACAATTGTTATGCTTCAATAAGGGTGGTAAATAAAAATGGCAGTGACCATTTCTTTGTCTGAATTAGGTATTTCCTTACTGTGTACTTTGGTGTTAAATGCTCATGACAGCAATTAAAGTAACTCACTTGCAGACAGAATAATGTACTCCAATTCAAATACAGCCAGTATACTTAACATCAAAAAATAGATGCAAAAGAGCAAAAACCTAAAAGTCAGTGGACAATAATTGAGCCATTAAAAATGTCAAATGCTGTTATATGCAGCAACTCCAGAAACTATTTCACAATAGTTAAATAATTCCATTTAACAGAAGAACAAATATAATGGTTATACACATGTCAATGCCAAGCCGAATAACCAATATAACTGTTATTCACATCTCAAGGATGAAGTTCTGCCAAAATGAAGAACAGTATAACGGCTATTCCGTCTCAATGACAGGCTTCTGCCAAATCACGAGGAACACTATAATGGGAATTCAAATCTGAATAACAGACTTCCACAAAAGAAATGTTTCAAATCAGTTCAATACTAATATTTCAACATGTTTGTATAAATTGTTAAAGGGCCCGCCCAAGATCACCGATTAAATCGTGTTCTCATTGCGTCGACAACACTTCTTTTACTGAGCCTTAAAGGCGTACTTTGTGCTAAAGGTGGAGGTCTGGATCTATTGCCATCCCCTGCGCTTGGCCAGGTTGTCTCTTCTAGTGTTCTCAAGTCCTTGGCAGACTTGAAACTGCTGCAGGCTTCTCTTCGCAGTTACACTTCAGCCATTAATTCCTCGATGTAGTCTGAAACAGTCGAAATATTTCCATATAGATAGTTTGCCAACAGCAAAAATTCTAAGGTTGTTACATCAATATTTACAATAGATAGTGTATGACCGAATACATAAAATATGTATTCTTTAAATTTACGACTTCTCACAAATACCTATTCTGTTTTAAAATACTTTAAAGTCATTTATAGAATTTATTGGTTTAGACTCACTTTTCCATCTTCATAGTTTTTGAAAGTGTGCTATTTCCGCTGCTCCAAACTACTAATAAATTTTATTATTAATCTGATAAGAACAACAGTCAATCCAAAGTATCTGGCAAACTTTCTATAATAAATTTCTTTAATGAGCTGAACTTTTAACCCCCACCCTCAGCGGTGTGAGGTTATCCAATCTCATTACCAGACTACAGAGGACCTATTCTGAACGATAAAAATAACAAAACTAGTATTGGTATACATACCAAATGTCTGTTTGTCCTTGACACCTTTTGCAACTGCATGTTCTCTACCCCTGGGGAATGAAACTTGCCACTGAAGTTCCCCATTGTCTAATCTGTAACTCTGGTCTCTATTTTGATTTTCATTGAAATGTAATGCAGCCAGACACAATCTGTAAATTATTAAACAATTCATACTGAAATTTGATTTTTCGTTGACATTTATTTTATTATTTGTGTGGAAGTGGGGGTGGGGCAACCTGAGGAGAGAGTATTTAAGAATGTATACCCTTCTGCCGAGGGACAAAAGGCGATCGCAAAAGGTCCTTGAGACAAAATCTCAGGTGACCTAACAACAGCTGTTGGAGGGACAGCGCGCTCGACTATATAAATATGTCACAAAAGTACAAATTTTATTAAGACTGATGACAAATCCAAACAAACAAGAGTTATCTAACTTACTAAATTGAGAAGACCTTATAACTGCAATACCGTATATGAAGTTTCAATTCAATACATGCAAAAGCTGTTGAGTTTCAATTAAATACATTGAGTGTTTGTTGTGATATGGACTCCACGGTACTTGCACACAACACTTGAACCAAATTTCTAAGTGAAGCAAGGGAAATACTTTGCATTATATTAATGCAAGAGATATATATTACTTAGTTATTCTAGTAGGTTTGATAACTTGGAGTATCAAGTCATAACTTGCAATTGTTACCGAGATAGGGGCTTACATGCAAAACTTAACCATGGTGTAACGCCGACGCTGATGCCCAGGTGAGTAGAATAGCTCTCTTTATTGTCTGAATGATCGAGCAAAAAAACGGGTTTTAAACCCAATATGTCATGCATTGTGAGCAGTGAGAGAATATGGTGTTTTCTGCTGGTTGGAGTAGGTGCCTGGAATGTTTTTATATTCTAAAAACCAAATTCTCTAATCCATTTAGTTTTAGGGGTGAATGCTTGTTATTTACATCAATATTTTTAACAACTATCAGATGTAAAATTAACCGGATTTAAACCCAGAACCTCCACTGCCAGTTAAAATGTGTGGGAGAATGTTGGATTGAGCTAGTGGCTACCCACCCACCCCCGATCAAAATTGATCCCTTTCTGGTTGGATACTATATAGGAAAAATGGTTGTGATTTACTCCAATATTTTTGTGACATTTGAACATTTTATTAAGAAAAAAATATAAGATATATTAAAAAATGTGTTTCAAACCATATGCATGACAAGCCAAAATGTGAAGAAGAGTGTGGAGGGGGCTGGTGGCGGTGCAGGGTCTAAACCAGGGATGGGGGTGGGGCAAAGTATATGCTGCCCGTGTCACCGTTACAACCTGAAATTAATAATAGTCCAATTTTTTTTAATGTCTTTGAAGGATGGACGCATTCGGTACAATATTAAAAAGATATGAATACCTTGCTTGCATCTGTGGATGATCGTAATGTAGAAATTTTGAAGCAAACTGGCAAACTACTTTGTGGTAGGACTCCAGGGAAGAGGTCTGCTGGGCTGGTGAAAGCTTCCCTTCATCTTTCAGAAGAACCTTGTTTTCCACTATTTGTCGTAGTTCTTCGTATGGCTTGAACCCTGTATACAAAGCAATGACATTTTATATTCTTTTTACAAGTAGCTAAGTCACACTAGTTTTGAAATGATTACCTTTTAAAACGTTATCCATTCGAGACTGATAAAAATAAAATATGTCATCAAACGTGTAAAAAGTAGAAGTAAAATGTTTGTTTATTATAGTGTCACCCCTACTGAAAGGGCCAGCCACAGTGGGTTTATGAGACACCTTTATGTTGTACACAGTTACTTCCCGAAAGCTATCATTGCCAGGCGTCAGGCTGTTAGACATTCTGTACCCCTCAATTTAACTAGCTGTTGGGTGAGTAACCGGCCCAATCAGAAAAAAATCCAAATGCTTCCACCGGGAATCGAACCTTCAACCTCCCACATCCGAGGCAGACACCTTAACCACTAGGCCATGGAAGACGTGAATGTGATGAGAAATATGTGAAATCAAATACTTTTACGCATTTTACAAAGTTAGACCCCTTTCCAAAACAGAAACAAAACTATTTTTATCAAATCTTATTTCACATGTATCATGTAGACATATAATTTACAGAAATAGAATGAAGTGAAGTTTTATCAAAATTGTAGCGTGTTACTTTAATATTGATACAGTACAAAGCCTTGGTAAGGTGACAAATTTACTGTATTAATTACATCAGAAATATGTTTGATTGAACATAGACCTGAACGCTCCACTGGCAACAGATGCTACATGTCAAATATCTAAGGTCTAGGCCTTGAACTTTCAGAGAAAATGTTTCTTAAAATTTTGCTAAAATTGTGCTTATAAGCCCTGTGGCGGGGGCATTTGTGGTCAAATGACGTTGGTTCAAGAAGTTGTCCGATATCTTGTGGTTATATAACTGCTGTGCAAGTTTGGGATTAAGATTCAATGAAAAATGAATGTGCCATCGCGTCTACAAGAAAAAGGTTAACGGACAGACAACGGACAATTAATCATGCCATAAGTCCTGCTGACCTTTGGCCAGTAGAGCTAAAAATGAAGGTGCTATTGTGTGTACAAGAAAAGGTTTAACAGACGGACAGACAATGGACAATTTACCATGATATAAGCCCTGCTGTCTTTTGGCCAGCTGAATTATAATAAAGCAAGAAAATAATCTAACAGAGAAAACAGCTGTATTGCCATACTTTATACATACAGTATGTTTATATTTTTATTATATTCAGTCAAAGAGCATTGTTTTCCTTGGGAGCAGTGTTGATTTAAAAACTTATAAGATAACCTAGCAATGAATGTGTAAAAAAAATATCTGATTAACTAATTTTACCCTTTATCATCCACTGCCTCTCACCAATATCATCATGTTGTCAGGTTGGGAATTTGTCTCCATGTCCTTCATGTATGACCTGGATATGGTTGAGGATAGACGTCCACTTCTGTCTAACCATTTCACCATCACCATCACTAGAAGCTGCACACCAGTACAAGTAGTTACTGACAGAGCGGGCCCATAACTTTACCTTCTCACAACCTCTCTTCTTTCCAGCAGATTCCAGTTTTTTGAATATGCCTGTAATTTATAAAAATTATGTATTTCATAAATAAACCTGTTGACGAATTATCATATGTCTGATTCTCTGCCATGGGCATACATGAGGAAGGCAATTTTACCTGCATGCATAAAAATGTTTTTTACCAAGGAAGTTTAAATGTGATGTACACCTACAGAGCCCCAGATAATGTTTTAAGCTGATGGGTAGTAATTACCCATCAAAATCAGAGTAGATGAATATTCAACAGTTTTTCAAAATAGTGATGAGTATTGTGCAAATGATTTACAACTAAATGTGTGTTCAGCTGCAGCATACAGTGGGGAGGTACTATAGAGCATGTGGTTGTTAAATGCAGACCAAGTTTGGCTGTAAATATAAAACTAACATGCTTGGCTGCTTAACACAAGTAGCTGTGTAACAGGTAATTGCAAACTTGGATATTTTGTGTTTAGTTGTTCAAATGGACATCAATATTTCCATTTTGCCTTTTATCTTGTATCAATTAATTTGCTGCTCAATCTTTGGGCCTGGTCGGATTAGCTCAGTAGTTATAGCATATGACTATCAATCCATGGGTCGCGAGTTTGCAACCACGTCTGGCCCAAATCTCTGTGATGGTTAATATATGACATTGCGTCTAATTATCATTTGACTGTCACCGCTGATTCAAGTTGGAATGTTATTGGTTACTTGTGGAGGTGTGGTGTGCTTGAGTACTGGACAGCCTTCCAGGATCCCAAGAAACACTGGTAAGGTTAACTGACTGTCTGTTAGGCCTCGATGGCATCAATATGATGCTAAATATTCAATCAGTCAATCTTTTGAAATCTTATAGATCATTGCTGAGTAGTTACATTAGCAGAAACATCATCTATTTTTTGTCATTAATGAACTAAATCACCTGTCAGTTTATTGACTCTTCCAATATTTTCTTATCAAATATGTAAGTGGCAATGCATAATGATTGAGATAAGAAAGTGCATATAAACACCACAAGATTTCACAATAACCAACCCCACATGTCTTTTCCAAGGTCTAGACCCATAGAGCTGCATACCTTGTATATGGCACGTCACACAGCATACCTTGTATATGGCACGTCACACAGCAGACCTATACTGCTACATACAAGATATGCAGCAGTATAGGTCTGCTGTGTGACATGCCATATACAAGGTATGCAGCAGTATAGGTCTGCTGTGTGACATGTCACAGCAGGAATATGGCCGGGCTATCGGAGACCCCCGATGGATTTTAGTATCAATGATAAATCAAACTTCTTACCTACATTGTACATTAATTACACAGACTAGATTACCATTATAACTGGTAAAATGTATCACTGAAGCCAGTTCAGTTGAAACCATTCAGCTATTTTTATTTACAGGGGCAAGTCAATAAATAAGTGCAATGAAGATCAATTCTTATTTATGCACATAAAAATAGAATTTAGCATAAAACTCATTGCTTAAATTGAGACGCACGTTAAAGAACTTTAATGCATATCAACCAAAGTTTTATGCATTTGTCATATATGCAAATATGCATCTTATTTGAGGTTCTGCGGCCTATAAGTTGTAATAACTTGTTACACAAGTAATGTTAAATGAATAAGTTTAAACGAAGTAACTTTAGTTTAAATTAATCTATTTCAGCTCAATTGTAAAGTAAGCTCAGCTCTATATTCAACACTCTCAAGTAGGCTTCAAGGTTACATCTGGTATTGAGTGGGTATTTTTTAGAGTCCAACAAGTGAACCTGGGACCAAATGCTCATTATCTAATGACAGTGGCCTACACTGTATTCAGTGAACTACAGTAAAACTTTAAATGAAGTTGTTATTTAAATGGATACTCACAATATACTCTTTCTTTGCATGTGTTTTGATATATTATTAACAGGGCCCTGTTAGCTCGGCTTGTAGTGCATCAGAGTCAATTAAGGAGTCATGAGTTTGAATCCCAGCCCAGCCATGTCTCTGTCATTCTTCTGTCACCGTTGATTAAGTTGGAATGTTAGCAGTTACTTGCTGAGATGCGTGTGTCTAGTACTCAAATTAAATATTCTGTACCTTTGGCAACGTGCCTGACATCAAACCAATGGACAATCTCTGGGTGCTCCTCCCTCATACACTTCTTAACTTGCACATGTCGGTCTGTGACCAGATGTGAAACGGTAATACACTCTTTTTCCATATTCAACAAACACCTCTTGAGGCCTTCCAACTCCATCCAAAATGAGTTATTAACTTCATTGCTCTGAAACAGACATTTTTCTATTGTCATCAAATTAATATTGGACATCTAACACTCAATAGAGAATAAAAACTTTGTTTAGTTATTTTTTTAACTTCTTTAAATATTTACTTGTTCATGACAAAGATAATAGGAAAAAAAACTTGACGAGTGGCCATGACGCAGACTAAAATACCTGCCATGAAAAGTGTAAAAAAGATATTGTTTACCATAGAACTAAGGATCGTGGTTTTGTGCAAGACATATCGTCATGTCATGGTGATCATTTGTGTCTAGTTATTTAACAATCTCTAAATAAAAAATAAATTTTAAAATCGAACAATACATGACACAGTAACAGATTGGATACAAATGCAACTTTCTATATGCATACAAGATATATCGTAAATATGTTGGACATCTGAAGGTTACGTGGACATATCAGGTACCAGATTTTCGCCCTTTACAAACAAGTTGATATTTAGCCTTTTGCACAAGTACAAATAGTTAGATTTCCCCCTATTTGGCAAAACAATTTCTATTAACAAATTTTTTTACCGCTAGTTTGCACCTAGTCAACATGATCAATTATTCAAATTATCAAAACACATGGAATTACAACCATTTGGCCCAATAACAATAAATTTAAGCATCACGGTGATATTGATCAACTAAGGGAGGTTACTCGATTGATAATGTTTAAAATGCAGGCCAAAAATTGGCTCTTGCCAAGATATTTATAGGATAGTGCACTCCACCATCCCCTGAAATCTGTTTTCTTGTTGGTCATATATTTTCTTATTTTCATTAAATATAAAACACATACTTTGATGACCTCCATTAATTAGTCAGACTATTTCCGAGATGAGCCAAACTGAACAATATATAAAATCAACAAAATTTAATTACCTGTACAAGTTGAACATCCAATATCTTGTTGGTTTCAAGGTCCATAACAGAGTAGGATCCATACTTGGCTGTGTGTCCCGGAGAGTCACATCGAGCATCACCACCCAATTTTACTGGCTTGCACAACGTTCTCATCTCTTGCTAGTCTTGATGGAGCTGCCATACTGACATTATAGATGGTACTAAATGCAATTCCTGCAGATAACTATAGGTACGCTGACAAAAACAGGCAATCCCTGCATGATTGAAAATGTTAATGACTCTAGTTGCACTACTAACACTAAATAAGATTGCTGCAGAGAGAATTAAATTACCATATGTGAGACCATGTGATTGAGGCTGACTGCACCACTCCCGTTCAGTTAAACAAAAACTACAAAAAGTAGTTATATTTACTGATGTTCCAGTGACTCTTTTTGTGATATTCACTTTAAATGTACAATTAGGACATTTGTCCAATAATTGATCTAATTTGGACTCAAATACAATAAATTTCCTTTCTTTCGCCTCATTTAACTCCTCTTCATATGGAATAGTTTCATCTATAGTGGCATTAATATCACTATGATTCCACTCTGGATCTGATCTAGAATTAGTAGATATTTCACTTATGAAACTGTCCTCAAATGAAGAGTGATTTTTTGTTGGCATATCCAGTTTGATCGTGGCATCATTGTAAACTGAAAATATACCAGGTGTAAAACAAGAAATTTCAGTCTGTGTTTCCATTTCAACACTGGAAGGCATCTCTTGCACAGCAATGTGTCTTCTTTGCTGCAATAACAAAAATGTATTTAACCTAAAGTCTACACAATAAAACATATTGATGTTGAACAGACCATATTGACACTATTCAATGATTTGGAATAAAACTGTTATGGAATGAGAATAGAGCAAACTAGAAATGTTTTTGAAATATGGATATTAATAAAAATACAAAGCCATATTATGAAACCTTAAATAATTTTGCCGCTACATTGTACCACTACAAAGATAGCATTTTTCTCTCAATTAATTGTCTTATGACATGAAAGAGCCACCTGTCCTTTTCTTTATAGCACTCATAAGTCACTCTGTACCCACAAAAATCAACATTGCTTAAAATGACTATAATGAGCCTGATACTCATTTAGGAATAAATACCTCTTCCGCCTCCCCACGATTGATAATTGGATTATTCTTATCGACATACAATATAAATATTAAATTCAACAACAGCTGTCGGAGGGACAGTGCGCTCGACTATTTCAATGCTGTTATGAAACAACAGGTTTTTCAGGAAATAAGTACCAAATGGAAGACAATTAAAACTCATGGGTGTTAAAGTTAAACTATAATTATTGCTTTTCTGTTGAAAAAAATCAGCAAAATAATTCACCACTACTTCAATTTTCATAATTATCAGCTATGTTTTTTTAAATATAAAAAGTGAATGGATGGCTAGTATTAGCCTTAATATTATATAACTCAGCATGACATTAAGTCCTATGCACTAAGTTCCCCTCAGAGGGCAATATATTGGTACCACAATCTATAGTTCAAATAATCTTGTACAAGCATGCACAGTTTATCGCAGCTGGATACCCTTTCATGAAAATGAAGAAAATAAATCTAAAAAAATATAAAGAACAAAGATTGAAACTGTACAAAAAAGAAAAAAATTATTAAACTTTTTGAAAAAAAGTTAGAAAAAAAATTAAAATAAAAATTTTGACTGCTTAGGGCCAGCAAATTTTGCCCAGTCATGGTTTAGAACAAATTTGAGAGAGGACCACAAACTGACCCTAGTTGTCAAACATCTAAGATCCACGTCAAACTTTAACCTGCTAAAAAAAATTCTAAAAGTCTAAAAGGGAAATAATTCTGCCAAACTGCAACAAAGCGTTGTGATTCTTGTCTCTGTGACTTTCCTACAGGATGTTGAACACAAACGTGAATTTTTCTTCATTTCCAATGATATGATGATGAAATAAGTACCAAATCAAAACATTTAATTTCTAAAAATCTCTTACCAAGTTTTCTAACAGCAAAATGGCCATTACTTTGTAAAAATGCAACCCAGCATTACGGTTCTTATCTCTATGCATTCTAGTGATTATGTTGAACATAATGTGAAGTTTCATTCATATCAAACGAGTGGTATTTACTTTTACCTGCAAAACAACACCAACACAGATGCCTGGGCGAGTACAATAGCCCCCCACCCCCCATTCCACGAATAGTCAAGCTAAAAAGCATTGATAAAACACTTACAACTATATTATATGGTACTTGACATTGGACACTGTACATTTCTGGACGTTTTCTCTCTTGTGTGTTGATATCAGTTGAGTAGGTATCAATTTCTAGCATGTGTCATTAGCTACAAATGGATAATTATTTTTTATTTTCCAGTACACAATTATAACAAATACTATTACATTATCAAGATCAACATAAGATTTGAATAATCACTTTTGTAATTCATGACCCTGACAATTAGTTATTTCTCTCATTTACAGTGCTCAATACATGTGGTACAAAGAAGTTTATCATAACATTTTACTTGTTTATAAGTGACAAATGACACTCAAAATAATACTAACTACTTACTAAATATTTTATATAAGCCGAAAACTATCAAACCATCCAGTTTACACAATTAGCTTTGCTCATGAACACAAGTCAATGTCATGGTGGTGCTTGGACTAGCATCATTCAGATTCCAAGTCCCAAACACAGAATGGATTATTTTAAGGGCACAAAATATATTTGTTATAATAAACATTCATTTTTTATTAATAACCAATTATACTTATTTTAAAATGAATGTCTCAATTGGTTTTCCCAATAATTTTATGTAGGTGCAATTTTTACTATTATAACACGACCATGATCAGCTTGGACAATTAGAAGTGTATATATTCTGTACCAAGTTATTTTCAATAGCAAAGCAACTTATGTTACTTACAAAAACCTGGTTACACCATTTCAGGATAGCATCAGTTACACATCACTTACTAGTCTATTATTATAGGAACAATCACAGGGCATGTTAAATGAAATTTTGATACAATGGTGCTACTCACACCAAGGTTGCGGATTCGAACCCCCCACTCATAAAACAACACTCAGTACTGGTTATACCCAGGAAGCAGACTTGGAAGCGCTTCATATAAGCTCTGAGCTTTCATCGCAATCGAACTTAAATAAATTAGTATAAACTAAATGAAAAGTCTATTAATTGTCACATTTACTTACCCACATGTATACACGGGTTGTCAGCAAAGAACAATAGAGTATTCACAACTTCATTAACTTCCACATCTGGCATACAATAACTTGTACTTGTTGATGCTGTTTCGGAAGGACCATCTCCAATATTTGTTGTGGCAGGACCACCTCTGATATCTGCTGTGGAAGGAGCATCTGCGATATCTGATGTGGATGAACTGGAACATTCTGGCTGTGAAGTGACTGTTAATTAAAAATCACAGATCTGTGAATTGTATTGATTAATGCTTACATACTGTTGGCTTTGCAATTATTGATATTGATTGTGACTATTTATATAACTAATCAATTGACTTGAAGATGAAACCACCAAGAATATGCCCTTGTTTGCTTATGTCACAGAGAAGACAATGAACTGTAGACACTTGTGTGAGTATAATATCAAGTTACTAATTTTTTGATGATTCAAGGGCCATAACTGCAATATTTATTATCAGATTTGGCCAGTTCAAGAACTTGTTTGAGATATGTGGAATGACTACTATGTAAGTTTTCTGAATATCCAACATGTCTAATGACAAAAACTGGTAGTGAAGTGCACAAAAATATTTACAGACCAACAACGGGAATACCTCACCTTCACTTATATTCAGGTGAGCTAATATATATAATTAACTGATTTCACAAAATCAACAAACAATTAAATCCAAATAAACCAATATCCCAATATTAGAATGGACTTTGCTGCCTAGCTAAAATGTAGAATCAGATGATATTGTGTGAAAAGTAAGAACATAACCATTAGCGTAGTGCAGGGTTTAACTGGATACCAGACTTTCTGGGATGAGCATCAATAAAATACATGTTTGAAAAGAGTTATTTACTAGTATGTTACCTCAGTTGAAATATTAACTATTATTCAAAGGAAATGGTTCCATTTTAAATACCTGACACTGAAACTGAGGACAGATTGTCTGTCTTTTTAACCATGACTGAACTTGATGACTGTCGTAATTCCTCCCTCATTTTGTCTACTTCAGATTTTAGCTGAAATTTTAATTGACAAATTATCAATAAATGCCTTCATTGCATACAATATAGGTATACTTATCTATATGAAATTGAGAAAAATACAGATTCAATAATTTACTTAAATATTGATGTTGCCAATAAATTTTAATCTGATTCAGTAAAACGCATTTTTTTTCTGACACCATAATCAAATGAACATACAAACATTTTTTACAGTTATTGTTGCAGCAATATATCGTCAGCTTTGACAATACAATTTATTTTCTGACAAGTAATAGTCAATAGGCTATATGACCCCCTGTTTGCAGCTACTCGGGCCCAGTTAACTCAGTCGGTTGCATGTATTGACTCTCAATCCAGGAATACTGAATTAGTAATATCAGCCCAATCACAGTCTCCATAATTATTGATATACGACATTGCATGTCAATTTTATTTGTTTCTCACCGTTGATTCAGGTGAGACATTATTAGCTATATGCGTCTGTCGGAGTACTCGAGTACTGGTTTCCAGGAAAAAAGTACTTAGGTTAAATGATTATCTCTTAGGCTTTGATAGGATAATGTGGTGCACTTCTAGACCATCGGATTGAAGACTCAGGGTTGTGGATTCAATCCTCTGCCACAGCAACGTGTGGTGTCCTCGATGGAAGATACTTTATCCACATAGGCTTAGTACTGGTTGTACCCAGGAAGACTAAAAGTGTGATTTGTCTAAGTCTACGAACTTGTTTCACAATCAATGCAAAACAAATAAGTCAATTAAATTGAAAATGTGCCACATATAATCTGAATAATAATTATTAATGTCACTGCTTGCCCAAATGACTGGTTCAAGGCAGGAGGGTAAAGAAAAAATGATAATAAAATTTTCTTTTTTTTTTTATAATTTTGTTTTTCTGAAATTCAAGTACTTATATGTAAAAATATATATATTTTTACACACATAAACCACATATAGAATGAATTTCATAAAAACATTTTGAAAAAAAAAAGATTTTTTTTATTTTTTTTTTTTATTATTTAAAAAAAAAAAATAACCCCCTCTATCATAGCATGTGACGGATCCCTGTGATCCCATGGGGCAGGCTCAATTTTGACCCCATGGCCATGATTTGAACAAACCTGAGAACCGCATGCACGATTTGCACAATAGTTGGTGAAAATCATTCCAGCCGTTTCAAAGAAGTCGTTTGAAGGAATAGTTAAGACGGACAGACGAACGACGGTCACACAGCGATCACAAACGCTCATTCCACGTGAGCTAAAAACAAACAACAAATAGCTGTTTCTTTTCGATACATATGTTTAAAAAATAAATAAATAAAATACCTTCAGTTTCAACTTCTTTTTCTGCACTGCATCGTACGACGGTCTTCCAACATTTCTGTCATTACATTTTCTTTTCGCTGGCACGAATGGAACTGCATCACATTTTAGTCTTAAATATGATGTGCTAATGTTAAGTGACTTTAATAACGCGGGATCCCTTACAAACTGATCGTTTCGGAAGTGCAAAGCGCACAATCTTGAATGTTTTGTTGGTTTGAACTTTTCGGTACACTTGACACTATCTTGTCTCAATGTCGCATCAACCCACACTTTTAAATGTTTCTGCTCATTTAAAGGAAACTGGTACAGTCCTACTCCAGTTCCAACCCCTGAACTGCATCCATAAGCGGCACAAATAACCATTTTTATCCGAACGAATAATCAATTACAAACTATTGCAAATGGCTGCACGCTACCCGTTCAGATTGTCGCAGATGACGTCACAATTCAAGGAAAATCAAGGGAGATAATTCAATGCGGTAAAAGTAGCAAGAGTATAAAAGATGATTTTGATTATCGATTAAACACATTTCTGTTTTAAATATGACTTTGGAAACACATGCTTATATTCAAAATGGTATTATTGAAATACTAAACGCAACAGAATAACTTTTCATAATTCCATTGCTTATGACCTTTAATCATGATATGTATCATGAAATTACCATGCCAATCACTTGTCCTAAAATTCTAAAGTCAACAAATGAAAAACAGAACAAATTTATGAAATACATACATGCTGATCGTTTTCCACAGCTGGTCGTTGCTTTTTGAAGAATCTCATAATATCCCCTAAAGTTGCATTTCACTTTCCTGAAGACATAATTTCAATAAAAGCTTGTTAATTGGAATTCTTTTTTAATAACGAGATTATGTTTTTCGTATATTTAATACAATCCATTGTGCCGATTATTGTTGTCCACTCAAATATTACCCGTGAAAACAAACATGTTTAATGACATATACCCTCTCCTCTAATTAACGAATCTATTGTCTTGATTGAAACCATAAAATACCTAACATAAAAGTAGCGACACGTACCTGTTCAACCAATTAATAAATCTATTGTCTTGATAATACAACCTGTAAACGGTCACGTGTATTTGTCCCTACCTGACCCTCGAATTAACACATTCATTGTTTCCATAGTCATCGGAATAAACAAAGCAATTTCAATCAACGGTTGATTGAAGCACGTGGCATGTTGAGGAGTATGTGTGGTCAAATCAACAGATTTGCAGTGATCTTGCGTACAAGTGGCTAGTACAATGTTACTCGTCAGTATTACACCTGATTGAGAGGTACACCTGTGACGTAACTATGCCAGCATCATGGAGAGATACAGTTTACGACAAACACAAACACATTTTAGGACAATCAGAAAAAGGTCTACTGCTTACTCTTACAGATCAAAGAAATAGCCGCATGTGTACAGTAAGGTCTGTACAGTAAATGATAGCGGGTGGTATGGTAGTTATGATGCCTGGATTTTTTTATGAGACCTGATCAATTTGTGTATTGTTGAAGTAGATATTTATGGTCTGTCGCTCCGGGAATTAAGGCATGTTGTGCCGATTATGACCTGTCGTAATATGACCGACAACTTTGAAGGCATGTCGTGTGTGACATGCGATAAAGGCCTGGGGGAAACCCTGTATATTGTGATTAATTAAGTGAACTCACATTGGCCAATTATTGGTCCAAGGATAGTCATATTGACCAATAAAACTGTCTAAGGACCAATAGCTCGGCAAATATGAAATCACTTAATGACAATTTGATTAAATAATGTAAGTTAATGAAATAAAGTAGGCTAGAAAAGCATCTTAGTTTTGATTGTATATGAGATGTATAGAACTGTTTTTTATGTGTAAGGCAGAATACTATATAACATCTTTCTGTGTATTTTTATATTAAAAATATATAACAATATTGTCAACAGTATCAACCTCCACATTACATTGCCTTCTTTTTATCACAAGCTGATTTAATGTACGACTGTAGATTCAATGACTGATTGATTGATTGATTGATTGAACATTTAGCATCATTTTTATGCCATCGAGGGCTAACAGACGATCAGTTAACCTAACCACTGTTTCCTGGGATTAACTAGTACTCGAGCACACCCCATCTCTGCAAGTAACTGATAACTTTCCCACTTGAATCAGTGGTGAGAGATGAATGATAATGAGACACAATGTCGTATATCAATCATCACGGAGACTGTTGCTGGGCGGGGATTCGAACTCAGGACCCCTGGATTGATAGTCAGACGCATAACCAACTAATCAAGACAAGCTACAGATTCAAACAACCAGAAGTAACTATATTTGTCCAGTTCTGGTCCGTATTGACCTTGTTATTTTGTATCAGCTGAGTAGGATTTGTAACGACCAAGTTTGGTTTGTATTTGCCGAGTCTGCATCAAATGATGACATAATTTTCCTCTATAACAAGGCCAGTACAATAAAGTTAATTGATATAATCAAGTTTAAACTTTAAATGAGATTGGTTTCAGTACAAATACCTATGGCATTGATTAACTAATAACCAACTAAACAGCAGCCAAGAAAACAAGCCAAACCAATAGTCAATGTTTAGTAAAATCAGGCTTCTCCACAGACCATTTACATGTAAGCACAGGGGCACCACAGCACTTAACTATCAGAAATGGTATTCCCCTAGCATAGGGGCACCACAGCACTTGACTATCAGAAATGGTATTCCCCTAGCACAGGGGCACCACAGCACTTGACTATCAGAAATGGTATTCCCCTAGTGCTTGAATTCTTCAACAACATTTTGTAAAAGCTTAACTTTCCTTTAAATCATTATTTTTCTTCGTATATCTTGTCTCATTTTAATGCTTAAAATGAAACATTCTAAATATGATGACTTGAACTGATTGATACAAGTTTTACTAGTGTAATATACTTTACATGCCTTACACAGCGCTTGAAAATGTGTTGAAAGTGTTACACGCTCCGACCCCAGTGCTTGCACTCTTTCCTGTGGTCCTGAAAATAGAATGTCAACCAATTACCAATCTAATTGGTAAAATCAAATTTGAATAATTTCATTTAATACAACCATTATGTTTATTACACAAATACCACATTTATCCATTTGCTTAAAATATTTATGCCACAAATATTACAGTAGTAGATTAACTAGCCACAATATGGTTAACACTGGTTAAAATCAAGGTTAATCATTTCAGATATTTAGGTTATTTAGAAAATAGTTTTAGCACTGATTGGCCTGGTAGTATAATGTAACTGGGTGGGGTATCATATCATGTATCTCTGTGGTATTTACTCCAGTGTAGCAGTGCTTAGAATATAACCGCAAGCATATATCATCATGAATTGATGCTTATCGCCTTTAAATACAATCTATATAATTATTTCAACTATAATTTGAACATGTTTAGAGTGGTCTATGGCACTGTGCCAAGATCACTTACCTCTCACCAGTAAGGGTGTGGGTTGCTCAGGCAAAACATTTTATGTAAGAAAGTTTGCCAGTTACTTGCTGAAACACAGTGGTTCTACTGATTCCTTCTGAGGTCTTCCTCCTATCAATAAAACTGGATATGCCATATACAACCTGAAATGTGTTGAAAATGGCGTTTAACCCATTAAATTTTATAGTTTATAAAAATTGACCATGTATATCTGTTATACTTACCGTCAATGTTCTCTTTATTTGCCCATGGCGATATAGAAACAATATAACACAGTGTCCTCTACCACACAGTAGATCCACTACCCACAGTGTGATATTGTGGCACAGTCCCCACTGTCACTTTTACCACTGGAGAAACTTCTTATGATCTGAAAAACACAACCCTTTATTAATGTTTGGCATGTTATCAACGCCTTCCATAAGCAATGGACAATGTTTATACAAATCACTTTTTCCTACAAAAATAGACTGGCAATTTATTTTATTTGAATTATATTGGTTTTTGGCCCATGCTACATTTAAAACACAAGGTACACATGCAATTAAATAAATAAGCATATATAATATGAATATTATAAGTAAAAAGTTAATTATAGTGACATGTGCATGATGGTACAAAAATTGTGTGTACACAATTTTGGACCATTTTCTGGGAAAATATACTCTCTACACAAGTGAACTTTGCAATATTAACTATGAAGAGTATTTTCACACCAGCATTATCTTGAACATCCCCTGTCAATGTCTATGTAATAACCATTTTGAACCCCTGGTTTCTGGTCCAAGTCCATCTGTGTCTATTATAACAAGAACTAAGGGAGAGCACTTACCTGTCCTTGTATGTTAATGATGACAATAGTGTTACCCAGTTACAGACAACAAATTGTGGTTTGTTTTCCTGGGTAGGGGGTGTTTTCTGTTGACAGTAATACCATTGCAGTTCGCACTGAAATGAAAAATTTCACAATATTTATTTTTTTTAAAAATTTACCACACGATAGGTTACAATTATGACATACGGTTATGACATATCCAGTTTTATTGGTGGTGGAATCTGAATAGAACCACAATCCCTTCACACAGTTGTTAGACCGAGCTAGGCTCAAACCCATGACCTCAGCAGTATGGGTTCAACTTCATAAACAAGAGTGCCAAGATGGCCCTATATCACTCACCTGACTGACCTTGAGTCACCAAACTTCAGTAGATTATATAAAACATGTACACTTAAAATTCCAGAAAAACGATATGGGCAAGAATTTTGATTTGTTTTGAAGATGTAACAGATGCGTAGAAGTGTTCAAACTTGGAAGAGGTTCACCCATGGTAAATGTAATTAGGTCAGTAGATTCTGACAAGAAGCTTTTGAAGTTTTTACTATAGCTGCCTATATAGTAAACTAGCACCTCACTGTGGCGGTCATGTTTTTTAACAAATCACAACAGCTTGAACAAACTTGGTAAAGGGTCACCCAAGGCACATTTCTGCGAAATTGTTTTAAAATTGATCCAGTGGTTTCTGACAAGAAGGTTTTTTAAGTTTTTACTATAGCTTATTTGTAAACTAACCCCACCCCCTGGGCGCCATGTTTTTTTATGAATCACTACGGTTTCAACAAACTTGGTGGGGGTTCTTCCAAGGAACATTTCTGTGAGATTATTTTAAAATCGAGACGGTAGTTTCTGACAAGAAAATTTTTTAAGTTTTTACTTATTAAATTTTCCCCGCCCCCCTGGTGTCCATGTTTTTTTTGACGAATCAATATGGCTTGAACAAACTTCAAACTAGAGGGTCACCCAAGGACCATTTCTGTGAAATGATTTTAAAATCGAGCCGGTAGTTTTTGACAAGAAGATTTTTTTTAAGTGTTTACTATACATGTAGCTTATTTAGTAAACTAACCCCATCCCCTGGCCACCATGTTTTTTGATGAATCAAGATGACTTGAACAAACTTGGTAGAGGGTCACCCAAGGAACATCTCTGTGAAATTATTTTAAAATCGAGTCAGTAGTTCTGACAAGAAGATTTTTTAAGTTTTTACTATCTATACAGCTTAAATAGTAAGCTAACCCCACTCCCTTGCTGCCATGTTTTTTGTCGAATCAACATGGCTTGATCAAACTTGGTAGAGGGTCACCTAAGGACCATTTCTGTGAAATGATTTTAAAATTGAGCCAGTAGTTTTTTGACAAGAAGATTTTTTAAGTTTTTACTATAGCTTATATAGTTAACTAACCCCACCCCCTGGCCGCCACGTTTTTTGACGAATCAACATGGCTTGAACAAACTTGGTAGAGGGTCACCCAAGGAACATTTCTGTAAATTATATCAAAATTGGCCCAGTGGTTTCAGAGAAGTAGTTAGAAGCTAAAAGTTAACGACGGACGACAGACGATGAACGACAAACGACAGACGATGGACACCAGGCGATCACAAAAGCTCACTTGTGAGCCTTTGACTCAGGTGAGCTAAAAAATTTACCTAATTTTTAAAATCAATCTATCACATTTTCTGTCAAAAAAATAATGCTAATGTCCAGCAGATTTAGATTCATCCAACTATTCAATGTCTGTTTTTAATATAAACACTATTGTGGACAGAAGCCAATACACATCGTCAATGGGGAAATTGGTTTTCTTCAATGGCATCTATACATATAAATGCTCATTTTAATAGCAACAAAACCCATGAAACATGTTTAATTTTCCGAAGATCGTCATACCATTCTGATCGGTATTATGAAAACGTTTGGATTCTGGGACAAATCAGCAATAGTAAACCATACTGTAACATAAGAATACTTGCATAAAAATCAAAATGTCATCTTTCTTTTTGAAATTGATTGATTGATAACAACAAAATGACTTTTCATGTTTTCTTACAGCAACTGACAAAGTGTGTCCATACA
This sequence comes from Panopea generosa, assembly GCA_029582155.1. Classification (NCBI taxonomy): domain Eukaryota; kingdom Metazoa; phylum Mollusca; class Bivalvia; order Adapedonta; family Hiatellidae; genus Panopea; species Panopea generosa. The sequence goes on along the minus strand of CM055906.1, from coordinate 21,762,165 downwards.
GTTCAGAATCTTCCGTTTTTCACCGAGATTATGGAATACCAACACAAAATGTCAACTAACAGCAATAAATCAATGTGCAGAAAGAAAACTCAAATCTTTCTTAAGCAGTCAGTCAAGGAAAGGAGAATCAGTGGTCTTAAAGACAGGTTGTTGCTCAATACAGTTTAATTCTCTCTCAAAGCATAGAAATGGAAAATAGCAAATGTGGCTGCATAAGACAAGTACAAAAATAACATATTAACATATAGATTAAAAAAATACACGAACAATTGAAGATGCAGAATGAGCCTAGAACCTTGATACCTCAAAACTGCAGGTTTCAGCAAATTCTATCGTATTATTCAAATTGTTGCTTCTTACGACATGTATGAGCCACAGTGATCCCATTCTTGCCATCACTCATATGACTCCCTGGAAACACACAGGGTTTACGTAATTCAACAACAATAGTGAACATGACAAAAAAATGATAAAATCTACACCAATTCGGATGACTCCTTCCCCTCTGCAGAGATTGAAAGGGATTCTATTCTTAGCCAGAACCACACAGGCTGTTTGTCAAGCAAAACTGATAAAATATAAATATAGAGAGATAATTTACATGGGCATCTGATTCTGGTATTTGATTAAGTTCCTTCCAGACAATGATGTCTAAATGAGTACAGGAAAGCTATCCAAACCAACATTCTCACAACAGCAACCTGAAATATATTTTTTCGTTAAATACAAAACCAACAGTTCACCAACAGCCTTACTATTTTGTAGCAGACAAAACTGGAAGAGCTGTCTTCCATTTCTTACATTTAGATAGTCATTATAAAGTTGATCACTAAATATACTGATTACCGGTATTCAATATTATGCTTTGATTTCATATATTACTTATTTACAAACTCTGTTAACATTTGAAATGCAAAACATTAGCATTATTAATTAGCAAAACTGATTGTCTTGCGTACAACTTATTTCTCAGTTTGTACATTTTAATTACTGTTACCATGTATTCACCTTTAAAACAGTTTAGTAAATATATATAACATCCTTGACTGCTTGAAAAAATGGGTCTGTTCAGGCATTGACCATTTTGATTATATTTATTCTGATTTTTCTTTACGGTATTTATTCCAGAACTTATTAAAGATTTTCTAAGTGTATGACACTCATTATTTAAAAAAGTTCAATTCTTCGACTGCATATATTTTCTGCTTTAATTTAACAATGACCACTTTGCAAAAAGGGGTAAACACACTTCTCACTATTATTTATAAAATCGATATTGATGTCAATATCTTCTTTAGAATGAATATTATCTAAATAATTACTTAAAGATAAATGCCAGTTTGAAATTTCTGAGACGATAGCTGATGTTTATATAATCATTCTTTTCCAATCTCACCCATTTATAAAATATTTTGCATGTATCTGATGCTTCTATCATGTGAAACAGATTTGTTAAATTTATAATTATCATTTTTACACCCCATCTCGGCAAGTAATGGTAACTCTCTCACTTGAAATCAGCGGTGAGAGACGAATGACAATGAGACACAATGTCGTATATCATTCATCACAGAGACTGTTGCCAGGCAGGGATTTGAACTCAAGACCCCTGGATTGATAGTCAGACATGTAACTGACTGAGCTAATCGGGCCTGCCTATAATATATACAAGTAACATAAAAGATACATTTAAAAACGTCACAACGTTATGTAATGCACCATTTGGAAATATTTATATATGCACAGAAATAGCGTGTTATAATGCACGAGTATTAAATAAATATTAACATTTTCTTAAGAATATAAATTGCAATAATTCTACCTAAGCAAGGTGTTCCACTTGTGGCCCTATCTAAAAGAAAATCCAAGCTATTCTGATTGTTCACATTCAGATATGTAAATTGTGCCTCCAATTCAAAGAAACATGGGTATTTACCCAAAGTAAATCAAAGAGGCAGTCTCAAAATTGGCGCTGACACGAGAAATCACCAAAAGGACAATCAGTACGGCAATGCAAGCTTCCGCAACATGGTAAACTTGAATCTCAGCATCTGTGGTACAAACTTCTGAAAAATAACAACACAGCTTCCAATAAACAATTCAAAATGTGACATATTATTTGTTCAGGTGATCACCTCTTTTAACCAGCCACTTGTTTTAAAACAGCCAAATTTGCTAATTCCCATTTCTATGCTTTCAGAGCAAATTACCCTGTATTAAACATATTGTCTTAAAAAGATACTTTTGCTTAAAACAGGTTTGACTGTATTTGTACAATTAAAATAGTACAGTAGGAACAGAAGAGAACTTGTTTATGTAAAAAAATGTCACTTTAAAGTATAGATGCTATGCCATGCTATTATACTATGCTATCCTTGATTAACCGCTCTGATATACCATTAACGTCTAAAATCAATTGTATTGATTTGCCTGCCGAAAAGTATGTAAAAATTTCAACAGATATAAAACAAGACTCAAACTGATTCTCAGAATAAGTTTAGACTGCTGCCAGTGATAACTGTGGCAAATATGTACCAAGCAAGAAGGTAATCAAATTGATATAGTGTTGACCGCCCATGCCAGAAGTTGCGAGTTTGATCCCTAGCTCGACTGGATACCTCTCATAAAACCACACACTCAGTACTGGTTCTACCCCGGAAGTAGACTCGAGAGCAGTTCATATAAGCTCTGAGCTATTGTCGCAATCGAGCTAAAATAAATTAGTATAAATTAAATATGTATCAGGTGCTGCCATGTGCCAACTGGGTTAAATATTAGAAATTATAAATGACACAGGTGCACTAGACATTACCTCATTGTGGTTTGGAGGCAGTAGTAACCACTAACCCATGCTTCAGACTCCCCAGACACAGCAACTTGTCAGAACCAAATCATCACAATCTTTACTTAAGTAGAATAACACCTGAAAATAAGAATAGTTTCAAATTCAGGATTAGATCATATATATTATATGGAAAATGTATCTAAGATACATTTTTTATTCTGAATGTCTGTCAATCATTGTAAAATCTGATTACAACTATAAATATGCACATGTCTCTACTAAGTGCTAGGGAAAAACATATATTCCAGGGCAGGGGGAATTTTGAGAGTTACAATCTACATTGAAAACAACCCCTAACATTGCTGAAAATCCTGGATTTAATGTTTGTTACATAAAGGTAGGTTGATCACACATCAACTTAGTCAGAATCACTTTTACAGTATATTTGTTTGAATTATGTTTTTTATGTTATTTAGTTTAAGCCGATTGATTTTACTTTGATTTTGAAACAAGTTTATTACAACTTATACGGTCCGTCACTCTCAGGTCTTCCCTTGGTAGAATCAGTACTAAGCACATGCAGAAAAAGTACACCGCACATAGCCGTGTGGGAGGCTTCATTTTGCATGGATAATTTGGGGACACAGCAAACACTCATTTTTTATCTTAGTCTATTGTGAATATATAAATCCGTCTTGTTAACCTTTATATGTTTACAATTTACGGTTTCAAATTATAACTTTCAGCGTACATTTATATCTTTAGTAAAAAACAACAATTGAGACTATTAATTTTACAGTTGCTATTTAATGTTAATATTCATAAAAAATGATAATGGTCACCTGGAGGATGAAGTCCTTGATGTTAATGCCACTTCAATGCCTGTCCCACCAACACCAGTAGACGTGATGTCTCCTAAGAGGGCAGTGGCGATAGCTGCCCTACATTTCTCCTTCGTCTGACCTTCAGTGCAAGCCTGAAATCAGTAAAGAAATTTCATGTCACTTTGGTTACTTTAATACTTGTTACATGAATTATATCCATTCTAATGATTTCCTGAGATCCTGAAACATTACCCAGTACTCAAGCACTCCCAGTTTCTGCAATCCATGAGATAGTTCTTGTAGCCCAGTTAGCTTAGTACTGAGGTTTTGACATGCATGTTAGCCACACCTGAAGGCATCAGGTTTCTTTTCCAAATGCATCATCTATGTATGTGACCTCACACCACATTCTGCTATGTCATCAGTTACTGTCAGCAAATAACTTAACAGCTAGTGTTTTATATTTGTACATCCGACACAAATAATGTTTCTTGTATTTTGTATCTGGAACACAACATGTTGCTTGAGGGGGTAGGGGTTGTGTTTGATTATTAATTCCCAAGCATATACTGAGAAACTTGAAAAAAGAAAAAAATGTAAATTGTCAAGTGTTAAGAGATATTGTGGGCAGGTGTCGTCAAATATGCCAAATGATCACTTACATATATCATTACATAAAAGACTGGGAAATTTAGAATTTATTGGACATATGTAGTGTCAAAGTGAATACGCACTCACGTCTGTAAAATATCTGATAGGCATTACACTTTATTACATAAAAGGCCAGATTGACTGAGAAAATGAGTATTTACTGACTAGATTCATTGTGTACTGTGCTTGCACTCATGAACATAGACTCTTTAAAATATATATCAAAGTTGCACTTCATTATATAAAAGGTCAGATGCTTACAAACCAGTATATGTCTCTGGAGAAAATAGTAGAAATTGACTACATATAAAGTTATTTTGAACATGTGCGAGAATAAAAACGTATAATATATAACAAAATGACCTTTCATTACATTGAAAATCAGATTGATCAAGAAAGTTAGTATTTATAATATCGTCATGAACATGCACGCATGTGTCTGTAAAATATTTAAGTGGCATTACAATTCATTACTTTGTAGGATTGACTCATATTTGTTATAATTGGATAGCTTGAAATGAGAACCATTCTAATGGTTCCATGTTCTATGAAAGAATAATATGATAATGCACTAAAATCGGGAACCATGTGTTAATCGAGGGTATACGTATATTGGAAATTACCTAACGACGTGAGTAGTGTCTACGGTCTGATTAGCCAATAAAGGAACACAGCGGGGAGGTACCGTTTATTCTTCACAGCGGTGTCTATCATTGTTTATTAAAAAGGGCACTGCGGGGTGGAAATTATTTAAGCGTGGAGGTATAAGAAAAGGGCAGGGTGGCATAGAAAAAAGGCAGGGCTGTCCGCCCCACCATGCGGCTTTAGGGGAAACACTAGCTATATGTAGTAAATTTACTATATATCGATAGCTTTCCAAAAGATAAGTAAGATAGGGCCTGTGGATTGAACATAAATTTTAAAAAAAATGTTTCTGAAAAAAAAACTATGATGGGGTAGGGGAACAGACCAAGTACATTATTCTTGTCTGTGGGTTCTTCAGTATCTCTACACAACTAGATCTATACTCCAAACATCTATAATTACAAATAGACTTCTGGAGGCGCGCCCATTTTGTACAACGGTGGCGGCGATAAATTAAAGCATCATCACCATCATTCAAAATGGGGCGAGATTGTTTTGTGATATTTCAATTTCCAGAATTGAAGCAGTCCGACTAGTGAGACATATTGCACGTCTCTAAGGAGCCGTTTGACATTTTTTATTTCTACATCCCCCGAGACAGCAGATCAGATATCTTCTTCTTCTTCTTTCATATAATGAGCTGGGTTCTTGAAAGAATGCACGTAGCTCAACGACACTAGGCGTGGTGGTGGTGCACAGAAGTCTCAAATGTTAAAAATATAAAACTATATACAGTAGTCATGTGTGGTGAAGAAAGTCTCAGGTTACTCCACCAGGTGTGACCTAAGGCATCCAAGGTAGGCGCAGATACCGTGCTGGTAGAAAGAAGATTCCATTCTCGCACTGTCCTTGGTGTTATATTCTTTGTCAGATGGTGGCCGATACAATACGAGATGGATTCTTTGGTAAATTCTTTATTTAGGACTTAAACCACATGGTCATGTTATTATCCACACCGGTTAACAGATTCCGGTACCGTATAAAACTGCTTCCGGTACAGTATAAATTCTTAACATAAATCATCGGATGAGTGGATACAACATCCCTCCTAAATTTGCTTAAGTTTTATAATTAAAAGTTTCAAATTATTAACATATATGATAGTTTACAAAATAACTAATATGACTGATTATAATTAAACAACAGACATGTAAAAATGAATTTGAAATCAATGTAAATAATGAGATTGACTAGTTTTGTTAACAGTTTATAAGTATTGACTAGATCTTGTATTTGGCACATCGAGTACACTAATAAGTTTTTTTCTCACTGTTTTCTCTCCTTTTTTTCTTAAATAGTTCATGATTGTCACAGAATGCAAAGCAGTTTTCTTGTAGGTTTTTTTTTCAATAATATTCACACAGAAGTATTTACACAGTTTTAAAATAAATCTCCTTCCAGTCAAATAATACTTGATGGTATACACATTTTTAAAATTCAGTAAAATGGATGCAGATGTACTTTTACACTTTTATCATATTTATGGTTTTAAAGGGATTGTTATGCCCTTGAACACTGACCATATTTATTTACAAACAAAATCTTTGAAGTAATTTGGTTCGCGCCTTTGTCTTGTTGGTCTGGTTGATGGCGCAACAAGATTTTCAGATACACTAACATCTCCTTCCACATTTTCATCATCTTGATCTTCTTCATCGATGCGGTGCTCACTTGCTGTTTTCAAAGTAGGTTGCACTTTCTTGAAGGACGACGCATTCCTGGTCACAGAACGGTTCTCACTTATTGCAGTGATCATCGCACCCTTTGTAGCAGTGACATTGAATGGGTTTGGTATATACTTTGATTGAGTTTTTGACACTTGTTCATTTTCCAAAAGCACTTTGTCTCCAACTTGGATTTCATGGTGTTTGGCATTGTTTCTATTGTCCTGATACAATTTACTTTTGGATTTCGTTATTTCATCATTTCTCCTTGCGATTTCGTCAACTTGCCTTTCGGTTTGAGTTTTGCTGACTTGAAGTCGCGTGTTCGGTTCATGTTGGAACATTAGGCGGTAAGGTGTAAATCCAGTAGAGGTATGTGGTGTGGCCCTGTACTGCCTTAGAAAACAGTACAGCTCCTGTTTCCAATTTTTTCTTTCCACGTGTGCTGATTTCACACATTTCATCAGCGGCTTATTAAATGATTCCGCTTGAGCGTTCGCGCGGGGCCATCGCAGTGTGATCTTACGGTGTACGAAACCACAGTATTCTGCGAACTGTCGAAAGTCTGCCGAATTAAATGGACTTCCATTGTCGGTTTTGATTAATTTGGGCACTCCAAACTCGGACAGAACTTTATCTAGTGCTGGAATTGCACGGCTTGCTGAAAGAGATTTAACGATCTCCACTATTGGATATCTGGAGTATTCGTCTGTGATGACAAACAGATATTCGCCACTTGGTAACGGTCCACAAAAATCAACACTGAGGTTTTGCCATGCATTTGTAGGCATTTCTGACATGTTGAGTGGTCTGTTTTGAGATTTTGTAGTGGCCTGGCAAGGCATACAGTTTTGTATTTCCTTTTCAACATACTCATTCATTCCAGGAAACCATGTTTTTGATCGGAGCAACGATTTTGTCCTTGTTATTTCTTGATGGCCTTCATGACCAATTTTGATCGCTTTCGCATAAAGCGTTATTGGTAGAACAATTTTATCTTCGCGTAGTAATACTGTTTCATTGTGTACCTCAGTTCATCTTTGACACTTTTTAAAGCAGTCAATCGTTCGGCTGATATCTCCCTATCGTTTATGGATTTTATTTCATGCCAGCGGCCATTCTTCGCAAACTCGATTGCTTTCATTAATGTTTGGTCATTAAGTGTACCTTGTTTGACTTCATCTAGAGTCATTGCTTTTAGAATTGATTCACTAGCCACAAATCTTACATATTCGTCTGCCAGGTTTGGTTTCTGATTCATCGCTTTTGTTGGATGACGTGACATATAATCCGACGGATTCTGATCCAGGTCTGTATTGGATTGTCAGTTTGAATGGTTGTCATCGTAAACCCCATCTTTCAATGAGTAGTGGAGGTTTGGACTTTTGCCATATGCGTTCCAATGGTTTGTGATCAGTCAAGACAGTAAAATGAGGTCATCCCCTCAAATATGTCAAAATGTTCACAGGCCAATACTATTGCAAGTTCTTCCCTTTCAGTTTGGCTATATCTGCTTTCAGTATCTGTAAGCGCACGGCTTGCATACGCAACAACTTTGTTTTCCTGTGTCAATATTCCAGATAAACTGACAGGGCTTGCGTCAGTGATCAGTTCTATTTTCTTTTTCGGATCCTAGTAATTCATGACGAGTTTCACTGGATAATTCAGTTTTGAGTTTCTGGAACGCTTTGTCTTGTTCATTTCCCCAGTTCCATTCAGTTTGTTTTTTAGTTAACCTGCGAAGTGGTTCTGTTATATGAGCATAGTCCTGAATGAACCGCGAGCAGTAACCCGTCATCCCAAGGAAGCTTCTTACTTCTGATGCGTCTTTAGGTGCTTGCATGTCTTTTATGGCCGCTACCTTGATTGGGTCTGCTGATACACCTTTACCACTAAACACGACTCCGAAGAATGTGATAGATGTCTTGTTGTATTCACATTTTTGCTTGTTAAGTGTGAGTCCATGAGTAACAAGTCGATCAAACACCTGTTGTTAGGCCTTATCATGATCTGCCTGGGTTTCACCGTAGACTATGATGTCATCAGATATGTTCTTTGTTCCCTTGATTCCTTTAATGACATTGCGTATGTGTCTTGGAACACCTCTGATGCAGACGATATACCAAAATTTAGACGTTTATATCTAAAAAGTCCCAGGTGTGTGTTGAATGTTGTAAAGTATCTTGATTCTTCATCCAGTACAAGTTGATGGTACCCTGATTTGAGGTCTAATTTGCTGAATACCTTTGATCCATTCAAATCGTTGATCAATTCATCAATGGTTGGCAATAAATGTCTTTCACGTTTGATGGCTTTGTTCGCTTCACGCATGTCAACACAGAGGCGTATTTCATCAGGATTCTTTTTTGGGGGTGTAACTATTGGTGAGATCAAAGGTGTTGGCTGGTCCGTAACTTTTTCAATAACGTCTTTACTTAGAAGTTTGTTTATTTCATTTTCTACTTTTCCCCTGAGATGAAATGGTGTCCATCTCTGTGTTTGTGCAACAGGCTTCACTGTTGTGTCTGTAGTTTGACAGTCTTAGATTTTAGCTTTCCTATACCATTGAAAAGTTCTGGAAATTTTTCATGTTCAGTGTCTATATTGTGAATAATTTCAACTATGTGTAATGCACAAGAAGTTTTGTATCCCAACAATGAGCCATTGTTTCCTTTAACAATATGAAAAGTCGCTATTTCAATCTTTCCATTTTTTTCGATTGTCAAGTTGCATTTGCCTTTCAAAGAAATTGATTTGCCTCCTCCGTATGGCAGGAGTTTTGGGAGGTGTTTAGTTGACAATTTTGGGCTGCCAATTTGAGCGTAGGCCTTTTCATCTAGAATGTTGACAGATGCACCACTGTCAATCATGACTATCATTCTTTTTGAATTGATAAGCACTGTCGAATGTGGCGTGTTATTTTCATGGATTGGTCTGATCGCGTAGCAGTATTCTTCATCAGATGAAGCGGATTGTCCTCCTTCTGCACCTTGCACTTAATTGACTGGTTTGTTTTGTTTTGCAAGTTTTTGTTTGCAGACCTTCATGAAATGATTTGGTTTCATGCAATAGTTGCATGTTTTGCCTTTAGCTGGGCATTCGAATGTATGTGGGTAGTTTCCACCACAATTTCTGCATTTATTGTTACTGTTCATAGAAAAGGGTTGATCTGACTTTACCTTGTGATAGCCCCTGGCTCTATGTGACCTGTAGGATCATCGGTTTCCCCTTTGTGCACCTCTGTGATTTTGGCCTGTTTGTATGGCGTTGACAGGTTGATCTTTCTCCATAGCGTTGGCTTGTTCGTCTGATAATTCAAGCACACGACCAAGAATTAATATGTCAGACAGTTTCTTGTCTGGTTCACGCAGAGCACGCCTTCTTAGCCTGTTTGATCTACAGTTTTGAATAACTTGCTGTAGGATTTCAGCATCAGCGTCAGCAAACTCACAAGTCTTTGCTCAACTTCGTAATTCTGTTACAAACTCATCGAGGGTCTGTGTTTCAATTTACTTGCACGCCCTGGACTTGTATATTTCAATTTTCGTGTTTTTCTTCAGCAGAAAGTAATCGGTCAAAACCTTTGTCATAGCTTCGTACGATGCTTCCGTGTCACCCTTTTCTGCGTCATATATATCGAACACCCGTTCACCAACATAATGAAGAAGTAAAGCTCTCTTCCTACCGTCATTGGTGATGTTCATTCCCACTAGAAGATTTTCCAGGCGGGAGAGATATTTTTCCCATCGCGTACCTGCATTGGTTTTGTCAATATCAACGTCGAGCGGTGGAAATGAGGGCAGTGCCATAATTGTTACAGTTTATGAATGTTAATTCTGTCATATATCCCATCTTCGTCGCCAATGTTATATTCTTTGTCAGATGGTGGCCGATACAATACGAGATGGATTCTTTAGTAGATTCTTTATTTAGGACTTAAACCACATGGTCATGTTATTATCCACACCGGTTAACAGATTCCGGTACCGTATAAAACAGCTTCCGGTACAGTATAAATTCTTAACATAAATCATCGGATGAGCGGATACAACACTTGGGAAGAAGGAGTTTGACAGTATCTGGTCTTTGATACACTCCTGGAATAACCTATGTTGTCCTCTGGTACGCACGTCACCGCTTTGGAGGAACTTGTCTGCGTTGATGTCTACAAGATTGTTGCGGATATTGTACATCATGGAAAGCCGGTTGTGTTTTCGACGCTGTTCATGCAGATCCCAGTTCAGCGTGCATTCCCTCAGGTTTCTGCGAATGAATCCCAGAGTCTGGCTGGCCTTGCTCATGATGTTGGCTATGTGTTTCTCCCAGGTGAGGCTTTCTGAGATGGTGACTCCAAGGTATTTACTTGCATCCACCATCTCAAATGTGTGGCCATGGAGACTGTATATGGTGTTGATGATTTTTAAACATCGAGCCGCGAGTTGAAGCTAATCTTCCATGTCTCTTCCCATAATAACAAAAAATCACGCCTTATTTAACAAGGCTAGCAGTCGGACTAGTAGTGCGACATATTGCACGTCTCTATGGAGCCTTTTAAAGTTTTTTATTTTGCGTCTGCAGAGACAGCAGATCAGAAATCAAAATAATAAAAAAAGCTGTCCATTCACGCCTTATTTAATCAGGCTAGCAGTCCGACTAGCTCCGACGATACAACTTTCACCCTGTGTCAGGTGGCAAAGTTACTGCTAATACGATATTTTATTACAATTAAACACACTTTACTATTCATAAGCATGCCATATCTTGAAAATATTATCGTTAGTTGTGTTTATGATTGAATATTATAAACTCACTATGTCTGCAGATTCGATATTGACGACCATGTTTTGTTGAACATTATTACAACACGTGCGGACGCTAATTTAAGAGTCACGTACCCTGGCGTTACCAGTTCTCGGTAACTTAAGCGATCATCGTGACAAATCAAAAGCAAACACAGATCTTACCTGTTTGTTTGGTGTGCCAACATTACATGAACACACCCTTTTTCAAATGCAAAACCATTCGAGTACACTGCTTTCGTTATACATGTGCCTGATGACATAACCAGTTCTCGAGCTCTTTGCGAGAACGAGGCTGGTGACGTCATTTCAGGAATCGCAGCCAAACTTGTAGTACGGTGGCTACTGAGGGTGAAATAAAGGAAATATACTATTTATGGCAATTTTATTTTTTCAACAAACTGTTGTATATAAACAAAAGTTTGTACATTGTCATTAACTGGGTAAAAACGGCAACATACATTTTAAATTGTGATTTAAGGTGTCTCAAGATCATTTAGGCCTACCTCTTCGTGACCGCTACAGGTCGCAGGTTCCAGTCAGGTTCTTTCCAAAATCTCCATGTGAGAAAGTTGGACAGTTATTTTCGGGAGGACGATGGTTCTACACAGATTCATTCCAAGATCTTCCTTCACAAATAAAACTGGATATGCCATTAATAGCATGAAATGTGTTGAAAATGACGTTAAACCCATTAAAATACTCTTGCTTTACATATCAGCTTATATCCGCTGTAGTACGTACTGGTTATACCAAGAAAAACTTCGAGCGTTATTTGTATAAAGTGATAGAACTTGACTCACAATCGGATAAATAAATAAGGTTTATACAAATAAACAAAACAGAAATAGATTACACTTTTAAACATCTGAATATAACCAGTGGCGTAGTGTCCTGTAGGCACTTTAGGCATGTGTCTACACTTTTTTTCTGAGAAATCGAAAATAAAAATGCCACAAAAATGCCATAAAATCAAACCACTTGTCTACTTCATTTTTACCATTATTGAAGTGAACAAACCTAAAGCAGTACACGTCTTGTAAGGTTATAACAGTGTTTTCAAGGTCAATATTAAGGATAACCATACCCTTAGAAATATACGCAAAAAACAACAACACTGCGACATTATATCTAAATTTCTTTTTCGGAGCATGCCCCCGGACCCCCACAACTGTACCTACACATCATTTTCAGCTAAGTTATGTCCCTGATAGTATACGGAATGTGGAGCATCGGACACAGGACTTCCCACACGAGAACAAACAGGTGACGGTCAAGGTCATTAACGAACCCGTTCTGGTGCTACAAGAAATATCACGCATGTATGCAGCTATTCGGATTAAGTTCAATTTTCACACGACATACGTGCAACTACCTTCGAATGGTATCCATGGATAACGTTGTGTTTTATTTTCACGACGTAACTTCGCCACATTTTAAGGTATGTTTGTGCACATGCGTGAGATTTATACTTTTACTTACAAGCTGTCCAACTTTCGGTCGTGCAGGTCGCTTTGGGTGCGGACCACTCACAATACATCTGGCACGTTATAAACGGTCGCTTTCCTTTGATACAGAAGTTTGCATTGTATTTCAGGAAGCCCTATCTCGAACATGTCAGCGTTTCCCCGTTACCAGGAATTTGCCATTTTCAACCGAGGGACTACATGCTGAAATAATATTGACATGTCCTGGAGTGATACCAACAACATTTTGGATATTTACAGCTATGACTATCTATAAGCTTTATTATGAAAGCCGGGCCCGACAAGTTCAGTCGGAAGCGCGTCCGACTTTTCATTCATTGGTCGTGAGTTCGAATCTCCGCCCGGTTACAGTCTCCGTCATGAATGATATATACGACATTGGTCTCATTATCATTTGTCTCTCACAGCTGATTCAAGTGGGAAAGTTACTTGCGGAGATGGGGTGTATTACTGGTAGTAATGGTGACCCTTTTGTTAGCCTTCGGCGGCATAACAATGACGCTAACCAATCAATCAACCAATCAACAAATCAATCAATCAAACAATCAATGATTCTGAAGACCTGCTATCGTGGCATCGCGTGTGACTGTTGATAAAGCGATAACACGATGGCCCTAACGGAACACCGTAGCAAGCGAATGCTCGTCACTGTTGAAATGTTCAGAGACATGAATGAACCTACGTAGTATATGCAGATTTACACACTGGCTTAACGACGGTTTAGCTGATGTACATTTAGAACATATAATTACTCACGCGACGTTAGCGGTTTTGCAAGTAACATCACACTTACCGAAACTGCTGACTACCGTTTGTAGTTGCTTCTTGCATAAATTTACATGTTTGGCAACGTGCTATGTTACAACGCAATGAGTCATATGCGGCAGTAAGCCATAAATATGGTTTACTGCCGCAGTTTATATGGCTTACTGCAGCAACAGGCTTAGTGCTCAGGAAGGGGCAACACAGTGCTACATATGTGTATTTTGTATGGCTTAGTGCAGCAGTTGTTTTGATACTTTCAAAGATGTGTTTACAAAATGATATTGTCAAATAACAAATTAACGGTCATTTGACAGTAATTATATTAAACAATTGTAGGTAGTTGATTTCTTTGTAAAGGACGCGAAATAATTCCAGTAATTGGTGTAACAAAGTCAGGAATCCAACATGAATTTATAAGAGTCATTTGGAATCCAACATGAATTTATAAGAGTCATTTGGATTTCTGTAGTAAGAATAGGTTTGATTTCTGTAACAATGCAGATTTATAAGAAAGAAATGAAAATTAAAAAGCTTGCATAAAAAAAATGCAGAGTACACAATAATTTGTACCGTCGCCCACTTATCCTATTTAGCAAACAACTCATTTGTCACGGTCAGGCGTATTCGCATATATCGCTCCGCCATAGCAATTAACTAAAACAAGAACCTGTCACAGCTAATGGTGGGCATGCGGACGCGTGATACAGTTAGCTAACAATACACGTAGGATATGGGTACGGCTGGCAATTAACAAGCAATTAGCAATTAATAAAGGTTGTTTTATTGCGAAAATAACTTGACAGCCGTGCGAGGCTAACGGTATATAAACGACCACATTTACTAACTCCGGGAGTCGGTTTTCGAGATACTTTGAACTACGTCAAAATTTGACGGAACTAAATTAAAACTAAGCGCACTAAATTAAAACTGTGCTCCGTGAACTTTTATGTTAAGAAATAGGAACTTGTGATTACTTATAGAACGGAAACAACTTTAGGAATTGTAATGGTGATAACTTTAGAAATTAAGCTTATAGTAACTTTAGGAATTGTGCTTGTGGTAACTTTGATTTACACTTGTAATGAATTTAGATTGAACTTGTAATAAACATTTATAATCTCAAATTGTGAACTTGTGTTTAAACCCTCATTACGCTACATTGGGAACTTTGTCTAAAAATTACTTTTCGAGAACTTTTCCAACGTTTATTATACAGTAGTATTTTTTAACTAAAATAATAATGAAGTATATTTCGTCGATAATTTTCTTCTTTTATATCAATTTGCGGCATAGTATTGTATGTCATACTTTGTGTGTTCACTTACTGACGCAATAAGTAATACGCAAATTTTCTGTTGGAGTTTTTCATATGACTTACTGTGTTGGGTACTTTTATGGCTCACTGCACTGCGTCGATATGCAAATAAACGAATTTGGCTTATTTTTATACGCCCGTTTTGAAAAAAAAACAGGACGTATTATGTGATGGCGCGTGCGTGCGTGCGTGCGTGCGTGCGTGCGTGCGTGCGTGCGTGCGTACGTCATACTTCGTGTCCGGAGCAGAACATAAAAACCGTTCGAGGTATTCAAACTGTCATATTTCGTATCCGGAACAGAACATAAAAACCGTTTGAGGTATTGATTTGAAACTTGGGGTATAGGTACATGGTGATAAGACGATGTGAAGAGCGCAAGAATCCGGTTGGTAGGTCAAAGGTCAAGGTCACAAATTGAGAAACTGTCTGTCACTTTTTGTGTCCACAGCATTACTTAAATCTGTTGAAGGTATTAATTAGAAACTTGAAATATAGGTAGGTGGCGATGAGTCAATGTGCAGAGTGCAACACTGGTCACCTCTGCCTAAACCCATCACCACCCTTGACACCCCCACCACCGAAATCCGCCCCCACACCAAAAAAATCCCTCCCCTAAATTGTTTTGCAACAAGACGATGTAAAGAAATCCCACCCCCTAACCACAATCGAGTACAGTTTTTCTAGTACTTATCTGTACTCAGCCAAACTTACAAGTAAAAGTACTCGAGTACAGAAGCAAAAATAAATCATTTTTATACTTGAAAAATAATTTCTATATATAACAGGAATTTTTTAGTAAGAAAAAAGAAAAGAGTTAAACATTTCTATAGTAAATAGATTCTTTAATTTAATCATTAAATAGGAATCTTTTTAACTACAGAGTACAGGTAGAGAGTAGCTGGTAAAAACATGTTTTTCCCTTCATTGTTTGCTCAGAATGTGTCTTTCAAGAGAATTGTTTAGGTCTATTTATGCACTACATACCAAATATACCAAGTGGATATATACCACGCCAGGCTCATAGCAGCCTGTGATAAATGTCAGAATATCTTTGTTAAGCATTTGTTACACGCAGCATAGCCAGTTGTAAAAAGAAAATAAAAGCATACTGCCGCATATCCTCGATAGTTTCTTACAACTGCAGCACTAAGCTATATTAAAAAATTATATGACGTACTGCAGCAGTCATTTTTCAAATATCGACATAAGTGCGGCAGAAGTATAGCTTACTGTCGCATATGGCTCAGTGCGTTGTAACATTAGCCACAAGGACCACATTGTCCAACAACAGAATCATCGCGATAGCTTTTTATCTTTGCTCGGACAATTGATTGATTGATTGATTGAATATTTAGCGTCATTTTTATGCCATCGAGGGCTAACAGACGATCAGTTAACCTAACCACTGTTTCCTTGGGTTAACCAGTACTCGAGCACACCCCATCTCCGCAAGTAACTGATAACTTTCCCACTTGAATCAGCGGTGAGAGACGAATGATAATGAGACACAATGTGTATATCAATCATCACGGAGACTGTTGCCGGGCGGGGATTCGAACTCACGACCCATTGATTGATAGTCAGACGCGTAACCGACGGAGCTAATCGGGCCCGGCTTCTCGGACAAGTAAGTCACGTAGATTCTAAGGCCGTCTGTATGCTACAATCTGTTTCCTGAGGAAAACAAATGATAGTCTGTCTGAAGACACTACTGTGCGCCAATGTTTGTCAATGATAGATCTAAGTTTGGGCAGATTAGGATGATAGGTTGTTATAAAACAGGGGCGTAGCTAGCCTGAAAGTTATGAGCAGGCCCAAACCTAGGGTCCGGGCGTGCACCCTCGGTAATTTTGTGTTTGTAGAACGACTCTTGTGCGTTTTGACGTTTATTTGAGACATAATTTAAACACATTTTGAACCTAATTAATTATTATGTTTTTAATTATGTGCAGACAGACCCGGGCCTTTGGGCCTATGATGTAGCTACACTACTGCAAATGGAATACGATCAGAGGTCGCGTCATACTATTCATTCATTCATTGAATATTTAGCGTCATTTTATGCCATCGAGGGCTAATAGACGATCAGTTAACCTAACCATTGTTTCATGGGAATAACTTGTACTCGAGAACACCCCATATCCGCAAGTAACTGATAACTTTCCCATTTGAATCAGCGGTGAGAGACGAATAGTAATGAGACACAATGTCGTATAGCAATCATCTCGGAGACTGTAAAGACTTGTAAATGGTACTAGAATCCTCCTCGTTTGGCGCTCGGCATTTAAAGGATAGCTCTAGATCTGGTCCACCCGGGGTCAGTATAATGCAACTGGGTGGGGTTTCATACGATATGTCTGTAGCATCATGCTTCACTGTGGTAGCGCTTAGAATACCGTCTCAAGTAGACACCATCGCGATATAGCTGAATTATTTTTTTGAAAATGATGCTAATCACCAAAAATATAAAACAATACGATGTTGTAAACTATACAGCATTACATAATTTACGTGTTTATTGACAATCACAATGTTGCACACACACACACACACACACACACACACACACACACACACAAAAAGGAACACGTCATATTCTGTATGGTAAAATTTGTAACCACTACTTTTCAAGAACTCATCAGTATCCAGGCGTATATGAGGGCTCCTTGCATTATTGCTTGTATATCTCGTGAGATTTAAGTTTTACAACGCAAATAGGTAAGTTTGATTTATTTTCAAAACATTTTTCCCCTTCAATGAGTTTTGTATAAACAAGTATACAAGATGAATGCATGCATAAGCGTGATTTATTACATACATTTTTAATCGGCATCTTCAACCCGAGATTAATGAGTGAGTTTTTGTAATATAGTAGCCAACTATGGTCCCAAACAACAAAGATGGGGGAGATTTGTATAGGTTTTACACAGCCTGCCAGCCCGCCCGCCCGCCTGCCTGCCCGCCTGCCTGCCCGCCCGCCTGCCTGCATGTCTGTCTGAGCAGAATATGTGGTTTAGGGACTAAGAGAGTTCTAGATTTGATTTTTGGCTTATTAACTATGAAAACAAATATCAGTTTACAAAACACGATTCCTCAGCTAGAGAAGACTTTAGCCTAAAGGTATTATGAGATGTTTTGCACAAATTCCAAACACTTTACCTTCAATGTGAAATAAAAAATCCCTAAACGTCTCACACAACACCTAATTGTGCACTGTATTGCTTATAGAGAAATGCACTTCTGGAACTCTGGCCGCATTACCAATGGTTCTAAAAGTGCCATTTTCACATAGATAGTCCTCTGTTGGTCCAATTATGCAGAGAAAATGTTGTTGACGACATCCCTTCATTTTTAATAATTATGCTCATGTGTTACAGTGTATCACTACGCATCTTTAACTTATAGCTTCATCAAACTGTACCCGATGCCATCCAAACTTGGCAGAAATCGTGACATTGTACCAATGTTCTCATATGTGCGAAGTTTTATTCATTTTCGACAAAAATATTACCCAATCAATTCACACAAACTTTACAAACATCTTGCTTCCGTCATGTAAGGGAGGGAGTTCTTAAATGAGACCTTAAATGTAATGAATGGGCCAGAGGATTTAATTTTATCTCTGTCACAACTATGTAGCCACTTCACATAACTTTGAAATTTTCAGAGTTTCAAGACCATTCAACAAGGTGTGGTCTCCATTTATTATTAACATAACATTTGCACCTACTGTGCCAGGCTGGATAAGCAGTGACTGTACTTGACTGTCATTCCAGGGGTTGGTACTTTAGAATCCCAGCCCGCCTATAATCTCTGTGATGAATGTCCAAAAAATTTGTTTTTGAATTTGAATCTTCCACCTCTGAATATGTGGGGAAGTAATCAATGACAGATGTCCTAAGGCGTTTTGTTAACTACCTACCGGATCCAAGAAATGATGATTATGTGTGCTGATCGCTGTTAGATAAGTGAATTACTTTTGAAAAAAAGTGGGGGAAACAGCAACTATCTACTTATCGTATTTGTTGTAATGGTCTGTTTATAGTTGCTTCCAACCCTTTTTCAGTCATATCACGGCGGTGTTTACTTGAAGCAGTATTCTAAGCACTGCCACACTGGAGTATCATGCCGCAGACACATGGTATAATATCCCGACCCGTCACATCATACTGACACCGGGTCAACCAGAACTAGAACTATCCTTCAATTGGTGAGCGCCAAGCCAGGAAACTTCTAATACCATATTTCAAGTCTTTGGTATGACCCGGCCGGGGATTGAACCTACAACCTTCCGCATGCGAAGAGAACACTCGACCCCGAGACCACTGCTGCTTTTGTTAATTTTGTTTTTTTAATGCCCAAAGTGTTACGTTTCAATATGACACTGAGCAAGTGTGTTACTCCCCTTCGTCATTACTTGGTTTTACATTGGAATTTTGAACGTGACAATTATTTGCAGTTATTATCTCTGTTTAATGTTTAACGTTCCTCTATAATCTACAAAAAGTATACGTCTAACCTTATTTTACTTCGATTGTGAAACAAGTTCTTACAACTTAGGCAAATCACGCTCGAAGTCTTCCTGGATAGAACCAGAACTAAGCATATGTGTTTACAATTTAAAAAAAATCCCGCCTTGCCTCTCGACTTTTGGCATTAAACCATGATGTCTCTTTTTATCTATTCACAGTTTTGAAGACAGTGTTGTGCCAAAACACTGGAATGATATATTATAAACAATATCAGAAAAACAATTTATTTACTTATATCATTTTCACTGGAAGTCAGGTTATCCGATCAATCGTCAAACATGTATTTTTTTATTTAAACAACTAAAAAAAGCTATATGCATTGTTGGTATGCCATACAATTTTATCTGTTGTTTGTACACACCAATTCACGCTCATTTTCATATTACATTTCAAAGAACGTGTAATTCGGACAGTTATCTGAACACTCTGTGATATCAAATATATGAACATTACATAAACACTCAAAATTGTTCAAATTTGTTATAAAATAATCAACAGTACGAGATATTGGCATATTTCTACATGTATATAGACCATGGTATGTGCACTGACCGGGCGTTATTCGACATTTACAACAATTTACAAAGAGCACTGGCGGATCTATTCCTTAAACACCCTTAAAATTCCATATATTTTTAAATTCATTATATTTCTACTGATACATGTGCTCGTTCAGATTTTGTGTTGCACCCACTAAGTACGTCCCCTCTGTACTGAAATGCTGGATCCGCCCCTGTAGAGTTAATAATTCATGCTCAAATGAATTCACCTGTGGATCATTATTTGCACGGGTTTGTAGGTCTGTACTACACAATTCATTGCACGGAATATCCATCTAACAGCCTAAAGTGTATAATTATCTACACAGTCGGACAATTGACCTGTGCGAGTATTCGTTATAGTATCGTATATCATTACTAATGTGTTATTATATTCAACTAAACTGGACTTCATGTGTTTTTTTATAAAGTGGATTCTTCACTTGGAATATAACATATGCAGAAGAAGGCATTAGTTTAGGTATGTTCTTAACTCTTAATTTCTCATTTAGAAACAACCAAAACCATTTAGCATAACATACATAATAAGCATGAAATTAATATAAACAAAAATGTTACCAAGTAAGAATTGTTATGAATATGGAGCATGACATTTAAATATGACATATGAAACATTACATGATAATGGAACCTGAATTATATAGTATGAAGTAATACATTATTTAACTCTGACATGTTATGTTATGATGCTGAAGGTCATTATATGATATAAGCTTGACATATTGCTTTGTCTTTTACATAGCTGTTTGGCAGCTTTAAAGTGTTAGTGTTATTTTCAATTAAAACCAAATATAACAATTATTGTTTAAAGTAACCAATGACTTAATTACACTTGAGACTGGCAGGCTAATATCAACACGGCTCAAATTTCAGGTGGCACTTTTAGTATGTTTTTAATAACTCTTTGCATCTTTATCTGAATTTAATAAGTTTATTATCAAAGTAAAGCTGACAAATATCATGACTATTTTGAATATCAATTATTTGATGTTTTTCTTTTACATTTAAGTTATTACGGGTTGAAAACGAAAAATGTTGGATTATTTAAGAAATATTTATTTTTTTAAACCAAAACAGGTAGTGTAATTGATTTAATGAAAACATTTTAACAACACATCATAGAAAAATACATTTTATGCAGAAATATGAAAAGGTAAGTTCTCCATCGGTGGTGAACATTTTATATAGATATTCGTTAAAAGTTTTTTTCCCCTATTTTTTACTTTATGAATGGTGTTAATTAAGAAAATGACCACAAAAAATATTTGTTTCACTTAAATAAATAGATTAGCTGAAATAATACGATATAAACATATTTAGTTTCAGGTATTTGCATATCGAAGAAAGTTAGATACTAACGTTTCATGTAACTAATATTTTACTAACCCCTGTGTTGGCCCACTTCCTGTTATAAATACTCTTTTGTTATTCAAATTATGTAACGTGTGAATCGATTGGTCATTACACTTTATAACTGACCATCGCATATGACCATTGTAGTCATGAATTATTAATTGATAAACGTATAAATGAACATTTAAACAACTATACTGATTATACCAGGTAAGAATAACGATAAGATCAATTATGATATCTTTATCTTCATAATATAATTTAAATAATTGTTCAATATTGTTTGATGAGGGTGTATTTTTTTGATAATTCTATAAACATATTCCATTTGAGTACCGGCGGCCATGTTTTATTTTATATTTGAATATGTGATAACACTTTATAATTGTCCATCGTATATGACCATTGTTGAGACCGGAAGATATAATGGTATTGATCGTGCCAATAGATTATGTAAACCAGAATGTTATTGAGTCAGAATATCATTTCGTGCTGTGCTGTACTAAATACAATGAAGTTCGTACTAGATATTTAGGCCGCATGGTTTGGCCTACAGTAAATAAATTTATAGATATCATGTCGTCTAAGAATGAAAAAATGTTGTTCAAAATTTATTCAAGAAGCTCTTGATATAAGAAAACAAAACCTTGAAAGTATGAATGTTTCGCAGGATTAATGTACATGTGATGTGTTGTTATTTGTGTAATGTTTGTTTTATATGTTTGTTACAATATGTATTGTCTTTGCCATATTTCTTTGTAAAACTTTGTAAATGGCCAAAGGCATAATTTGCCGATTGCTGAAAACTTGAAACTTGGTAACTATGAATTATACATTCATAACCTTATTACTATAATATCCTTAGAGAACCCAGTCAACAACCGGCAACACGAAGCCTTGGCGGTTGGGATCGAACCTACCGGTGTCCAATGCTTTAAATACATGTGTACCATCATATCATGCAGAATACAATTACGTTTCGTTAGTACGTGCTTTATTTCATATTTTTCTAAAAAAAATTGATTTCCTCCATAAAGTGAAATCATTTGTATTATGTGCTATAGGATACTATGTTTGGGCCCTGTTGTCTTGTATGTATTCAAGCATACGATACCACATAGACAATTGACTTGTTGATATTTTTTAGTTCAACAATAACTCAGAATAATTGTTGATATGCATACAGAGAAAAAAATATTTATTATTTGAGCCATAACATATTTTTGTGTTGATACGCCGTAAAACCCCATATCCATTCACTGGACGATTGGCACTGATTAACATACTCATATCCATTGATCAAAAGAAACATGTCATGCTTAAGTGTTTTTTACCATTTCGCGTTGAACTGGTCATTTTGGCGAGTAGTAACGGTACATTATAATCACATAATTATTCTTTTTATGTTTTGAAACGTGTACTTACTTACGTTTCTCTATTTCGCACCTGCGTTTAATTTCTCTCGAACTTTTTCTTAAGCAAATCCGAACGACATGGTCAGGGTGAGCTGTTGTCAAGATTTAGATATACATCATCAGTTGTCGGATTAGTTGCTTAGACATGTACTAAATTTTCTGGATCTCTACGATTAGAATCGCCATGGTGCTATCTGCTGCTCGGTTCATTGTGCATGTGACGAAGGATGTGGCTGCGACTCGTACTGCTGTTGCTGCTGCTGTCTCGACGCAGGACGTTTGGTGGACGATTTTGGTGTCTTGCCGACGTTGTGGTTTCCTGGTAACGTTCTGCAGAACTGCTCCTGAGGTAAAAACATGTTCAAATCAACTTTTCATCATTGTTATGATCAGTTAGCAATATTTCATTACCCGGAGGCCGGGTCCGGTAGGCTGTCAATCTAGGGGTCGTGAGTTCGAGTCCCAGCCCGGCAACAGTTTCCGTGATGATTAACTTGGGAAAGTCAGCTGTTACTTGCGAAGGTGGGCGTGCTTGGGTACTGGTGAATCTTCCAGGCTCACAGGAAAACGTTGTTAGGTTGACTGTATGAATTAGTTGTTGAATGTATGGATGGATGGATGGATGGATGGATGGAAGGGCGAGCGTGCTTCCTGTTGAACGGACGGACGGATGTAATTTCATGTGATCGGTGGTACAGGCGGGTGGGCGGATGCGCGGACAGAATATACATTTTCAAGTGCATGTTTGTAATAGTATAAGGTATTTCATTTGACCTGTATTGATAAGCGTAGCATAGTTTAAGTTAATTGAGGAGGGGCAACCTGGGGAGTGGGAGATTATGATGGACATCTTTTTGCCACTTGGCCTCCCCCCCCCCCCCCCCCCCCCAGAAAATGTCGATAGTTTGAACACCAAAAGCTGCGTCTTAGTGAGTGTTTATGATAATTTACGAATTATATTTCTCCACAATATTTTGTGAGTTGTAAACGTATTAAGCTCGACTGTTGGTACTCGTTTCGGCGTCGACGTTGGCGTCTGTTTTTCTGGTTAAAGATTTGAGCAGGAGCATATTTCATCATGCTATCATTGAATATGAATATATGAAACTTCACATTTGTGTTCAACAATTAGGAGACCGCAGCGCAAACCAGTGGTAGAGCGTCGCCTCACATGCGGAAGGTCGTGGGTTCGATCCCCGACCCGGTCATAACAAATACTTTAAAATGATACTAGACGCTTCCTCTCTTGGCGCTCAGCATTTAGAAGTAAGTTCTAGCACTGGTCGGCCCGGTATCAGTATAATGTGACTGGGTGGGGTATCATACCATGGGTCTGCGTCATGATACTCCAGTGTGACAGCGCTCAGAATACTGCCTCAAGTAGACACCATCGCGATATGACTGAAAAATTGTTGAAAGCAACGCTTAACACCATACAACATCAACATTATTAATGGAACGGATAGAACCATAACTCTGGGTTGCCTGTTGGTAGAATTATCGCTTATTTGGTTAAATTTTTGAGCAGGTGCATATTTTATCAAGCTATCATTGAATATGAATGAAACTTTACATGAGTGTTCAACATCATCAACAAAACGCATAGAGACAAGAACCATAAGTCTGGATTGCATTTTGATAGATATATGGACGTTTTGGACTTAGAACATTTCGTTACAGTTTTAAGCAGGTTAAAATGTTTGAGCTCATAAATGGGAATAAAGGTCAATGCATTGCATAACATGTCATAGTTGACAACATGTACTTGGTGCAAAAATCTCATTAGTTAGATACATGAACGATTGCGTAGAATAACTTTGTAACGAATGGGACTTAACCTCACAACATCAGTTGTGAAAGGTAAGTGACCTTGGTACAGCAACATGGACCACTTTACCACAGTACAGAGGACTTACCACGGATATTTTAAAGGATTCTCTCATCATTCACACATGCATATATTTGTGTATCATGTCCTATTCTTAATATTGTATATATTTCTATATTTCTTTAACATGCTCAGAGATCACATTTGATACACACAACTGACATTTCAATTCAGTGTCATTTTGAAATAATTTTGGTTCAGGTCTATTTTAATGCCAGTTTATATTTATACGATTCTAAATTGAATTAGGTCCTTTATAATTTATCAGAAAACATTACAGATTTTTTATTTTAGAATAAGCAAAGCTGCCGTGTGTAAATGAAACGACAATTTATCACAAAGTTAAAAACAGTTAGGCCTATCTTATAATTAAAGTCTAAATTTAATATTTTCTTAAAAAATACAAATGTAAACTCAGTTGCTTACCTCCATATCACTGCCAATCTAGAAAATCCGGGTTATCCTAGATAAATTATAATATAAAATTTTAATACACACTGACATTCAATGTTTATGTTAGCGAAATGCTACGTGTCTTATGACGTTGGTACTTTGACCTGGATTTTCTTGACGTCATACATGTCCTCATAGGTCTACATAAGACGATCGAACTTACCTCCCCTTAGTGGCGGTAGCAAGATTATTGCGCCCAAGGAATTAGAGCTTCGTAAATCGGTTGGGCATTATTTTTGTTGAAAATGCCTTAATGGTCATATTATTGTGTTACATGATTATGAAAACATTGGAACATTTTCACGAGTTTTGCCAAGTTTAGATGGCATTGGGTACTCTTTGGTGAAAACATAACAGTTTTAAGATGCGTAGTAATACACTGCAACACATGGGCAGAATTTTCAAAAATAAAAAGATGTCACCAAAACATCGAAATTGTAAAAAAAACAACTGGTCAACCGCATGTATTTCCCTGCATATAAGGTCTAACAAAGGAAAATTTATGGAAACAATACACTTTAAAACCACTTGTAATCACTGTACCAGAAATGCATGTCTCTGTACGTATATAACATTACAAAATTAATTGGTGTATCAGACATCCAAATAGAACAAAAACATGATTTCCCTGATAATTTCTGAACAAACAATCCCACTGTTTATAATTCAAACAAATTAAATTCTTTTTAACACATTGATATAACTTATATTCTCCAATTTATTTTTATGTTTTTGGAGTGATTTGGAGGTGTTTTTTTTTCGATTGGCCCACAAAAAGCGCATACAATCTTATCACGGATGAGATATCACAACGGGTACCCTTTGTGACATCTACTGCATATGATTTGAGCCAATGACATCACCAAGAGATACACAGTGGGAAGAGGGTGACCTCAGCACACGAGAGGTCATATTATTCTGCAAAAGAAGGTCTTTGTCTTTATGCAGATATCGACTATTATTTCTACATTACTTTTCATCCCATGATTATGTTCAAGTTTTATTTCCTAAGCATCAGGAGGACAATTATTTAGAGGTAGTCCGGCAGCTCTGGTTCATTCAGCGTGTGAGTATGATGACAGCGACAGTAGGAAGTCGGGGGCTAGATGCGGGTACGTGGTCCATATTTTTGCCATATTGCATTTTCAAACACAAGGTGGACGCGCTATGCATTGTCTTTCGTCACGTTGTTTAATTGTTTAATTGTTTATTGTAACAATCTACTTTTTGGGAAGCTCACGGAAAGTGTGTCAATGGAGGGGGCCGTCATTTTTGTTTGCTTGTTTTCATGAAGGCTGTCATTCGTAAAATAAGCTCCAACACTTTGATATACGTATCGCACCTGATAAGGATCGCAGCAGGCAGACCTAGGCCGGCAGATGTGGCCCTTGGATTGAGTGTTTGGCGCTGTGTGGATCTCACGTAGATATGTTGCAATCGCGTTTCGCATTCTATCGTGTGTTGTTTATTTAAAACATGTATGTATAATTGTGTAACACTACTTCTCCGTGTATTGTGTTCTTTATATTTACATGTTCGAGACGACCAGTCGACGAGCCGAGCCGCGGTGGATTGGTGGAAAAGCGTCTGTTTCCGGAGCAGAGGGTTTCGTGATTGTAAAGAAACAGGTCCGTATTGTATCTCTTTACAACTATCGCGCTTTAAGTCGACATTGCATGATTGCAAAGTCAATGCATTGTCTTTCGTCGCCGTAATTGTTTCTTGTAACATTCTGCACTTAGTGATGATCCCATAGCGGGCGTGATTGATGGAGATTGTGGCCTAGCGCCTGCTTGCCCCTATGACGGTGAAGCTCCCTATACTGGTACTGTAGGTTCTGTAGATTTTCGAGACATAATGTAAACGCACAGTTGATGTTAAGGGCGGTGTACGTGTAATCCTTTGGGCCAGGATTGTGCGTGCATCGATTAGTTGCCTGC